>CM040397.1:95569191-95871691 GCA_022702515.1 Ilyophis sp. 1 JC-2022 | reverse complement strand
AGGAATCATTTTCTCACATGAATTGGCCTGACCTTAACCCCGTTGAAAGTCTTTGGTATGTGCTGGAGAAAATTTTATAGAGTGGTTCAACTCTCCCGTCGTCAGTACAAGATCTCGGCCAAAAATGAATGCAACTCTGGACGGAAATAAATGTTGTGACGTTGCATAAGGTTGTAGAAACAATGCCACGACGAATGTGCGCCGTAATGAAAGCTAAAGGCGGTCCAACGAAATATTAGAGTGTGCGATTTTTTTTTTTGGCCAGGCAGTGTAGCAAGAGAACACTCCTGCAGTCCCTGAGATATCTCAGTGAAACATCTTCCTATGAAAAGATATTGCAGGAAAGTAGATGTTTCTTGTAAAACTGTGAGCAATTTTCAGGAACATTACTGGCCTCTAAATAATTATTTGACTGCTCTGAATCGGTTGTCGATTTTAAGGTGAAAACACAAAGCAGAGCCCTGTAGCCTGCCAGGACTCAGGATTGGGGAACCCCTGCATTAACACCCCCGCCTCTTACCCGGTTCATCTTCAAGATGAAACAGGGTTTCCCCTGAGAGTAGCCAAAGTCGGGGTCCTGCAGCCCAGAGCACTCCCCCAGCCAGGACCTCTTGAACTGGCATGCTGTCCGCTCCGCGCCCTCCTCTCTGTCGTCCTGCTGGAAGTACGCGTCCCGTGCGCAGGCGACGTTCCGCAGCTCCTGAGTGGAGTCGTCGTACGCTGCAGGGGGTGGATCGACAGCAGACAAACCCCGTAATGAACCCTCACAAGGAGGCAGGTCTCAGGGCCTGGTTACCCAACACAAAAGCCCAGCCATATGAGTGGAAGACCTCACAGAGATCATTTGTAGTTGGTGTACTTTAAGGGGGGTGGGTGGGTGGGAGGGATTGGTTAAGGCAGCAGGTTGATCGCCGTCGCCTTTACGCAAAACAGTCCTCATGCATGGCAAATTAGATTGGAGATCTCAAACTGAAATCCTAGTGGGCTACGGTGTCTGCTTGTTTTCAGTGTGCTTCAGCATCGACGTGACCTTATATTGCCCAAAGCCAACTCACGTTCCAAATAGTTCTCTAGGGCCTCCACGTAGTTCTCCCAAGAGCTGCGGTCGGAGGCGTTGAAGGTAAACCCATCGCCACGCGGTGACATCGTCATGCCTACCAACATGGAAAGAAAATGTGGTAAAACCCCCATCAACTGTCTGACTGTGTTCACACATTAGAGGGAAAAAAACATTCTGATTCAGCAAGTGAACACATGGCCTTTAAGCAGACCAGTTCCCAAACCTTTCCACATTCCTCACTACACTCAATCTACACCTATCCCAGACTTTTTGGAGGAAGGTTTGAATTCATATAAATGCTCTAATTGGTAACATTCATTCAGAATTCACAAGTTTTGCTTTGTAAAAAACAATGTTTTCTGCTCTTGTGTCAACACAGGCTTACAGAGACAGCAAGCCAGCAAGAGTGTGTGGGCCTGGGGGGTGCTTACCTGGTGGTACCACCCTGTCATTGTAGGTGGGGGCATAGGGGCTGATGGACCACATCAGAGCCCACATGCAGCCCACAAACATGGCTGCCAGGAAGGCATACAGCGAGCCGTAGAAAAGGAGGATGAGGCCTGGGAAGTAAGCAAGAGTAGACGTCACAAAGGCTTGGGCTCTAATTAATCACGGTGTTCTTCGCTTCGTCCTCTACCAGCATTTCCTCCCTTCTCCACAGTTCCCCACTGTTGCCTAGTTACAAATGCCATTGCTGTGTTTTATGGTTCTTTGGTTAGGGCATGCTGAACAACAACAGTATTCCCATTCTAATTCAGTTGTACTGACTATCACTATGGAAACGGATGAGTCACTATGGAAACTGCTAATTAATTAACAGATGCTTTATGAAGGCTTTCCAGAACACGCCCTATCATAGAACAGCATGTAAGAAACTCAAATGTAGTAGTAAAAAAGCTCTCAGTACTGAGCTATAGCCGTCTTTGCATACAGGTGTAAACAAAACAGTCAAATCTCTGTCGTGTTTAGAATTGTCCCCGCCAACTAAACAATAGAAATAATACATATTGTCGCATGCATCCTTAAAAAAAGCCTGATAGGGCACCGATTGTTCAAACTGCCACATCAACCACTCTCGTCACACACAAAAAAGATTTCCAAAAACAAGTACTGTGGATAATAAAACATGATTTTAATCGCCTGTCTTTAAAAAATATAAAGGAAAATAATTGGTTCATTAATCATTAATTAACAGTCCACTGGCCTAATCCTAATCAAGTTAAACGTGTTTCCACATTAAAAGGCTTTTGCTGCACAGGGACTGGTCTCAGACGGCACGGCGTCTCGCAGATCACAAAGAGCCTCTCTGTCTGGGATCAATGGGAATTCTCCCAGCTGTCCTTCCACTGGGAAACCCTGTGAACCGCTGGCTACCGTCAGAGAGGCGATCTTTCACAGCCACACAGATCGCCAGCCAGCTCAGAGAAGCCCAATCACCCCACTCTGAAATTATGTCACCTATACCCACACTCTTTTCACAGGGTGTATATTACGGGCCTGGCCACATTACACCCTATTTTTTACATAGACACGTGAGTTGTCCTCCTCCATCCCCCCCCTGTCCCCCCAACTAAGATTGATGTGTGTGAAACAGTGCTGCGCCTAGTGTCTCCGCCCCTCCACTCCTGCCAGCTGTAGGCTGCCACTTCATAATGATATTAATTTGGCAGCTTAAACAACTGAGCGCGAAATAAGAACAAGCCATTGATTGTGGTCTTGCTGTGTGTTGGAATTCCCTCTGTGGGTTCTTTTAAGGACATTGGTTTGTTTAGCATGCTAATTCCGAGGGAAAACGGCATCACTAGGCGTCAAACTGCGGGCAAAATGTATGTCCCACAGTCACAGATTCAGGACTCCAGAATCTCTCCCACAGAGAACTTCCACACTGGCTTGGCTAATGTTATCTTGAACTTTAAAATCTGATGGTTGTCTTGCGTTGGTATATGTCAGGGGTTGGGACTCTGTAGTCTGTTTCTGGAGAGACACTTCTATCCTGGATTTCATACTGACTTCTGTTCTTAACTATTTTATTTGGCCAATGATTTATGTGTGATATGACATTTTCGCTCCATTCATTGATGAATGATAATTGTGAATGACAGCTGAATACTTCTTGTGTTCTTGTGTCTCGAAATGAACTGTTTTACTGAGGTCTAAGCAACAAGTCTCCTTGTGTTGCTGTGTGCAGCTAATTTGTCATTTGATCCAGGAGAATATGTGCAAACGATGTCCAGAAACAGCATTCTAGGAACAGGGTTCCCTACACCTGTTCTATGTGTTCTGTTGCACTGTGGATCTGTGATGTGTCTCTGAGTCGCCTTAGGCAGGATTACAGGGTCTTTGTTTGTCAGGCAGGGGGGAAAGGGTTAAGCTCTAAGAGGAATGAGATCCCAGGCCAGCACACAGCCTGTCACAGCAGCTTCCCACTGGGGATGATTCCCAAGCCACTTCCGTATTTGTCAAGGCAGCTCGGACTTGTCCCTGCACCTATGTAAACACTGGACTTTGGGAAAAACATGCTGGAATGAAGGGAGGAATGATGTCTATAAGAACCAAAAAAACCACCACACAATGCGACACAGAACCAATATTAATGGAGGTCCAATTGCCACAAATGTATACAGTAATAGCCAAATGACAATTTAGGTAGTAAGCCTTGAAGACACATATTTAAATCTAATGAGAATATATATATATATATATATTTATTTAAAAACTATTCTGTAATATTCAAGATCAAGCCACTGTACCTGATGGGCACTACTGACACAGGGAACTCACAATTTAAATCTGGGGAGAGACGGGGCTTATTGTTTGCAATTGTGTGCAATCCTAAAGATTAACAAGTGACCATGTCTAGATACTAGTCTGAATGTACAGCCATTTCTAAGTCCAAATTGCTCTTGAACAATGTGAATGTGACAGTCGTGTGTTTCCCAGCGGCAGCAGCTGCCTGTTGTTGACTTACTCCAGCTCTTTCCAGAACGTCCCATGAACTCGCGTGACTCTGGGTTCCACAGGAACTTCTTAAAACCAGCCATCATCTGCCTGCAGGTCCTCTTGGGCTTTGGTTTTGGTTTCCACTTCTCAAAGTTCAGATCCTCCGTCTCCAAGGGCTGGCGTTCCATCCCCTCGTCCACCTCTTCCTCCTCGTGTGTGACTTCCTGCTTGAGTTCAGTCTCATCATCCTGGCACATGCACAGTGAAAGAGATAGAGAAGAGACATTCTCTTATACCATATGAATACTTTAAGCATACATTTTTATACTTGTGCGTACTTGAAATATAATAACATTTTACATAACTAACTTCAAGTATACTGAAGTATACATTTTTCCATACGGCAATTCAATTAATTTAACAACATTTGTACAATGCATGTAATATAGCTCTGCTTGCCTTTTGTTGTTGTTTGTTTTGTTTTGTTTCGTTTTTTTCAGCAACAAACTACTTAGTATCTGGCATTTTAAAAAAAGGTGATTTATGGAAACAGAACTTGAGGTTCCCACTCTGTTATTGTTTAGTCTATCTATGTCCACCATCTCGCGACCTACGTGACACAGTTGTCCCTCCCTATTGGGGGTTCACGCTGCTCCCAGTGGCTCGCATCTATGTTCTGAGGGTCAGCTGTGGGAGGGGATCATACATTGACCTGTAGCAACGGCCAGCTGTTTCAAACTGCACTCAGGGTTCTTTGAAACGATCGCGTCCTGTATGGTGTATGGATGTATGGTGTATTTGCTTGTATATTTTCGAATCCTTATGACTGAATTGTTCCTAACTCTTTTCCTCTGCATCAATATACACACTATATCAAACGAGTTTGATCTCAGCTCTTATTTTAACACTTAATGCTAATTGCTTTAGTGGCCAGTGGTGGAACTCTTTTCATATCGTTATTATAAGCATGGCGTGTCTGAATGTTTTATTGCACTAATAACCCCTAAATATAACAATCCCTTTTCCCTCCGCAGATCACTCACCACATTTGGCAGACACTTTGCGTGCAGTTGGTCAGCCACGTCCGTGCTTAAATTCGACTCCATCATTCTGAAGAATTTATTAAAAATAAATTATGACAATCCTCAAGCGAGCCCAGTATATGCTTATATACACTTTTAACCACAGGGCCGCGATTAAATGAAGAACCAAGCAGTAATGCGAATACATTCCGTTCCGTTCTAAGTTAAAATTCTGATAAAGTTCTGAAATTACAATTCTCACCAATTTTACTGGAAAGCCGGATCGGTGTCTTAGCAGAACAAGTTGGTCAAAAAAATGTTTTTGATGTCATCAGAATATCGCACTGGACTGGAGTTCTATAAAGAGGACCTTTCCCCAACTAACGAAAATCATTGTGAACACATACTTGTAGTAGCCTCAGCGAGAACCTGGGGGTGGGACACTGAGTGTGAGAACCATTTTTTTTAACGAAAAGAAATCCCTGTGGAACTTCTGGCAGCGATGCAGACATCGATCATACAATATTCTACACACGCGCGCTGTAGTTTCATCGTCTTCTGAGCTAAAGCTGGATTAACCTGTTCATTCATTTATTTATTTATTTAATCTTCAATTCAACATGTTTTTGATAATCATCACAAGCTAAAGAGGCCGTAGGCGGTTTAAATCCTACGTGTTTTCTATTTTATGCATTTAAAAATACTTTGCTGGCTTTTTTTTGGATATGGAATTATATACATTACACAGAGATAAGATTTTTTTTTTAAATGTGGATCTTTACATTAACATGGCTGCCATTACTTATAATATTGACATAGAATATCAGTGTATTATCGTTTTCGTTGCAGCCACAATTGCAATTCCAGAATTTTATCAAGCTGTTATTTTTTTCTAAATTAGGTGTTTTTCATGTTTAGGTGGATTTTTTTTTACCTTACGCTTCATCACGTCAGAAATAGATATGCACGAAGAACAAAAGTCCTCTGTTCACATTGTGCATATTGTGCTATATTGCAAACAATTACTTAGAAAGAGGTAAAAAATAAAATAAAATAAAATTTAAAAACGGATCAACCTGAGGTGAATCAATAGGCTCATAATTAGGTTGTTGAACACACGTGTTTAAGTTCTTTCAAAATTTTGCCCATAGATGTATTAACACTATTTGCTTTGTCTTTTAATTAATTATCTACAAAATGGTTAGTTTTAGTGGCTTTGTGTGCACACTTTCACGAATTAGGAGCCTATTGATTCACCTCAGTCTTTAATTTGATCAGTTAAAACAAAAAGATCACACTTTATGTAATTGTTTCCAATATAGCACAGTGTCAACATGGGACTTTTATTCTTCGTGGCATGCATAGCTATTTCTGATGGTTCAAAAGATTAAATTGACCTCTCGTTAAAATTCTGGGATTGCAAGCAACGAAAACCAGTATACACAGTGGTCTCTCGGAAACAAGTTTGAGAAGCACTGTCCTACGAGGTTGCTGTTCAAATCACAATCCGTTGGTTTTATCTTAATGTTCTAATGTGCCACAGGGTGGTGCTCTTTCCACAAATATATTACCCAGATGTGCGACCTCTAGTCCGCACCAGTTTATCTCTCCTTTCGTCCCTATATTTGTGGTCGTTAGAAACAACTGAATCATCATTTCGAAAAGAAAACAGTGGACAAAAATACTGGAGACGACATTGTACATGTCAAAGGATATCAAGGAAAACCATTATCGAAGTACTAGTTGTATATTGCTTGTGTTTTAAAACTGGAAATCGAAAAATAGTGTTTCACTGCATAAATCTTGAGTTCAGAAACACAGACCCGGGAATTCAAAGCCTATCATCCATTCTGGTTTTCTCTGTTTTACGTTTCCTGTAGTGTATGTATTTGTCGAGAAAGGATGGTGCATGCGCAGAACAGTTTTTGGATAGTGCGCCGCGGATGAGGTGCAGAGAATTGGATGAGAACAGCGGACTTGGCAGTAGACGCAGATTAAAATGAGACCGCCGCGCAACAGAGGGACGATTGTTATCAGCGAATGCACGACCAAGCAAAGATTCCTTGAACGTTGGCACTGAGTACTAAGTTATTTTTTTGTGCCACTGAATGGATGTTCCGTTTTTCAAACATCCTTTATCATAATCCTGTACACACATGCGATAAAAATGCCAACCGGACTGAACCAACAAGCCAACGGAATAAGTCTCTCCGATTCTATGGGTATGTGCAAGGTCAATGCAGTGGTTGAAGTGTGTAGATGTAAAGACTGCTTATTGTATGTGAGTGTTCTTGCTAATAATGCAAACGGCTACTGGTCTAATAAAAAAAACTGTGTAAAATACAAAATAATAGACTGGGTTATTGTGATTTACGCAACACCTTAGCGAAGATCGGTGTATGTTCTTTGTTGTTCCTTATGTTCCCTAGTATTTCACGTATTTTATTGACTAAATAAATAAAGGATTCTTTCCACAACTCTTGAATCGTGTGTGATTCTATAAGGCGTAGTGGCCACGCATGAGGAGAATGAAAGGGTTCATAAAAATAGGCTAATAAAAAATATTCCAATGAGAAGATTTGAATTTGTGTCTGAACACAGCTTTGGCGAGAACGCGGCGGTCTCTGATTAGATATGTCTGTGTTGTTTTTATCACCTGATTTTGTTCCAATGTTGCTGTGATATATTGTGGAGCGGCTTCGATTTTTATTTTATTTTTTCTTTCTTTTTGTCTTGCGTTGCAGGTGCAGCTCATCTTTTTTAGACGTAATACACGTCCATGACGTTGGCATTCCTGGTAATGCTAGCAGAGCTAGCCCAACAATGTAGCATACTTTCCAAGCTTTTAAAAAATTTTAAATTATATTTGCATTTAGCTGATGCCTTTATCCAGAGCGATATACAAGTGCATATTGCAAGAATAACGGTACTGTAGGCTACTTAGAAAAAGGATCATGTTCTCAACATTAGCTACCATATAGTGTTTCCCTAACAGCTTGACGTCTTGGTTATCTGTTGAGTTCGATCGATGTATTGTTTCTTGCAACAACAACAAAAAACATGGATTCGTTTGGTTAATGTTCACCTTTGAGAGATATGTGGAATGGAATGTTATGGAACTATGATTCTGTGGAATCAGTCCTGTCATTGAGCAAATATAGGACTATCGCGCAGATGAGGACGTTTGCACTCACAAAAAGGTTGTTTTTTTCCCCACAGTGCCCTTTTTGGCAGCTGCAGCAATATGTTGCATTGAGGCATGCTTGCAGAAGCAGTGCTGGGGTCAGGCGTGGTCTGGTTTTCCTCTGTGGTTGGTAGTGTAGTACAACGGATGGTGAACTGCCCTTGTAACTTAGAGGGTGCATGTTTGGGATACCCTTATCAAGCTACTTAACCTGACTTGCTTCATGTAATGTCCAGCAATATAAATGGATTATTTATTTATTTATTTATTTATTTATTTATTAAAGCAAGTAAGCTGCTGTGTTATTCATTCTGGATAAGAGCATGTGTTAAATGCATAAATGTATATTTTTCTACCTCAAGGATCATTCAAGCGGAGAAAAAAGAAGTCCATCATGGTGACAGCGTCCCTCTTTGTTGTCTCTGTTCTAATTCTCACCATCGGACTCGCAGCCACAACAAGGACACAGAACATCACAGTCGGAGGATACTACCCTGGGGTCATAGTGAGTTTCAATCCTGGATTGAACATGGGACGAGGGCAGGAAAATAGGTCCCCCTTCTTACCATAAATAAGCAGTAACCGTGACTTTGACGTGGGACAAATGCTCACCACGGCACGCGTGTCATTTCAACACTTTCCATGCGGTAATGCAGTCAGGTCCAAGGGAGAGGAGGTCTTCACAGTTAATCATTCAGTTGTTGTCATACTAGCACCCAGGCTCATATCCCCAGCCTATTAAAAGACCCTGTCCATACACCCTCAGTGCCCTGGTCTTGGAATGCAGTAGGTATCACTGTTCCTGGCAGCTTGTCCATGACCCTCTAAATTAAAGGGGTCCAGTTTTATGTATGAAGGCCAGTGTGGGTGCAGAGTTATGTTCTAACCAACCGATAAACCGCCCAATTGAGCTATTGAATTAATAGTGGTCTTCAATCAAGACCCTGATTAGATTAATCATGTATTTTAGTTGGGCTAAAACAAAAATTGGAACACACTGCCCCTTTTCTGCGTGAGATTGCTCTATATGTATATATTGGATCCAATATTATAAGTACGTTGAAGTCATTTAGCTGTGTCATTCCTGGGGTTGCTTACATGGAGGCCAACGGTTATGACATATGACAAGGTGGCTCCAGTATCTTCTGTACGGTTGCATTTGGGATTCGTACATATATATATATATATATATATATATATATATATATATATATTGCTATGTTGTATATATGTGGACTTGTGAAACTGTAATGACAAATATATTTCACAGCAGTGTAGTATATTGTAATATCTGGTGATTTGTATATGTATGCATTTGGTGTGAATTGTTGTAATATATTGATAATATATATTTTCAATATATTCCATTTTCATATTGGTATCCACAAAGGAAGACAATGTCTTTCAGAGCCAAATTTTGTGTTTTGTGCGATAAATTTCATGCAGGAAACAGATTATTAGTCCTAGTATTCAATGAGAAAGTTGTCGCAACAAGCTGTTGATTCGGTGATGATGAAAGTTTAGTCATTTTCTCCATTTTGTGTTTGCTTGATACATTTGACAATTTGTTGACATTTAATGCTTCTTAAACTAGTGTGTTTTTTTCCACAGTTGGGGTTTGGCTCTTTTCTCGGAATCATCGGAGCTCATTTGATAGAGAACAAGAGGCAGATGGTAAGAGGTTTTAGGTTACGCTCTCCATTCGTATTGATTTCTCTGCTAAACTGTAGCCCCGTGCATTTTACCGTACTTCAAATTCTGAACATGACGCTTTGAACGACAGTTTCAGTTTTATTTCAAAATTAATTTGAAAGTGTCTATATTTTTGTGTTGTTAGCATTTCTCCCCCATGAGCAAAATTGTAGTTGGTTTTATGGGGTTTTTGATGCATATTGGCCATTGAAAACATGTTCTCGAGCCACGAGTGAGATGCACCCAGAAATAGCCCCAGTGTAAGAGGAGGAGGACGGAGTGCCAGGAAGGAATGTACAGAAAGAGTTGCAGCAGCCCAGGGGTGGGGAGTGTACACAGGGACTCTCTCAGACTGAGGAAGAGGCATGCCGTAACACACAGGATAGCACTCAATGCTTTTTCAAAATGGGGTCACTCCCCTGCACCCAGAGGTTATTGATGAGAGTGGGGGTACACTGTGCCACACGCAGCGCAGAACACTCACACGCACTAAATCTTGACTCATACGATGTCTTTTAACACCGTCCACATCCTTCTAAGACACCGCCTACATGCATAGAGGAGCAGACAACCCACATATCAGGTGGTGACATCCCTGTGTGATGTATTTTATGATTTAAAGGAAAACAGTGGCAGCTTAAATAAGTGATATTTACTCGTTCCCTTAGAGAGCCACAGGATGTGCCAGTTTGTCCTCACTCAGCACATAATGGATCGATTAAAGCAGTTGATTACAGTTAACTGACCTCATCTTCTTGAGCCCGTTTTCTGATTGTAAGGTGAAAAGGAAAAAAAAACAAATCCTGCCTTAGAGTAGTTGACTTGACAGATATGTGTGCATTGCCCTTTACTAATTAACTGGCCTGAGGAAGTGAATTATTTTCATAGAGGAGTGGGCGGAGCCTGCAAAGCACCATACAGTAGGAATTGGGAGTGGCATTGGCAATGTACAGAGTCCCTCCTTAGGCCACCATCACTAGTATAATTCTGCAGACTGAGCAGGCAGATGTGCTGAATCTACCCTGTATTTGAGAGGATGTAGCAAGGTAGATGAGAGGGAAAAGCATGGGGTCCACCATAGGTTAATAACGGAGGGAGCTGGCACTGTTCATGTCCTTAATGACAGTGCCCTAGTCTAACCCATGGGTGTCCAACCCTGCTACTGGAGAGCCGCGGAGCATGTTGGTTTTTAATCTTTACCTTAAAATCAGCAACCAGTTTAGACTCACGAAACTGTATGAGGTGAGTGAGCTGTGTAACTGACTGTTACAGTTAAGTGCTGAGAAACAGCATCGTTCAGCCAGCAGTCCCTGTGGCTCAGAGGGACCAGGATTGGGCACTTCTGGTGTAACCCGTATCCTCATTGTTTATGTAGACATTTCCGGAAACAGTGTCCTAACCGGCAAACACAGATGGGTATGGTGAGACACATTACCATACGTAAATAAAGTCATAAATACAAATTTACACAAGAAACCTGCTAATCCTATCAACACGAGACATCTGGCTGGAGAGCTCTTCATAAATGTTAAGCTTACAGTTTTGCTGTGCAATATCAAATAAGTTTGTCGGAGGTAATTTTTAAAATTCAATAGGATGTTTGGTTCAGTAGACACGTTAAAGTGTGGTTTTCAGTCGATGGTTATCTGCCTTACTGGGTGACTCCAACAGAATGTCATATACTTACATCAGAAATAGACAGTAAAATTTAAATTTTAGCCAACATCAGTGACTATAAGGTCTGGAATGATGGCTCCCTGCAGAAAATGATACAGCATGCTATAACCCCCTTATGCTTTTTGAAGTTTACACACCAGGGTCACTGTACGTGTTTGTATCCACAAATGCTTGCTTCTGTGCACATAATGTTTAAATCAGATATGACACAAGTACATGCGGCATCTAGACAAAGGCTTCTGGGATAGTTTTCTTAATATACAGGTGCAGCTCAAAAAATTTGAATATCGTGAAAAAGTTCAATATTTTTTGTCACTCATGTCAGAAAGTGAAACTCATATATTATATAGATTCATTACACATAGAGTGAAATATTTCAAGCCTTTATTTCTTGTAATTTTGATTATTATGGCTTACAGCTAATGAAAACCCAAATTCAGTGTCTCAGAAAATTAGAATATTACATAAGATCAATAAAAAAGGATATTTTAGAAATGTCAGCCTTCTGAAAAGTATGTTCATTTCTATGCACTCAATACTTGGTTGGGGCTCCTTTTGCATGAATTACTGCATCAATGCGGCGTGGCATGGAGGCATAGCATAGATTCTCTACGGCGTGGCATAGATTCTCTATGGGGTTCAGGTCAGGCGAGTTTGCTGGCCAATCAAGCACAGTAATACCATGGTCATTGAACCAGCTTTTGGTACTTTTGGCAGTGTGGGCAGGTGCCAAGTCCTGCTGGAAAATGAAATCAGCATCTCCATAAAGCTTGTCAGCAGAAGGAAGCATGAAGTGCTCTAAAGTTTCCTGGTAGATGGCTGCGTTGACTGTGGACTTCAGAAAACACAGTGGACCAACACCAGCAGATGACATAGCACCCCAAATCATCACTGACTGTGGAAACTTCACACTGGACTTCAAGTAACGTGGATTCTGTGCCTCTCCACTCTTCCTCCAGACTCTGGGACCTTGATTTCCAAATGAAATGCAAAATTTACTTTCATCTGAAAAGAGGACTTTGGACCACTGAGCAACAGTCCAGTTCTTTTTCTCCTTAGCCCAGGTAAGACGCTCTGACGTTGTCTCTGGTTCAGGAGTGGCTTGACACGAGGAATACGACATTTGTAGCCCATGTCCTGGATTCGTCTGTGCGTGGTGGCTCTTGATGCACTGACTCCAGCCTCAGTCCACTCCTTGTGAAGCTCCCCCAAATTCTTGAATGGATTTTGCTTGACAATCCTCTCAAGGCTGCGGTTATCCCTATTGCTTGTGCACCTTTTCCTACCACACTTTTTCCTTCCACTCAACTTTCTATGAATATGCTTGGATACAGCACTCTGTAAACAACCAGCTTCTTTAGCAATGACCTTTTGTGGCTTACCCTCCTTGTGGAGGGTGTCAATGACTGTCTTCTGGACATCTGTCAAGTCAGCAGTCTTCCCCATGATTGTGGAGCCTACTGAACCAGACTGAGAGACCATTTAAAGGCGCAGGAAACCTTTGCAGGTGTTTTGAGTTAATTAGCTGATTAGAGTATGACACCATGAGTTTCCAATATTTAACTTTTTCACAATATTCTCATTTTCTGAGACACTGAATTTGGGTTTTCATTAGCTGTAAGCCATAATCATCAAAATTACAAGAAATAAAGGCTTGAAATATGTCACTATGTGTAATGAATCTATATAATATATGAGTTTCACTTTCTGAAATGAGTGACAAAAAATATTGAACTTTTTCACGATATTCTAATTCTTTGAGCTGCACCTGTACATAGTGAGTGCTTTATATTTGAAAAAGAATGCAAGTGAATTTTTGAAAAAAACATTTATGATCATAGCCCAATGTGGCGACAGAAGCAGTGTTTAAATTATTGATTGAGAGGGACAGCCCTTATTGACAAGAGGCTGATGGGATGTGCAGTCTCTGAGATCTGAAATCTCTTTGTTTCTGTTTCCTGCTCCTCCTGACAGCTGGTGGCCTCTATCGTGTTCATCAGCTTCGGTGTGGTGGCGGCGTTTTGCTGCGCCATTGTGGATGGCGTGTTTGCTGCCAGACATATAGTGAGTACTGACCAACGCAGCTCGCCAGGGTGCACCTCCGCTTCTCTGATGCTTGTATTGGCATGTATTCTCTGACCTTTGACCTGCGAATAACTATGAATTTCGTTCTGCAGGACCTCAGACCTGTGTATGCAGGTCGGTGTGAATACTACACGAGTGTGTCAGCATTTGACCGGAACGTGAGTCCAGCTGCCCCCTTGCTAGTCTTAAATCCCTTTAACATCATTTATATAAGTTCATTTACAAATGCATCTTCACTTAGCTTAGATTCAGTGGCCTGACCGCTTTCATGTAAAAGAACACAATTAGCACTTGGGCATGTTGCCTTTTCCCCATCTGAATTGCACTATAGTGAATTATCCATGTCTTATTCATAGAACATTTCTATTGTGGTTAAATCATCTGCTGAATCGGAGATATGAAGGGCAGTATATCTTTGGAATTTATATATAGGCCTTACAGAATGATGTCATGAAATATGTTGAGCCTCTTTGAGTCTGTCTGTCTGTCTGTCTGTCTCCCTCCCAGGTTCACTGTCAAACAGCCCCCCGTGTGTCCTGTAGTTTGCGTGTTAAGAGCAACACCTGTTACTGCTGTGAACTCTACAACTGCGGCAAGTACGTGTACCTAGTACTGTCTCCCACAGGGGCAGTCCTGAAAAAGGACATCCACCTGACACAGGGACCCATAACTTAATAACATTCTGCTCGTGTTCTGTTCTGTACTGTTAATATTTAGAGTTTAATCTCAAATCTCCTGCTCCACCCCACCACCCCCAAGTCTTAATCCGTGGAGTTTTTCTGGTTGTTTGGGTTTTTTCCTCCAGAGCAGGGGTGCACAACTCCGGTCCTGGAGGGTGGGCCGCATGCTGGTTTTTGTTCCAACCAATTACCTCAGTTTAAATTTTCTCTATAAACTCTGCTTGTTCGCTCCTGTACTTGAGCACAGTAAAATGTTTAGGATGCACTTGCAGTCTGCGGCTATAGCTGGTGCTCATACAAATGCCAGATCAAGATATAATTGAGCTAATTAAATAGTTAAGAGCAGAAGTTGGCACAAAATCCGGATCGGCCCTTGTTGCGCATCCCTGCTCTAGAACATGGATATGCAAATCTGGCCCTCAAATCCAAATCCTCAAAGCCCTGGTTTTAAGTTCTCCAAGGTAACTAACTGAACTAGTGCTGAATTAGTGCTACTGATTGGCCAAATTGTCCAAGTTCACGCCTGACTTTCAGGTAAAGGGAGGGTGGAAAACCAGCAGTTCTCGGCCCTAGAGGACCGTGATTTGAGCAGCAGGGCTCTAGATGAATGCTGCTGGGAAACAAAACAAAAGATCCTTTTTTGTTTACCTATGTTTCAGACAACATCCTCTTTTGCGACGTCAAAATAAAGAGGTTTTGAAAAAAATTAGGAAATCATCCTTTATTTGGAAGTAGGTCCTACTTTTGTCCCCCTGCCCCTCCCCAAATAATAACAGTTTGTGCTGTGATGTTGTGGCTGAATTAACAGGCCGTGCTGTTTTTGCCATGGTTGTGAAGAGTTAACGTCTTGTGTGGCACACAGACAAGGGAATGAGTGGTTTAGATGCATGTCCTGGTTCCTCCACACGGGATCACAGTAGACCTGACCTCATTTCTGGAGATTTTGGGTTTCTTTTGCATCACCGTTTGAAACCATCTCAGGTTTTACAAGCCAAAGAGTCACATTAAGCAGGGGTTGTGTGTTGTATGCTTGTGTATTGAACATTTGTGGGCAGTGACACAGTTTCTTGCAAGAGCTTGCAGGTGTGTGAAGTGAAGCCACTGGGTTGGATTTGAAGGCTGTGAATTACCTCCTGGGTGCGTCCCAATACTCGAAAAATGCATCGTCCACTGTCACCTCCTATCCTCTGTGCCCCGGAAAGCGATCTTTGTGTCCTAATCTAATGTTGCTGATTTCATATTAATTACATATTAATTGTTACATATTAATTAATGTCTCGACACAAACCGCAATAACGGTTATATTGCATAGTGTACATGCTACTACTTGTACTTTAAACATACAGGATGCTTTGCATACTTCCGGGTAGGAGACGAGTGGAGGAAAGGTGAGGAGTGAAGAATATTGGGACGCACCCCACCCTCTTTCTCTCTCTCTTTTCTTCCTCTTCTATTGCTGTGTGTTTATTCCTCTCTCTATGTGCCCTTTCTCTCTCACACAGCCGTGTGGAGCTGATTGGCGGTTACCACGAGTACACAGAGGTGCGAAGCTGCCAGGACGTGGTGCACCTCTACCATCTGCTGTGGTCGGCCACCATCCTTAACATCGTGGCCCTCTTTCTGGGCATCATCACTGCTGCAGTGCTGGGTGGCTTCAAGGACATGGTAAGACTAGTCTGTATCTCTCGACCTTCTGGACAGGGAAGTTTGTGAGCTTAGTGTCCACCTAAAATCCTGCAATGTCACTGGTACCAGCAAGTCAGACAAAGAGGTCTTCCAACATTGAGTTGAGTACTGATGCACCACTGGAGATTTTTTGAATCGCTGCTTCCAATTGGATCTGCACCTACACAAGATCATGATTCATCAGAGGAAATACGTGACATTTGTTTTTTTTTAACCAAAGCACATCCCCCAAAATTTGGGTGGATTTAACCTGATCAGGCTCACATTACCGTAAGTAAGAATATGGTCAGGCCAGAATGCCCAGCTAGCCAACGTTCTAAAGTGTGAATGATAACCATATGCTGTGCAAGGGTTGTGTTTATCTTCACTCCTTAGAATGAAATGCTGTGAAACTGAGATGCAAGATTATTGATTTTGTAGGCTGTGAATGACCCTGAAGAGCTGATGCATACATATGCTTCCTTGTTTGTTTACGTGAATGTTTGCACATATCAGTACGGCCCTCCTGAAAGTCACAGCAACAGCTCATGAAACGCGTTTCGTTCCCTATTCATTCAGTCGCCATTTTCCACCCCACCTATTGGGAAGATTCAGGCAAATTCATGAAACGCACATGAGGCGAGCCTTCCTCATTATAATTGAAACTGGTCAGAACGGGCATCATTTGACATCATTGATTAAATCAGACAGGATCTTGTGTGTGATTATGTGCATGCTGCTTATTACTGTGCAGGTATATCTGCATAGACGACATAAGTGGGCTTGGCAGGGCGAGCCCAGTGTCGTCACTCAATCCAGCTGTGCATATTTTTGGGCAGACTCCTACCTCGGCCCCTGACAGCTGTGACCCAGATCCTCCGCCTGTCTCTGTTCCTCCCGAGGCCCCGGTTCCTACCACCTCCTACAACTACTACAACAGCACCCCCTGCCTGCCTCCCTACACTGCCTATGACCTGCAGGTAATAATGAATACAAATGTTCTCAGCAATGCACATTGTGTTGCGGCAAAAATAAATACACAAAGATTCAGTGTGAATCCAGTGTGTAATGCTAGCAGGAATAGTGAGATAGTGTTTTAACAGTTTTTCTAGTTAGGGCTAATATGTGTTCCTGGCACAATATAAAGCTGTGTGACACAGTTCACTAAAGATAAACGTGTCTAGAGGGAGAAATGATGGATATCAGCATTTTATCTAATATCAGCCTTTTTTTTCCCTTCCTTGTCTGTTCTTGTAGGCTTCCAACATGTTCCCAGACTCATCGGGGTTGTCCGATGAATCCCAGTCTGGAGCAAGCTCAATGTGGCCTACCCAGATCCCTCCCAGCTATTCCCCCCCCTACTACCCCCCTGACGACAAGCCACCACCATACAGCCCCTAATTAACCTGCTGTTGGGAAGAGGGGCGTCTTCTCCCCACTGACCATTTTTACAAGCCTCCCTCCCCCTTTTAGTGACTGACCTGGTCAAGGGAGTGGGCCCAGGGGCCTCCCTGTCTGGTTGAGTCCTGAACTATGAACCCCCGCCTCCACCCTCCACCCCCATCATACTGAGGACAAGAGTGGACGTTTATTAACTTCCACTGTATCCAAGCTGTGGGGGACTCCTCCACCTCCTCCACCTCCTCCTCCTCCACCTCCTCCTCCTCCTCCTCCTCCCCACACTGTGACTCTGCTGAACCAGCATAGTTAGCTTCTCTGTGTATTACGGGGTTTGACGGGGGAGAGGAAAAGGCTGGAGTCATAACCGTGACTGTTTGTAACTGCAGAGGAGGTTTGTTGCGGGAAAACGTGGAAGTGGAGAAAGATGACTTTTTTGAGGTGGCATTTCCAACGGCACGCTGACGATGGAGAGAGTGCTGCAGCTTTACTCCCAAGCCCTACTGAGTGCACCTGCCAGGCCTCCAGTGACACCCAAGACTGTTTACAGATCTGCCTTAACGTCCGTCAACTTCCACGACAGCGTCACCCGAGCTGGACCGGACCGGACTGGACCGGACCACAATTCGGCTGGAGAACCTGGGATGTCTCTCTGCGACACTGTCGCTTCCTCTCCGAAGGCTTTCTGTGCAAAGGGCCAGTTTCCTGCATACTGTTTGTACTGTCTTTTCATAAACACTGGTGCAAAGATGAGTCTTGTTCCTTGTTGTAACAAATGCCCTCAGATTCCCCCACTGTAGCTTCTTCCTCCCAAGACTACTTAAATAGTTAGTTCACTTTTTTTTTTTTTTTGGTATTATTGCAGTTTTGATGTATGTATTTGATTGGTCCAGACAGTTTTTGTCTGCGATGAAGGATATTTTAGATACTTACAAAACCTGATGACCTGTTGGCTTTACAATGGCAAGCCTCTGGGCATTGCAAGGGATCATGGTTTAAAGCAAGAAAATACACTTCAGGTAACAAAGCAGTTTGCGTTGTGACATTTCCTGTGGCTGTACAGCGAATCAAATTATAGCATTTATCCGCAATTATAAACATAAAACTACGTTTTTATATTGTGCTGGTATTTCTCAGTTCTGAAGTAATGCCAGGCTCTGTAGGACCTCTGTACTAATGCTAATAGTATAAGCTTAGAAGTTAGTTCCAACCAAAAAGATTACATGCAATATCTTAAAGAATAAGCAATATACACACATACAAATTCTGGAGGCATATAACATCACTGTACAAGATATTTGAAATGAACTTTCTTACTTACGAACACCTGAAGACTCCAATACATGCCAATTTAAAGCTGGCACATTCTGTAAGTCAGACATATCTGTAAGTATCTAAAATATACTTCATCGCACATAAAAACCATCGGGCCATCACAAACACGCATGACAACTAAAATAATATTCAAAACTCAAGAAAGTGAACTATCCCTTTAATACTAGTAGTTTCATACCTGCCTTATCTATTCACCTCCAAAGCAGGTAGTTTTATGGTGCATAGCACACAGACTATTCGACTCAAATGATACTGTGTCCTTCCTTTAAAGAACCCAATCGCTGTACTCTAATGTATTGTTCACTTGACAATTTATCAAAATACAAATTATAGACGTTCATGTGGTCATGCCATCACACAAAATTAGTTAAATTATAATAAAAATGTGAAACTCGTAATTTACGTATATTTATACCCTTCAAATACTATTTGCACTTCAGGGACCATAGAGACTCGTTTTATTTTAATATCACCTGAAAGCTATCGCAGTGGCGTTCTCCTGTGACTTATAATCTTTTGTTATAATTGTTAGCTGGGTAGCAACAATATGGAAGCATGAATTGATCTCGGTAGAAGACTATTTATTTTTGTGCTGATCAGTGTTTGTTAGTTATGTTATACTGTACTGCCATACCAAACCATTTGAATCAGATGGAATGTAAAGTATGCCTTAATTGTATTGCAGACAATAAGCTTTCTTAAGAGCTGGACCATCTCATACAAAATTATGCAGTGTACTTGTGTTCCATAAATGAAAGCAAAACAAAATGTATTACATTTTCTTACTTGGACATTATTGTTAACAAAGTTTTCAAAAGTATATAGGGAAAGTGCAATGCGGTGTCACTTCCATAATGGGTACAGTATAGTGACACAGCCCCCGAATCTGTATAAACATTTAATCAAGTTAAAACATTTCTTTATCATAAATGTCCACAGAAAATGGTAAGCTGACATAATTAGCTGTTAATTTTTCTTTATTGACATGTATTTGTACAATATGGCTGTTGTAATTATTCTTATTTCAACAATGAAAAAAAAATCTGATGATTTCACTGAATTGTGGCAGCCATCTTGTTTGCAATTTTGTTAATATAGGGTGACCATATTTTGGATTTAAAAAAAAGAGGACCGGGTTAGACAGGTGTTATGAACATAATACTAGGCTATTTTTTGTTTATATATGGTCTATGGAACAAGAAAATCCTAAACAGACATTTTAGGAATTTAGAAATCCTGCCTGGACGGATATTTTCGGTCCCAAAAAGAAGAAAAGTCTCGGAAAAAGAGGACGTCTGGTCACCCTAGTTAATGGGTCTTATAAGGCTCATCTGTGACTTAATGACCAAGTAGTTTATATAGAATGTCCTGTTGTCAAATATGTCCATCTACTATATGATCATTTAAAAAAGAATGCAGTATGGAGTAGCATTACTTTCAAGGTCCTCTTATTTGAATGCTTTTTCAATGCATTGTTCATCTATTGTCGAGCAAAATAGTTAGAAAACAATACCCAAGTGAGTGGGTGATTCCAATTTTCATACCATGTGGCCACGATACATGCTATACATTTTGTCTAGGTACTTACCAGAGCTTTCAATTCGTTTAGTAAGTTTTCTGTGCACTCTCTGGGTTAACAGGCATAAAGTGGCAGAACTATAGTAATCCTAACACTAATAACGGTGTTTGCCTCTGCTTCGCCCAAAAAGTACCCCTATAAAAGTGACTGCATCTTCCTCATTTTTTCTAAAACATACATCGACTCCCAATGACCACCAAAAAGTGAGTAGTGTTCTGTGAGTCCCAACCAGGCACATTCATGGCAATATATTAGCTTATATTATAGCTTTGCAACATACAATATAAAATATCCCAAATATAATGATTGATTCCTGTGGGATACACGAGATATTAGTCAAGCCGGAAAGTCTGCCCACCCCTTTCACCTTCTTATTACATTACTGACATATTCTACAATAGATTGGGTTCATTTTTTGTCTCAAAATTCTACACAAAATAGCCCATAATGACAAAGTGAAAACGTGTTTTTTGAAATTTTTGCAAATGTATTAAAAATCGAAAACTGAAATCTCTCATTTACATAATTATTCATGCCCTTTGCGTTAACATATTTTTAAAGTATCATATTTAATATTTGGTCGCATATCCTTTGCATGCTGTTACTTCCTGAAGTCTGTGACCCATCAACATCAAGACTCGATATCTTATTTCCAGGTACTGTTACAAGCGATACTATAGGCTCTCTGCATTTGAATGGATCTCTATGGGAATTGGGGGGTGAGACTAGATTCAGCTGTAAATTACACTGGTACAGTATGGAACACATGACTGGCGAAATGGCTGTACGTCATCAAGGGTCTAAGGTATCAAACGAGCCCCAAACCATCACTCTGCAGCCAGATATGGAGTAGATGTGGATGGATCCCTTTAAGGGTTGTTTCTCCTGACTTTTCCCCCCATAGTGTTCTATAGGAAAATGAGTCAGGAGAAATAACCATTGCAGTGATCCATCCACATCTACTCCATATCTGGCAACAGAGTGATGGTTTGGGGCTCGTTCAATAGCTCAGACCCTTGATGACTTACAGCCATTTAGCCAGCCATGTGTTCCATACTGTACCAGTGTAATTTACAGCTGAATCTAGTCTCACCCCCCAATTCCCATAGAGATCCATTCAAATGCAGAGAGCTTATAGTATCGCTTGTAACAGTACCTGAAAATAAGATATCGAGAGTCTTTTGATGTTGATGGGTCACAGACTTCAGGAAGTAACAGCATGCAAAGGATATGTGACCAAATATTAAATATGAGACTTTTAAAATATGTTAAAGCAAAGGGCATGAATAATTATGTAAATGAGAGATTTCAGTTTTCGATTTTTAATACATTTGCAAAAATTTCTAAAAACATGTTTTCACTTTGTTATTATGGGCTATTTTGTGTAGAATTTTGACACAAAAAATGAACTCAATCTATTGTAGAATATGTCTGTAATGTAATAAAACGTGGAGAAGGTGAAAGGGGTGGGCAGACTTTCCGGCTTGACTGTATGTTGGTACCTAAATGTGCATTCCTCCCCGCCCATGTCTCAAGTCTAGACTAGCGATTATCCTTGCCAGGGCACCATTCCTGATTGCCACCCTTAAAAAGTGTTTCTAGGTTTTCAGCTTTCCTTGCTTCAAGTCAGCTCATAGCTTGGTGAATGAGAGACTAGTAAATGTTGTTTATGTGTTTTTAATGGTCTATATGCAGCCTCAGGAGGAACAAAATACTCCTTACCTTCCTTACTTTCCTTACCTTCCTTACCTTGTTGCCAATGCCTGATGCAAATGATTAATTCTATAAAACAGTTTTCCGTTCCAAAGACAGAAACATTAGCGCCATAAACTTTTATTTCCATTTTGTATAGCACTAAGACCTAATAAATAAGTTTTTAAAACAAAGTAAACAAATGTTAAAATGAAAAAAGGTCTTTAGTACAATTATTTACACAACACGCAGTTGTTAATGTCTTCAAAAACCATAAAAGCTAAAACTGCTTTTATTCTCCAACATATTGAGACAGAAAATGACTACCTGCGTAATATATATATATTTTAAAAAACAGTCAAATATGCCTTCTACTGAAAAAACGCAAAGCAGCTACACACAAATAAGACGAAATTAGAAAGAAAGAAAAAAAGACATTAAAATCACAATTCCTGCACTAGGTGCTGCCTCAAAACAGCACTGACATTCTGAATACAGACATAAACGTTATTTGAATGACAGGATTCCTGTTTTGCACCATGAGGCAAAAGGTCTAACACTCCCCACCACCTAGGTACAAGTACAGTAAGTATTTTAGCATCCAGAATAGTACAAACGGGAGATATTAAAAAGACAGGATGATATATGGCCAGCATATAAAAAAACGGTAACGCTCAAAACATCTAGAGGTGTTCAGTCATGGTTTAGTAGTTTCAAGAAAGGCAGTATATCTCTCGATTACCTATTTAATATGGAACATCCCCCACTACGTCCTGCTCTTGAGTACGGCTATAGAGGACTACTGCTAAATATAAAATTAAACATTAACTTTTCAATGGATGAAGCTGAAATTTTCATCCAAAATGACAAATGCAGCAATTGCAATTTCTCTCTTGCAGATTGCACTGTGTGCCGTTCAATCTTTAAGTGTGTAGTTATTAACACATCCTACTATTCTTTTTAGCTTCGGAGGCACCTCTGACAAAGAAACTGGTGTTTGGAGCTTTGAACAAACCTTTGGACCTTTGTATTAACCAAATACTTGTTCTGTAACACTGAAAATAATAGTTAATTCACTTGCAGCATGACTGGATATCACTAGTGATATTGTTGATATCACTCGTGATATTGTTGATATCACTAGTGATATTGTTGATATCAGGGCATTAGTAACACATCCTTCTTGCCAATGAATCTGTTCTCTTAAATGTTTTTAGGTCTTTTTCTGCGCAATACTATGAACATGTGCTATACAGCAATGTCTGTCAATCACCATACAATCAGTACAAATTCTGTACCAACACTTGTACTTAAGCTTGATTTTACAAAGTCATTCTGAAATCTGTATAGTGCTCATACACTATATACTGTTGTTATATATACACTGAATCTCATGTACAGTTTGAGGTTGTGTTCTGCAAAATGACACAATAATTCATAATAGGTCCTCATAATAAAAGCAAGTATACAACAATCTATTAATGACCAATATCAGGTGAGCATTTCTCTCATGTCTTTGGTGGAGGTCTGTGTTTCTGTAATCACTTCATCCTTTCTACAGATACCCTACCACATCCCACACCAATTTTCACTCTAAATTGTGTAACCAACTGAATTAAGTACTTTAATGTCCATCTTCAGTAATTTAAATGTAGCACAGTGTTGTGGATGCTCTGAGGGGTCTTACTAAGTGCTGATAATTACAGTTTATATATATTTGTTTTTCTTTATGCTATGTGTCCAGAAATATGATGATATATGATATTACGGGACAGCAAGCAATTTTCAAACATATAGAGACAATACATCACCGAATGACAAGATCTGACAAAAAATTTGAAAAAAGCCAACCAATGCCAAGGACCACTAAGTTTGTGCTGATGTATATGGGAGCTTCCTACATACACACAACTAGTTTAAAACAACAGCTACACAGTAAGGTATAGAAATCCATCCTGGACCCTTGAACACCACACAAAGGGGAAACCCTGCTTAGAAGGCACAATTCCCAGCACAGTTAGCCCTCCCAATTCAATAGGTCTCTGGTATACCAAACTCATACTTTGACGAGCCCTTAGCAGAATTCACATTGGTCTCTGGGTGCTGGGTGAGTACCTCTGGCTGGCCGTGTGCCCGAGGCTGGGCGTGTTTAACAGGCGAGCCACGAGCTTCTAGTGGGCCATGTGCTCCTGGCGAGCTCTGTACAACCGGCGGGCCATGTGCTCCTGGTGGACCGTGTGAAACGGGCGTGCCATGTGCTCCTGGTGGACCGTGTGAAACGGGCGAGCCATGTGCTCCTGGTGGACCGTGTGAAACGGGCGAGCCATGTGCTCCTGGTGGACCATGTGCGGCAGGCGGGCCAAGTGCTCCTGGTGGACCTTGTGCAACAGGCGAGCCAATCGCTCCAGGTGAACCATGTGGAACAGGCGAGCCATGCGCTCGAGGCGGGCCGTGTGAAACGGGCGAGCCATGCGCTCCTGCTGCTGCTGGGCCATGTGCAATGGGCGAGCCATGCGCTCCTGGTGGGCCGTGTGCAATGGGCGAGCCATGCACTCCTGGTGGGCCGTGTGCTACGGGCGAACCATGAGCTCCAGGTGGGCCGTGTGCAACGGGCGAACCATGAGCTCCAGGTGGGCCGTGTGCAATGGGCGAACCATGAGCTCCAGGTGGGCCGTGTGCAATGGGCGAACCATGACCTCCAGGTGGGCCGTGTGCAACGGGCGAACCATGAGCTCTAGGTGGGCCGTGTGCAACAGGCGAACCATGAGCTCCAGGTGGGCCGTGTGCAACGGGCGAACTATGAGCTCCAGGTGGACCGTGTGCAATGGGCGAACCATGAGCTCCGGGTGGGCCATGTGCAATGGGAGTGCCATGCGATCCTGGTGGGCCGTGTGCAATGGGCGAGCCGTGCGATCCGGGCGGGCCGTGTGCAATGGGCGGGCCGTGTGCAATGGGCGGGCCGTGTGCAATGGGCGAGCCATGCGCTCCGGGCGGGCCGTGTGCAATGGGCGAGCCGTGTGATCCGGGCGGGCCGTGTGCAATGGGCGAGCCATGCGCTCCGGGCGGGCCGTGTGCAACGGGCGAACCATGAGCTCCTGGTGGGCCGTGTGCAATGGGAGAGCCATGCACTCCTGGTGGACCATGCATGACTGGTGGGCCCTGTGCAACTGGTTGGGCACGTGCTCCTGTAGAGCCGTGTGCAACAGGCTGGGCACGTGCTCCCGTAGAGCCGTGTGCAACAGGCTGGGCACGTGGTCCCGGAGGGCCATGTGCAACTGGTTGGCCACGTACTCCTGGCTCGACAAAAATATCATCCCAGTTGACCGGCTTACCCTGGCTGGAAGGGTGAGGCCCCTGGCCCACCATGGGCCCCTTTGAAGGGTCCACATGGTAGACAATCCCATCCTCGTTGATGATCGGGATTCCCCCAGAGCCATCTGTGACGTAAGAGTAGGGCTTGAACTGCAGGGTCTTACAAGGCAGGAGGCGGTACAGGTTGTTGTTGGTGTCATCTTTCTCCTTCCTGCCGGAAGGGTCCTGGTTGTGAACCTGCTTGCAGTGGGAGGAGAGCAGCTGGTAGTTGATAAAAAACTCATTGCAAAGCAGGCACTGATAGCGGCGCTCGCCCGTGTGGTACACCTCGTGCTTGGTCCTGTACTCTGCAAGGGCGAAGACCTTGTCACAGTAATGGCAGGGATACTTCTTCTCCCAAGAGTGGGTGTTGAAGTGACGCCTCAGGCTCGTCAGGCACACATAGGGACGCTTGCAGATGATGCACACATAAAAGGTTTTCCCATCCATGATCAGCTCGTAGTGGTCGTCTTGTTCAACCTTTGCCTTCTTCTTGCTCGAAGCCCCCCGAGGTGAGTTTGGAGACGAATCCGGACTGGAAGAAGGTGGCACTTGTGACTTCCTCGCCCTGCTGGCTTTTGAATCACCTTCCCCTGGGTCCTCTTTCACAGGAACAATATCATAGGTGTTCTCCCCAATGTTGGCATATACCTTGCAGCCAGTAGACAAGGAATCAATTTCTGATGCCTTATCTAGTGTTATTGTCTTTTTTATCCCAGTGGCAGATTGAGGGCTGTTAAGTCTTGCCCCATTTTTGGTGGTTCCCAGGGACCCAACATCTGATAGCTTGCTTTTGAAATCCACTGATTGCGTCGTTGCTTTTTCCAAAACTGCCATCTCCTTCTTCTGGACTCCTAATATTTGTTGGTCTTCTTTTGGTACGGCGCTGGTTGGGGATTTTGTGGGAGAGCAGTTAATCTGTGCTGGGGTAGCTGGTGTGTTGCACAGGGAAGAGTATGCAGGCGACTGGTGCGTATTGGTGTTTGCAATTCGAGACTCTGCTGGGGCAGGCAGAGAGCTGGAGTCAGGCTGGGCTCCTGAGGAGCTACTATGAAGAGACAGGTCATCTGCCTCCAGCTTTTTAGAGGAAGATGCATTGTTGTCACCATCCTCTGCTTTTCTTATAGCTTTACTGGGTTCAGAACTTGCAATTTTCTTTTCATCATTAGGTGCCACCTCCCCATCAATCACCTCAGAGGACCTAGAGCGGTGGAACTGCGTGCTGCTAGGATTGCCTTTGTTTTTGGATGCCTGCTTCGAGATGAAGAGAACATCACCTTTGTCCAGGTCATCGACCTGATCAAACTCTTCGGCATGCAGTGAAAATTCCTCAGTTACAATGGACGTGCACCCTGATCCAGCCACCTGTCTGATGAGATCGTTCTTTTGTTGTGCATCCTCACATTTCGCACTTTCCTCTCCTGGCTCTTTTGATAAACCAGGCAATCCCTTAACTTGGGAGAGTGGCACATGCAGATTAGCGATGAATTTCACACCCAACGCCTGGCCAGCAGTAATCAACTCCTCAAGCAAGTCAGAGGGAATACGGATGATCTTGGAACTATAGATGTAATTCAGGATTACATCAAAAATCTCCGCCCTGACAAAATCCAACTCAATCACCTGTCCAGCGGCAGAGAACAGCTGGTGAAAATAAGTACTGGATCCTGATAGGATGTTCCTGTGGGCCCTGAATTTGCGGTCATTTATAATTACGGTGACATCACAGAACAATCCAACATTCCGTTGTTCATCGATAGACTTCAGTAATGACCCTGAATACAGTGCGTCAGTCGCAGAAATCAGCTTTAAGCTCGACATCCCTATGGAAAGAGCGAAACAAAAACATGAGTAATGATTCGGACAGAAAATGCGTTCAGAAAAAAATGCAATGCTTAATATTTTTTAAACTATACAGGCAATGCTTATCTTTAAACAAATTGAGTGCGCCAACAAGAACTAGGTGGATGTATAAACGGGGGTGGATGTATAAACGGGGGTGCATGTAAAAATTAAATACCTGACACAAATGTTCGTTATTGAACGCAAATTAATGTTGCACAATAAATAAATGCATTTTGATATGGGTGACATCATGACATTGACTCTTAGACATGACATTAACATTACTGTAACGCATTTTGCAGCATTTCCATGTTGATACAACCTCCTCATTTCAGTATTCTTAACATTTATAGCAAAAAAGCTTCTTTATGTCCCATATTCAAATCAAATCACAGTGTAAGGTTACTGCACAACAACAGAATGGGTCGACTTAAGATGCAGTAATGTTATCTACCGAACAGGTGGTCATTCGGAAACAATAAATAAATAAATAAATCCCAGGAAAATCTTTGAACATATATTCTTTAAAATGCAATGACTATGTCCAAGTTAATGGTTTACTAACGTATACGTTACTATAGCGAGGCGCGGGGTAAATTCTTTTGTTTTGTTTTATGATGTAGGTAGCTAGCGAGCTAACATTGGCTAACTTGCTACAGATGCAAGTGCCAAATGTTACTCTTAACAAATTAGATTACCAAAATAAGCAATAGAAAATCGTCCCTATAGTTTCATCAAAATACATTTGAACACAACCTGTGAGCGTTGTAGCGGCATTTTTGAGAACGGATAATTCACAAGTTAGTAGAGGCCTACGCTGTGAAGCCTTGTAAGCTAACGTTAACTGGCTAGCGTGTCTTCAATCAGTCAGCGTTTGCTTGCTGGTAACACAAAGTTCAGCAAGCAACCGATCTAGCTTGTCAATTATTTGCAAGCGAATACGGACGCTTGAAACTGCTGTGCTGCAAAGTAATGTTCCATGTATATATAGTTACCTAAGAAAATATATTTTAAAATAAATTACTATGAGTAACGAGCAATAGCATTGCGAATACACTGGCTAGCTAACTAGCCATGTAAACGGAAAAAAGAAAAACCGTTTTCTCAATGAATGTTCCTTCCTGGTCCACGGCGGGTTGTGGCCTTATTTGCAGCGAACTGATCTTTTCAATTAACGTAAATCAATACACCAGATAAATTTGTGCAAAGGATAATATAAATCGGGAATGGGTTGTTTACCTGCAAAGCCAAGCAGTATGCCCTTGTTTTTATATTTCCAATATATCGCCAGACAACAAAACGCCGCACTCCCTTTTCCTGCTGAAACGACCTGCTAGTTAATCGCATGACCAACAGGAGTCGCAACCCGATAATTTCCTTTGAATCGCGTGTTTTTCAACGTAGTCGCCCCTCGCATCGGTAGTTCGGTACCATTGCACAGTTATCTTAGCGTGAACTGTGCCGTTTTCGCCCAGCTAGAAGTAAGTACACCGTTGCGAATCTGTATGGTTTCATCTAATATCAATACCTACCGCGCTACATAGTTGACGGCATTACTCTTTCGTTAATCGCGACATAGCAAGCTAGTTTAGCCTGTGCAACCAGCTAAAATTAGCTGTCAAAACGGCGTTTCGCAAAACAAAAAAATTAGGAGCAGGCTAACTGGTGAAAATGTGAGACATCTAACGTTACACATAGCTTCAAATTAGCAACTGCTGAATAATTACTATTCTAACTGATTTGTTGAAAATGTCAGATGTTACATAACACACATAACGTTGCTACTTAAATAATTGTTCAAAACGTAGGTACTCAGAAACTCGGAACTACGGAAACGTTTTTTGGACGGACGGGGGTTCGCTTACATCAGCCCACCAAGAGGAAGTAAGTTCAGTTCTACGAAGATTTCGCACTTGTCTTTATGGTGGTCCATAACTATTTATATCCTTACTGAGTGAAAGGTTATGGTCGCTAAATTACCACGACACATTGTAGGTGCCTAGCACGACAGAGTTCTGTATCCAGGTGGTAACTAACTAGCTAGTTAGCTAACGTTACCGAAATAGCTATCTTAAGCAAACAAAAACATGCCTTCTGTCGATCGGTCAATGAGTCGAAGCCCGGAGTCTAGAAACGTCCACAAACGAAGTGGTCGATCCAGGAGTCGTGATTTAAGTCCAGCGCACCGACCAAACAAGACCAAACATGATGGAAGTTCCATCAACGAACGACTTCTACGATTGTGCGATTCCAATGTGGGACAGGGGACTAGTGCTCCTAGGAGGAATAATCGGAGCCGATCTAAGTCCAGGTCCAGAGAGAGACCAACCTGGACGAACCAGAGGAATGAGAGACACGGCCATCGATCTCGTTTTGCGCAGTATGACAATAAAGATGATGGTCACTGGCATTCGAGAGAAGACCCCTTTATGGCCAGGTAAGAAGCTAGCGATGCAGCCTTTTAATCAAAATAGCCTGGCGCAAAATAAGTACCAGTATAAACTGGCGGACTAACTAAGATATTGACAGATCGCTATTTAAAAGGCCGGTTATGTCTTCACCCACCCTCATTCAGGTTGACTTACAGTGCATACGGAAGTTTTCAGACCCTTTCAAGTTTTCCACATTTTGTTATGTTTGACTCATCTTAAAATGGATTAAATTTTTTTCTCTCATAACACTCAATAACACATAATGACAAAGTGAAAACATGTTTTTAGACATTTTTGCAAATTTATAAAAAATCAAAAACTGACATTTCTCATTTACATAAGTATTCATACCTTTTGCTTTACCGTATTTTTAAAGTATCATATTTCATATTTGGTCGCATATCCTTTGCATGTTGTTACTTCCTGAAGTTTGTGACCCATCAACATCAAAAGACTCTCGATATCTTATTTTCAGGTACTGTTACAAGCGATACAATAACCTCTGCATTTGAATTGATCTATATGGGAATTGGGGGGTGAGACTAGATTCAGACTCTATGGGGAAAAAAGTCCTAAAAGTGATCCATCCACATCTACTCCATATCTGGCAACAGAGTGATGGTTTGGGTCTCGTTTGATACCTTAGACCCTTGATGACTTACAGCCATTTCGCCAGTCGTGTGTTCCATACATGACTTATGTTAAAGCAAAAGGTATGAATACTTATGTAAATGAGAGATTTCAGTTTTAGATTTTTAATAAACTTGCTAAAATTTCTAAAAACATGTTTTCACGTTGTCATTATGGGTTATTGAGTGTGGATTGATGAGAAAAAAAATAATTTAATCCATTTTAAGATGAGTCTGAAACATAACAAAATGTGGAAAACTTGAAAGGGTCTGAACTTTCCGTATGCACTGTAAATAGCCAGTTGCCTTTAATATATCCACGCTGAATGACTACTTATTAGTGATAATTGCAAGATCAGTGGAAGTTAAGAGTGAAGCACATTGGTGTTCTATATAAGAACAATTATAATTATTCCTGAAACTTGCACTTTTGTTCTCCACTTGTAAGTTTCTAGCATCTGCTAAGTGACTGCAAAGTAAATGCAGTGCAATAAAATGCATTTCTTTCATAGAGGGTTTTCGCAAAAGAAAACTTTCAAAGAATATCAAATCGACATCAGTAATCAGTTAACGGCTCAGTGAAGCCTTCGCCGTTAAGACGTCACAGTAGAATGCATAAGTATTTGTGACCAGCACAGATGGATCCCGGTTTAAATGACTGTTTGATCCACCCCAATAATAAAAATGCATTTGACTGCATCTTCTGTGCAATATAGTAACTGTGGCAATGTAGAAAATGTCTTTATCAACTATATCCATTTGTTTTTCGACTTCAGACGGCTACAAGAACGGGAGAAAATTGGGGAATTTGGGTCACCTGAAGTGTGGGGCTATTCACCAAGAGTAAGAGATCCAGAGTAAGTTCACTGAAGTGTTGAATTGGTACATTTTAACGCTGCCATACACATAATCCATAAGTAATTCGTATTCAGTCAGCTTTTTCTCTGAACCGTTTGCATAAAGCACAATGTCACTAAGCTGTATAATGGAGAGCAGGGCCTACCAAATCCTGTTTAAAACCAACAATCATTTCTTTCTTTAAGTTCTGATGAGCATACCCCTGTGGAGAAGGCAAGTTCTGAAGGTAAATTTCTTGACTTCCATAGTGATAAATTTTTTGACAAACCTTAATTCATGGGATGGCCATTTTTGCCCATCCTTGATTACGAATGAGAGGGTTGTAATTTACGCCGTGTGAACATGGTGTTGTTAACACAAAGGTATAATGCAATATGTCTAAACACTTTGACGAGCATTGTAACATGCACGAGTTTGATCTAATGTGCAGATGAAAAGAAGAAGAAACGCAAGAAGAAGAAAAAGCGTAAAAAGAAGCACAAAAAGCAGTCGGAGGACAGTGCGTCTGAAAGTGACTCCGAGGGTAAGGAGATTGCCCAGCATGCATCATTTTAAAAGCACAAACATAATGGTAACAATAATAATGGTTTGGATGTGTTTAGGACCTTGATCACATGATCTCAGAGCACTTTACATTGAAGGGAGGAAACTCACTTCATCCACCCACCCGTCTCTGCACCTAGCTAATATCAAATTTCTGTTTTTGTTTTATAGAGGAAGTAAAAAAGAAGGAAAAGAAGAAAAAAAAGAAAAAGTACGTTCCGCTCATGTTCCATTTCTCTGCCCATGTCGCTCAAATTCCTATAAAGGCATTTTGATCACTGATGACCTTACTCATGTCCCGTAGGAAGAAGTCAAAGAAGAAGAAGAGTAAGAAGAGCCGTAAAGAGTCTAGTGAATCAAGCAGTGACCAAAGTGAAAAGGAGGAGGACCCAAGTGGAGAGCTGTGGGAGGAAAGAGAAGGTGATGGTCCACAGATCGTGGGCCCTGAGGTTCCCCTTACCCATCTGTCCCAGGAAGGCAAACTTATGGAGTGGGTACTTTTCTGGTCTTTATTCACTGTGTGTGTGTGTGTTGCACTTAAAATAAAAGACAACACATGATGAACATGCGCTTCCAATAAAAAACTATTTTCTTTAACAGAACTAAAACGGATATTTTATGACATCAAATGCTTAACTATGTGATAAATCCTATATTAAACTGAATGAATGCTGCTGTTGAAATATTTTAGGCGATCAAAGCATAAGTGTTATTACAGCCAGGTTCTGTTTATTATGTAATGAGTGCATTTTTCCAGTTTCCTTGGAATGGTAGAACATTTTAAGTTTGATTTCCTCTTAGCTAATTAGCTAAAGGATTAAACTTACTTGCTACCTAATTTTGTTAATTTTGCTCACTCATTTATCCTTGCTAGCTGAATTGCCACTTAGCATTCAAGCAATTACATCAAGCTTTACAACTTGCTGGCTGACCTCAGCAAAGATATATGTAACAAGCTTGGTAGGTAATTGGTGGCTGTCACAATCAGATGGCAAGTAATCCATTATGAGCTTATGGTCTTCTTTTTTCATCTGTACATCTTCTAAACATGAGCTACTCTTCCTGGCATCACTTTCTACCACACTTGCCCAACAATTTGGTGGTAGATACTTCAGTGCCACTAGTGATTGCCCACAAATCAGAATGTTTTTTTCTTCAGTTGGTCTTTGTGTTATACAGTGATAAATGCTGATGTATTTCTTCTTCGTTCTAGTTTTGGACACGCATTGTTGCCAGGTGAAGGTGCAGCCATGGCCGAGTATGTGAAAGCAGGCAAACGTATCCCTAGAAGAGGTGAAATTGGACTGACCAGCGATGAGATTGTAAACTTTGAGAAGTCTGGCTTTGTGATGAGTGGCAGCAGGTAAAAACACAAAGAGAACTGCTTATAGTTTATTGTAACAGACTTCGGTCTGGAGCCTGTTTAAAACCCATTTATAATCCTTCACATTATTTATACACATGATTCTTGATTCTCTCACCCCTTAGGCATCGACGCATGGAGGCCGTGCGTCTGAGAAAGGAAAACCAGATCTATAGTGCAGATGAGAAGAGAGCATTGGCGTCCTTCAATCTGGAGGAGCGCAGGAAGAGGGAGACCAAGATTCTGTCCAGTTTCCGTGAGATGGTGTCCAGGAAAACGAAAGGCAGCGAGAAGCAATAGACCCAACAACACAACGTAAAATGATAAATATGTGAATTTTGGGGTTCATGGTTTTGACGACAAATTTTTTTTAGATATGGTATATACTTTTTTTTAAGCTTTGTTAATTTTATGCAATTTCTGAAGTCTCTTGATATTTTTGTACACATTTTAAGAACTACGGTGTTCGGTTTGTATGACATTTCGTAATTTTGATGACAACAATCCAATTCTAAACTCTGTCATTGAGTTAGCTAAAATATGTATAAAACGCTTCAGTTATTTCAAAATCACATGGAGACCATTGTATATAATTCTGCTTAATAAAATCATTAAAAAACAAGGGTCTGTAATAATCACTTTGTATTATTGGGCTGTTTGAACATATCTCAATATTGTTGGTTTATTTTTTAAAGACATTCTGGCTTCCAAGTGAAATATTTTCCTACTTTCTCAAAGCCTTGCTTTTTCCCAGCCTACAGCATGAAAAGGACTTGCAGATATGTTGGCTCGTCTAACTATAAAGGAAGAAATCCTGTCTGTCTGTATTTCGCTTTGCTCGACAACCAGGCACTGTATGAATTTGAAATTCGCTAGGTGTATTGCTCAGGACCCAAGGAAGTGCAGTGTCGACTGTGAAGTTGATTGGATGAGCGGTTCTCGAGAAAGCTGCGCACATCAATATCGGGCCAAGCAATCGGCCCGTTCCGAACAGGCACGGGCATGGGCACTACACAAGTCTAACTATAAAAGAAAAAATCCTGCCTGTCTGTATTTCGCTTTGCTCGACAACCGGGCACTGGAAATTCGCTAGGTGTATTGCTCAGGACCCAAGAAAGTGCAGTGTCGACTGTGAAGCTGATTGGATGAGCGGTTCTCCAGAAAATAAGCTATTTGTATACGGTCTATGATAAATCTAAAAATTGTAGAAGGATATAATCTGAAGCAGCTAGAGGGTACTGTGACATCATCACCTGCTTGAGAGCAGAGTACAATGTGACATCGCAATGGTCAACATTCCACCATTCATTTAAATGGGACAGAAATGGACGTTTAATCTTAAATATAACTATAAAGGAAGAAATTGTGTCTGCTGTCTGTGTGTCTGTATTTCGCTTTGCTCCACATGCCGCATCCGAAACGCCCCACCGAGTCAGGTAATAATTCTGAGGCTGACTATTCGCTAGCAGCCCATTCCAAACAGGCACATTTTCCATGGGCACTAGTAATGTTAAGATGGAGTGCTGTGTGAATGGATAAGGTTTAATGACTGCTTAATGACATTGGACATCTCAAGATAGTAAAGGCAGATGAAGAACTGTTATTGCTTTTTGTGCTCGATTTTCAGCATAATTAATATTTAATGAATTTAATATAATTTTGATCATAATACTACTAATAATAATAATTTTAATCATAATCACACATACCTTCACTATAATGTGAAACATCTGATTCAATTGAATGTCTTTATTTAACATGTTTGTATGCGTTTGTGGGTCTGCCCCACTGTCTGTCTTTTTTACTGCTGGAAACCACAACTGAAGTTCCCTAACGGGAAAATAAAAGTTATTCTATTCTTTTCTAATATTCATATGTTGGTGCACAAACTTCTACATCTGGCAAAGGAGTAAAATGAACAAAGCTTGCTGTCATGTTGCTTTATTTTTTTGTCTAGATGGATAATTTACAGGTTTGACATGTTTTCCTTTAGAGTGCTTAAGGCACCAAGTCAACAAAAAATGGTACTGAGTATTGTAACCTGCAGGAAGTGTTCTTTGCTTTGACCCCTTGTCCTATAGCTTAAATATAGATCTTTAAACCAGTCTAAACTGCCCCTTGCTGGTATCTGTGGTTCAGTCACGAATAGTATTAAAAATATGGTACTTGTCACACCTGAAGCTCTATGCATATGTAGTTTTAAATGTATAATTCAATATAATTTATCATTTAAATGGAAGGTAGGTCAAATGCTAAAGGGGTCATGAGCTAAAGAAGTTGGACGAGAAATTTCAACGTAAAATGTAGCATAGCATTTGTTTTAAGTATCATAAACCCGAATTAGACTTATACTATCACTTGTGGAAAAAGCTGTTCCAGATAAATATTCCACAACAGTTGAGATTTCAGTTGAGTTCATTTTAGCATCCTCTTACATACAAAACATGGGGTTTGAAACTTGACAAAATGATTTTGCTTTAATTTGTAAGGCTGTGATCACATAGAAACCATTCAATGCTCCTTATGAAACATGCGTTTACTTCATCCTGTATTTTAAAACCTCTTGTGTATGGGTCTCCCATGGCTCTCTGACTGTCAGCCGACGCCGCTCAGGGTCAAGGGTCAAGGGTCAAAGATGGAAGTAGAGGGCAGCCATGGTGGTCATTGCTAGGAACTAAGGTGACAAATAGACAATACTGATCAAGGAACAGGAATTATTTTTTAAAGTATAACAGTTTCATATTTTTCTCTCCCCTTTCATGGTTCATTCAAGCAAAGATGAAATAGATAATTTTGTGTCTAAACCTTGGAACTGTCATCTTATAATGTCTCAGGAAAACTAAATTGATTCAAAAACATGACTAAAGTCCATCATATGGATGGCCATATGAAACATTTCGGCAGAAGTAATACTTAATGCAAACAAAGAGAAGAACAGTCCATCTGTCAGGCCATGTAAACATGCTGTGGCTGCACACACAACACGTTTTTTGTATAGTTACTGTAGCATGTGGATATTCACAATGTTATATATTTACAGTAATCCTTCCAATATTATCTTTGGTTTCTTTATTTTTAGTAGTTTGTCAATCCATTGAATTCTCTGAGCATGTTCAGATATCTTTTTAGCCTGTTAATCTCATTTTATTGTTTGGCTGGCAAAAAATAAATAAATACAAAAGCCTTGAGCCGGTTGTAAAGCTAAATTAATATTGACATTGCCACATTGGCCATGTTGTTCTTCAGTTCATTTCATTTACTGGCATGGTTCCACTGCTTCACAAAGACAAAGCCCAGAGTTCAGACTCTTACCTGTGAGAAAGGCCGTTTTCTGAAACGCTGACCCATGCACTGCCATCTCAGGGGTGCAAGAGGAGCTCTTCCGGCTAGACAGGAAGCTTGAGCAGGTATCCAAGTCAGAGCTGTCCCTGGGAAAGGGAGCCGTACGGTTCAGGCTAGGGGATTTGGAAGATGTGCAGCCCATTATGCCTACTGAGGTTATTCTGCACGTGAGGCTAGAGAGCTTGTGTCTCCGCCCAGAGCACGCCTCTAGCAAACATGAGAGCCTGTGTACATGTCTGCATGTGGATATTGTGCCTATTCTTCTTACTCGGTATACTTTATCTCAGAGCTGTTGGATCTTAACCAAATGCATTTGGGCATAGTTCAAACTATGCCGCTTCAATACCTGTACTGTGAATCCTATGGAATGGCTATTCACTTTTAAGGAGTGATGCCCTCTGCCAATTCTTGAGAGCAGACCAGCACACACCCACCAATTAATTTAAACAGAAACATACACCCTGCAGGCCATTCAGCAAATGCATCTTATATCCAATTGCTGCATTTGTTCAGGAGAGACAAGTTCCAAGGCACTCTTCTTAGAGAAGTCCTATATTTAAATATGGCAAATACTTGTTGGCAAAATCAAAACACGGTGAGAGATGTGGAACAGTCTATGACAGCTTCAGTGGTCCAGTTTTTATTTGACCTAACATGAGAGGCGTCCTCACAGATGTTTGCAGGGTTTTATTCATTCAGATGCACTGCATTCTTTCTTTTTAAAAACTTTTCTTAAAAACATTTTGATGAATGCTTCTTGACTGGCATTTCAGATGAAACATGCATCCACACTGTTTTTGAGTTGCATTGCCATGTGCAAAACAGGTGTGTTGTTAAAACAGGCACGTAGTAAACTATGAATACATATTATTGGTAAGTTGAAATTGAATAAACTTAAAACAAATATAAATCATTCTCAATCCTTTAATACATTTAATGTACAATTAATCAAATCAAGGTTCAAATCCTGACGGGAGTCTGGCGTCTTCAGTTTATGTTTTCTAATCCCTAAAAAGAAAAAGGAAAACGTGTTAATGTTAGACCTGTCCCGCAAGAACAACCTTCATGTTCCAATTCACGAGCAAGGGCATTGAAGAATAAAAGGCTTCTTGTATATGCGCAAGGTTCTACCTTGGGTGCAGCATTTTTTCCAACTCCAAACAGTCGCCTGTCTCTATCCAGCAGGTACCAGTGGTATGGAACCCGTGCACTGCTATTTGACTGAAAATAAACCAATGGTTAGCGGATTTGCAAAGTTTCGGCCATCTAGCTATATCCAATAATGTTGCAACAAATGCAGCTTGTTGTCAACTCTAGTCTTTAACCTAAAAACTGCAGCGTTTAACCTAGCTAACCAACGTGCCTAACAAAAGTTTGACAGTTTATGTCAATTCCAGTTTGCTTAGCTGGAGTTTAAACTCTAGACCACTACATTACAACTGGAACAGCTATTCAAAGCTGTGGGAAAAGGATTAACATTCCAGTTGTGTAATGCAGTTCTGTGCATGGTCTAGAGCCTGGGTTTTCAAAAGGGGTTCCTTAAAAGTACCGTTGGGGGTCCCTGGTCCCTGGCTTGACATGCAATGACTATATATAGATTTGGGGAAATATTTAAAAATATAAAAATATAACCATTTTAACGCATGATGTGGGTACCGGGATACCTTTTTTGGAGCCTGGGTGGGGGTCCCTGGATCAAAACCGGTTGAAAACACCTGATCTCGAGGTTTAAACTCCAGCTAAGCACACTGTGGAGGGGATTTACCCTTTAAGTCTGACACCTGCTATTCACTCTGCGCTACTTCCTACTACAGGGAAGTATTGGTTGCCATTCTATTTATCGTTAACGTTAACCTGCTTATGTCTTTTACATACCATGTCAATAGTCATAACCATAGCTAACTACGGTGATGAAACGCAGTATTCGCCGGCTTTCATTAACTTTCACATAATCCACAGCATAGCAAAAAAAAGTAGTTAACCGAGTTAACTGATTACCGTTGTTACGAGTTTACAGTGTCCAACACCCTGTCATACTAACAACCCAGCTATTACGACATAATTCATTATATTTAAAATACCACAAGAAGCTTGTTTATAGTGGTCTATCCACTGTTTCAAAAAAGACTGTTCATAACGTACTGTCTAGCGTTAGATAACCAACGTTATACAGTTCAACAGCTTGTTGGCTAACGTTAGTTTAAGCATTTAACGTTAGCTAAAACAAAAGGTCGCTACTGTTGGCTCCCTCCATCGAGATACTCACATTTGTTTTATTTGTAAATTTCTGTATCTGAATCGTGGCAAAACCAGGAATCATAAGACAGACAGCCATTACACCGAAAGCGGGCAATATTTCATACCACATGGTCGTCGAATTGTGGCCGCAGGTATTTTAACTAGACTAATAGCGGCAAGTTAATCACGAATTAAGTTAAATCGCGATTTTATCCTCCGTCCTAGAACTGTTGACGGTCATTCGTCTACTTCCGGTGAAAAGAGTCACGTTTTCTAAGCAACAAGAATACCGAAATGCTGATATAATAGAAGAGCGCCATCTATCAAGTTTTGATGCACTGCATTTAAGATTTGCGAACAATATGTGTTTACTACAATTATTTGATAAATGTAGGCTATGTATAATAGTTTGTGAGGTTTGTTCATAGGAACCATTTTGCAATTATTGACACTGTGTTTTTTTGGTATTGATGTTAGCTACCATATAAGCCGAATAAAGCAAACTGCAACACTCTTTAAATGCTGAAATTTACAAATGTGACACTTTCCAAAAACAGGATTTATTTAAGGAAGAATAAATATTGTACAAAAATTCTTCAATTAATTTTGGTACTTATAACTACACAAATGTTCTATAAAATTTTACAGGTTCTTATCATTGGCCGTAAAAAAAAAAAAAAGGTTTTTATACAGTTCTGTAGGTCTTCTAATGTTAGCTCATGTAGCAACCAAAACGTTTCTGTTCCACAGCTCTCGTTTTTTATCGCGTTATTTTAGGACAGACACTAATAACCAATCAGCGAGTACTCTCGGGTGTTATCGCGTTATTTTAGGACAGACACTAATAACCAATCAGCGATTACTCTCGGGTGTTGCTAACAGAAAGAAATCCTGAATCTACAAAAAAGTTCAGAGGTTCATTCGTACTTCGGATGATCTTACTAAAAAACTACATTTTAAAATGAAAGAGGACAAAGAGAATGCCCGTCCGAGGGAGAAGAGAGTGGAGATTAAATGTGAGGAAAACGAGAAGCAGGAAAGGCCCAGTAAAGAGAGAAAGGAAGCGATGACAAAGGTAACGAGCTGTGCGATGGAGAAGGGGATGGGCAGGCCTGCTTCGCACTTGCTAAAATAGCTAGCTAGCTGTCTAATGTAACTTAGCCGTAAATTAAGCCAGTTTTTTTTATTCAGACAGCTGCTATGTAGTTAAACTAGCTGACCTAGGCATATGGCTCGTAGTGCAATTCGTGATTTTAATTTAGAGTTAACAGAAAATGTAGAGCGATAACGTTATTTAGCTCGCTAGCGTTAACGTTAGCTACAAATGATCAACAGCTAAAGTTAGTTAGGTAACGTAGTTAAACATCGATGTTGGCTTTGATATATAACCGTTTATCATATAACGTTAATATGTAGCTACAGTATTAAAGTACACCTGACATAACGCGGAACAACTACAATTTTGAATTACAAACGTAACTTACCTGCGATCGCTGATATTGGTGTAACTTCCGAATGAAAAAATAATAATAATGAACGTTAGCAACTTTTTTCTGTGGGAAAACACAATAGAATCATATTTAATGATGTCCGTGGCATTAAAAGTGCCCTTGAAAAAATTAATTATCCTCAGATATTTTCTATCCTCAATAATTCATCTATTACAGATAGTGGTCCGTCGTCTCCCACCCAGTCTAACGAAAGAGGAGCTGGAGGAGCAACTTCAGCCTCTTCCCGAGGTTGATTACCTGGAATTCTTCTCCAATGACACGAGGTGACTTAAAACACAATTACACTAAACTTAAAACCAGCCTGTATTTGGAAAATGTAAACTACCACACAAAAAAAATAAATGGTGTCCTGTAGATAACTAATTATTTTTATTTTACTTTCACAGCCTGTTTCCTCACCTGTTCTCCAGGGCCTACATCAATTTCAAAAACCAAGAGGATATTGTTCTTTTCAGAGACCGGTTTGATGGATATGTTTTCATAGATAACAGAGGTGTGTCCTGCTCTATTGGTTGTGACATTGGTGTTGTCTGACAGTGTAATGCTGTGAAAAATCTACAATTAATTTAATTTATGAAGGTGCTATTTTGAGTAACTGATATGGTGGGAACAGTGGATGTGGTGAGCCCTATCGATTGTAAAAAGGTCAAATAAATCTGTGTAGAATTGTTTGTTGCTTGACAAAGTTTAATTACTATCTAATAAATGGTATATTAACCCAAATGATTCTTTTTTGGACCAGGACAGGAATACCCAGCCATTGTTGAGTTTGCACCTTTTCAAAAGATTTCCAAAAAGAAGAATAAGAAGAAAGATGCAAAAGCTGGTACTATTGATGAAGGTAATTACAAAGGCACAACTTAGTTTTCTTTTGTTGTTAACCTTGAGCACATTACTGTGATTAAAACCCAATGTCTTTTTTTTTTCTTGTCTTTTTAAGATGCTGACTACAATAAATTTTTGGAGATTTATAATGGAGATGACGAAAAATTTACATCTACTCCTGAAACGCTGCTGGAAGAAATAGAGGCTAAATCAAAAGAGTTAGTCGGTGTGTAAAATGTTTTTGATTCGTTTTTGATTCTTCTACCTTAGAAGTAATGTATTCATCTGTAATTTATGTGTATATCAGAGTAAATCTAGTTTGAGGTACTTGTGTATATATAAGTACTCCATATAGGCGCACAGATAATTTGATACATTTGGAACTTGTTGATTTTTTTCTTCAGCAAAGAAAACAACTCCTCTCTTGGACTTCCTGAAAAACAAACAGGTAAAGTTTTATTCTGGCGGGGGTTGCTTTGCCCTGGGATAATGACGCTTTGCCCATGTACTCATTCAAAAATGGTTTGGTCTCGCAGCGAATCAGGGAGGAGAAGAAAGAGGAGAGGAGACGAAGGGAGTTGGAGCGTAAGCGACAGAGGGACGAGGAGCGACGCAAGTGGCGGGAGGAGGACAGGAGGAAACGCAAGGATGCAGAGAAGCTGAAAAAAGGAGAGAAAAACCACGAGAAAGACGGGGAAAAATTTAAGGAAGAGCCAAAGATTAAGGTATTGGTATGGGAGAGGCTTGGAATCCCAGCCAGAGTTTGCTTAATGGCAGTGTGCAGAATTCTTATTCCACTTGGGTGAAATGTCATTGCACAGTTTAACCCCTTCGCGCAGATGGCAAATTTGGTCAATTTTCATCTATTTAGGGGGTGCTCTGTTTAAGGCTTTATAACTCCAGGTGTGAGCATCACATAAACTTGGTAAATTCACTTTCATTAAATTTTTAAGTCAAAATAAACTGCCACAAATGCAAAGAAACTTTGGAAAAATGCAACAACAAAAAAAAAGTTTTTCTTTAGTTTGCAAAAAAATACTGAGAGCTACATAAGTGAAACAGGCAAATATACAGTCAAGCCGGAAAGTCTGCATACCCCTTTCACCTTCTCCACGTTTTATTACGTTACAGACTTATACTACAATAGATTGAGTTCATTTTTTGAGCATCACCTGTAAAGCTGCAGAGATTTTTCCGTACCCCTTTCCAGATATATGCCTTGACACAATCCTGTTTCTGAGGTCTGCAGATAATTCCTTTGACCCCATGGCTTGGAGTTTGCTCTGACATGCACTGTCAACTGTGGGACCTTATATAGGCAGGTGTTGGCAATCCCCAATCATGTCCAATCAATTTAATCTATCACAGGTGGACTCCAATTAAGTTGTAGAAACATCTCAAGCAGTATCAGTGGAAACAAAATGCACCTCAGCTCACTTTTGGGTGTCATATCAAAGGGTGTGCACACTTGTGTACACATGATATTTAACATTTAGATTTTTAATAAATTAGCACAAATGTCTAAACCTGTTTTCACTTTGTCATTATGGGCTATTTTGTGTAGAATTTTGAGACAAAAAATGAACTCAATCTACTGTAGAATATGTCTGTAACGTAATAAAACGTGGAGTGGTGAAAGGGGTATGCAGACTTTCCGGCTTGACTATACATTTCCTGGATCATAAACTCCATGTCAACAAGTGTGCAAAATCTGAGGATGATATGCAGAACTAATAAAGGTCTATGATGCAAAATATAGGCAGTGTACCCTGTTGTCCATTAGTGTCTCCAAATTTATCAAATGGCTAAATTGTGTACTGCTCTAAAAGAAGAAGAAAAAAAGAAAAGGAGATATTACACTACAAATCAGCAGTTTTGGCTCATAAAACTCACTTTTGCATCATTTTCAAGTGGGAATGACTATATTTTCATCAGTATAGTGGGGTAGATATCTATGGGTCCAAAACCCCTATGCAAAACATGTCATAAAATTTATTACATTTCTTTTGTCCATTCTAAATAATATACATTTGCTTCTTCTGATGGATTAAGATAAAATATTGATATCACAGTGTTACATACACCTAAATATGTAGCCAAATAATTCACTCTTGTACCTCAATAAAACATCACTTTTCCCTGTACGCTACAGTATGTATACTTTTGCGCGGGGATTGCATTTTTCTGTTTTTTAAATATTCCTAGTCATTTTGACTCCAAGGAAAATCTTTACCTTAATCTACCACATATCAGCGCACAAAAAATTTGAACGAGCATTTGCCATGCTATAATAAAGTGACAATTATATACGCCATAGCCGATATTATATACGATAAAATTAAAATAAAATAGTATTCCACCATCTGCAAAATGCTGCCAAATCTTCCCGCAGGCGGGACCTTTACTATGCATCTGCGCTAACTATGCTTTTTAACCTGGTCATATAGGTTACAAATAAACTTCTTGCTTTACTTAATGGATTGGGAGGTAAAGCTTTACTTGCTTTACTACCTGATTTTGATTTTGTACCAAACTTGAGGCACCTCAACTTGAGTTGAGTGGAGTGAAATTCTTTTTTCTTTATTCAGTTTTTACACATTTCAAATTAATTCCACTCAACTATACCTTACAAAACTGTGCTCCTTGTTCTGCCTGTGTTCAGCTCTTGAAAAAGCCAGAGAAAGGGGATGATGTTGACTCAGACAAGCCCAAAGACAAGGTCAAGAAAACCGAAAAAGACAAGCTGAAGGATGACAAGTCTTTGGGGGGTACCGACTCAAAGAAGCGGCAAAACAACGAAAACCGTGAAGATCGTGGAAGGAAGTGAGTCTTTGATTCGGTTTAACTGATTTGTATGTCATATTTGCCGTAGGTGGAAATGGCTCTGCTCAAATACTCATTCGTTGGTTATTGTTTTCTTGAAGCAGGGTGGAGGAGGATGGGCGGAAGGATCCCAGAGATCGGGACACGGAACGGGAGAGAGAACGTGACCGGGACAGGGAGAGAGAGCGGCGTCAGAGAGAGAAGGATCGCATGAGGAGACAAGACGATGACCGGCGGAGGAAGAGGGATCGTCACGATGGGGAGAACTACCGGAGACGAGACGAGGACGGAAAGAAGGAGAAAGACCGTGTGTGGGAGAAGAGAAAGAATGAGAATGCCGGAGACCCCTCTGGTCACGTTGATAAACCCGAGAAGCCCGCCAAAGAAGACCGGAAGGAAGACAGTTCCAAAAGAGACCGCGTACGAAACAAGGTAGCTATCAAGGGATCCAAAGAATTAATTTGTTATCATCTAGCTCTCTTAATCTCAGTTCAGATCAAAACTGTGGTAGCAGACAAGACCATTAAAACAAATGTTCATAAATATATATATATACATATGCAATTTTTTTGCTGCATCTTTTTTAGCTTTAACTTGACTTTACATATTTTTGTACGTGTTAGGATCGCCCTGCCATCCAGCTGTACCAGCCGGGGGCCAGAAGCCGTAACAACCGAGGAGGAGACCAGGCTGCAGACAGGAAGTTGGAGAGTGAGGCTAAGAGTCCGCAAGAGAAAGTAGATGACTGATTAAACGAACAAAAGAGGAAGTAGACGAGAGATGAGTGAGGAAAAAAGGGGGTCAAGGCAATCTCACCAGAGGGGTGCGCCTCAGGGCAGCCAGAGCCAGGCCGGACCTCACTCTCCCTCCTCTCCCTCCGCAATATACGTGCCTGTGTCGCCCTCCAGTGCCTGAACCAGCCCCCGTTTTAGTCTTTGCTTCTGAGAAAAGCAAGGGAAAGCTTTCCACTATCCAAATGTCAACTCAGAAATGGGGCACGCTATGAGAGGCCAAAGCTCATTGGACCAAGTGAACCGAAAGTGACCTTAGAGGACACAGAGCCAAACATTTGCTGTACTATGCAGTAGAGTAGCTGTGGTTCATATAATGCATTTGGAAGGTCTGCACCTTCGTAAGTAATGCCTACACACTGTGCCCAAGGGAGGTACACATCGAAAGCTCCTCTGCCTTTTTAGAGTGTGAAGGCTCCCTTCAACAATATCCTGTTCTTCCTTACCTGTTCTGTTTCTTCACTCTTTCAAAAGCAGTGTATAAGTGAGTTAATTCCACCCGTACTGTCAATCTGTGTTGTTCTTTTCTGTCGCCCCAAAGCATGTGTGCGTAGTTTTTATCAAAAGGAGCATTTATTTGGTCAAGCTGTTTGGTTCTGGTTCTGATGCAGAGCTAATGTAGAGCTAATTATGTGCACGAGGCTACATAGTATGCTACTACAGCTTATAAGCTTCAAAATATTCAATTGCAGGGGACATTTAATGCCCCTCAAAACTGCTCAACTGAAATGAATGATGTGCAAAATAAAGTACATTTGTATAACCTGTTTCACCATTGGAAACTTGCTGTCAATTCTGTAAACTAAACTGGAGAAAATATCAACAAGGTACAATATCAATGAAGATGGTTGCCCGGGAAACCATGGCAAGGTTGAGTTTTGTCTGAAGTTGGAGACTGGTGCTTGCCTTTCTTCACTGCAACCGCCGTGAGGTGGTAACTTTTAATACGCTGCTGCATTCTTTTGGTTCATTGGAACTATTTGGTTCATGTTCCGTTTGTACATTTCCACACATGGAATGATTCAGGTGAAACGAGTGTTTTTCAGATCAGCATGACCGTTCTGTCCATACGTGACCAAGCTGCGCAAATAGCTGGCATTCTGTAGTCCAGCCACATAACTTTATTTTAACAGCGAAGTGTCCTCTTTAATATGTGGCGGATGCTATAATAAGTGATGGTACTGTTCACATTAATTTGTCTAGCAAAGTCTTACTTTCCATCCAATTGTGTACATTGAACATTAAATGTATTTCCTTTAATGCAGCAAACATAGAAATGGATTGGGAGGTATATAAGGAATTGTGTAATAAAAATGTCTTTGTTTTAGTTTGTCAACACTGTCCAATGATATTGATACAAAATTACACGTTTACCTATTTAAGAAAATGCATTAAGGGTAGATGCAGGCCCCAGTTGGAAGAGCTAAGGCATTATGACATTCTCCAGTATGATCGGCATGGAATTATCAGGTAACTATTCTCTCAATAAATGACCGCACTTTGAGAAATGCTGCTTTTATGTGTTCTAAAATGAGTATCGCAATATTGCTGAGATGTTCTTGCCATGACTTTTGGCTCATAGGTTTTCAGACCCTAAAATAAAAAAATAAAAATTACATGTTAAGACAGTGGGTTGGTGCATATCTGTCCGAGAGACAAAAATGGAAAATGGAACCTAGATGTCATTGGTGAAAGGAAGGTAAGCTCACTATTTTCTGAAATCTGTAGTGACGCCTACACTCGACTTGAAGCAGAAGAAAAGGCCTGGTAGAAACTTGGGCCGTGTCCGAATACGACCCCTACACCCTTTTGGGAGCGCGTATTTGAGTCCACTTCATCAAAAAGCTTTTCAGCGAGCGACTTTTTCTCACAAATGGGGGCACTTAAAATACCAGGATGAACCCCTTATTTCCGGGGTTTTGTTGAGGGAATTCAGGAGCACACTCATCTGCAGAACGGTGCACTCATCCCACAATTTAAATAAGTAACCCGGAAGTAAATACGTAAAAGACAGAGCGTATATGGTATAAGAGCTTCATATAACAAAATACTCTTATTTTTGTTAATTCTACCTTCATTCATAATCTACACTTTAACAATCGTCATATGTTAACTGATTGATATTCTCAAAACATAATAAAAAATAAATATTACGAACTACTTCCTCACTAGTTTGGAAAGAGTTTTGCAGGATTTCATTCGCACACTGCTTGCAAAGTGAGGGGACAGGGCACATAGGGACAGGGGTCTGAGTGGACAATGGACAGGGAGCGGGTCGTATTCGGTCACAGCCCAAGAACCTAGGCCCCTGTTATTCAAATGACTGCTCAAGGGCCGAGAACGGCTGGTTTTTCACCCTCTCATTATATGGCATTCAGGTGTGAAGACAAGTCTGGCTAATATGTAGCAGTCTGTTCAGTTAATTACCTGGGAGAAAAGAACCATGAAGGGCCAGATTTGAGCATCCATGACCAGGGTCTGAGCGCTTGGACAGTCATGCAGCATATCTCACTTAGTGTACAGCAGCTGTCAGATCTACAATTCATACACTCTTATAGGTTAATCAATAACCAGGGAAGTTTTAACTGAAATATATGTGAGTACATGCCAAGAACAAAAATTAATGTCCGCGACTATGGATGTATATACATCAAAGGCCAGTAGATCTGGTTCATGGGCTTTTACTGTATGCTATCTGCTGCCTTTATTAAATAAGGAATACATTTTCAGTTTGATGTTGTTCAATGCTGTTTTGTAGAAAACTCCATATACCGTCATCTATTAAATATTTTTTAATCATCTGTTATTTGTCAGTTTTAATATCAACATAATAGTTATGGAAATTACATGAAAATACAGTATGTTTTGATCTATACATCTCTATGTTTTATCTCAACCTATTTCTTGTCAGTCCATTTAATAGACAGATGGATTGATTAATTTGCTTAGTGTCACCAGGCTATGGTGTGTAATATCTAGATCTGTTTCACTGTACACTTTTCTATATATTCTGATGTACAGACAGATCTGTTCAAATGTTGATCTATTTGCATTATCTGTCTACGCCCATAACAACCATTCATTGTTTTATGTCTGCATGTACATAGGTTTGGCATGTCTGTTGGCATATTTGCTCAAACTGGTTTACCTTCTTTTCTCTGCTGACGATGTGCATTCACATCTGATTGATTTAAATAGATACTGTGTAGCCTTCTGTGATGATGTCAATAGAACTGTGATGAGTCACAACTGGCCTCTGAGCCAAACAAAGTTCTGCGTACTGTGAGGTCAAATATTATGTCACAATAATTTACAGTTACTTATATGTTATGTGCTACCATTTAAACGTCAATAATTACCCTTAAGACAATGGATGAAGGTTGGATCCCTTTGAAGAAAACAATTTGCAGGTGATTTTCTAACTTCTGGCTATGGTACTGTAGTGTAGTGAGTTCTGTTGGTCATCAATATTCATATGTTTTTTTGCAGTTGTTTACAGTGAATGTTATTTAATCCATCAGAATTAATATTGTAGATACAAGATGTGTATTTATATTTATCTCTGTTAATCTATCTCTTGTCTATATATAGTGGAGCTGGTCAATATACATCAATAGAGCATAGACAACTATTAGCTGGATAGATTCACTGAGGTTATTGCTTACTCATCTCAATGCCATGTAACTAGCTACAGATAAAGATCTAGAGATTCTTAGAGGTTCTAATATGTATCAGATTCGCTTGAATCTATGCACATCAATGGGTAAAGAGCACCATCATTATCAAATGTATTACCAACTATTTGACCCAGATATGTTTCTCAGTTTGTTTTGACCAATCACAGTCTACAGTAGTGAGGTCCATTAAATGTTGTTGTCAATTATGTGCATTGTACATAATATTACTATCACAATGTTTTGAAATTGTGTTTTCAGTCGAGACCAGGGGTTTTCAAAGTGGGGGCCGCCAGGGGGCGCCAGAACCCCTGGTCTAGACGATTCATATTGAAAATGAACAAATTTGAATAAAGCTACTTCCTGGTTAGGTCCCGCCACAAGATAGTGGCAGCATTTCATAGGCCTATCTAGTGTTTCTTTTTAATGTGTTTGTGTGTATACTGTGAGGTCAGGTATGATGTCACAAAAACTTGCAGGTGATATGTATTGATATATATTATAATAATAACATGTACTACCATTACCCCCAGGAACACAATGCAAGGAGGTTATAAAAGCTGTTTGAAGAAAATCATTTCCGGAATATTTTCTAAATTCTGGATGTGGTACTGCAGCTTGGTATGTTCCATTGTCATCCATATGCTTGTGACATTTTGTCATTGTTTACAGTTGTTTTGTTGTCATCTAATCTTTACCTAACCCACTGCCCATACCCACTTGTTACACAAGAATGTATTTGAGATATGTACTATAGAGTCTACCTCTTATAAAATTTAATTTTGTCTATTGTGCTGTAAAATGTTGTATGCTCCATAGTAACCTCCGACCTCATTTCCTTCTCCTTCACAGCGGCACTGGGGGGTGTTCCAAAAAGCAGGATTACTGACATAACTGGATAACTGCACTGTGTAATATCCAGAACAGCTTCTTTTTAAACTTCACTCCATGTTTCAGATTTTGGAGGGTTCTGGGTTTTACTCTGTGCAGTTATCCAGCTAACTCATTAATCCTGCTTTTTGAAATACCCCCCAGTGCCGCTGTTCATCTCTTGTAATCCTTCTTGCGCTTGTCTCACAGCACAATAAGCTCCCTTTCCTCCTCCTACCTCTCCTTCCATCTGTGTATCTTCTTTCCTGCTCATCTCTTATTCCCTCTTGTCTCACTTTACCCCTCCCCTCCTCTTGTGTTTAGGTTATTGTGGCTCTTTAATCTGGGTGTATTTCTTGACAGACCCTCAACTGTTGAATCAGGAGCATGCATTTAGCTGGGGGCTGCAGGGTTGCATCTGTATTTTAAAGAGCATAAGCCCCCAGCTTTGGTGTTGAATTTGCTTACAATATTATGAAATTGATTGATAAATACTGTTCTTCCTCCAGTCCTCCTGCATACAGCAGCGCCCTCCTTCTATCATCTCTCTCCTCACTCCTTACACCTGTTCATGCTTGTCCCTCCAGATCTCCACTGAAACCTCTATGTCTGAACTGATTGGACGCACACATATGAGACGAACACACCTGACTTTGTATCTGTGGTACTCTTTGCGTCCACTAGGTGGTGCGAACGCAATCACACAATTTCAGTCATACCATTTCCCAGAAAAATTGCAAAAAATGCATTAAAGGCAGACCATATACTTGATATCTTATTTTCTGGTACTCCTACAAGCGATACTATAACCTCTCTGCATTTGAATGGATCTCTATGGGAATTGGGGTGGGAACTAGATTTAGCTATAAATTATGCTGGAACAGTATGGAATACATGGTTGGTAAAATGGCTGTAAGTCATCAAGGGTCTGAGATATCAAACGAGCCTCAAACCATCACTCTGCTGCCAGATATGCAGTAGATATGGATGGATCACTTTAAAGGTAGTTTCTCCTGACAAATTTTCCTATTGAACTCTATGGAAAAATAAGTCAGTAGAAGAAACCTTTAAAGTGATCCATCCATTGTTTATTCTACATTGGCTGCAGTTAAGTGTAAGGGGGCAATTACTTTTTCACACAACAAAAATGGGTGTTGGGATTTTTTGTTCATTGAATAAATGAAATAAATAAAAACCGAATGTGTAATTTGTTCACTCAGGTTCCCTAAAATCAATATTATATTTTGTCTAAAGATCTGAAAACATCCAGTGCGAGAAATATGAAACAATAGAGTAAATCAGGAAGGGGACAAAAACTTTTTCACGGCACCGTAGATGTTAAAATCAGTAAACGCAGAGGCTAAAAATGTAATTAAAAAGAGATGGCAAGAGGAATGGACCAGGGAAAGTAAAGGTAATCATTTATTTAGAATAAAACCATTGATTGGAAATACACAATCTGGATGGGGAAATAGGAAGGAAGACAGGGTTATAACGAGGTTAAGGTTTGGACACACAGGTCTAAATAGTACTATTTTCTTGATAAATAAACATGTACATGGAAGATGTGAATTTTGCGGGGAACAAGAAACAGTAATCCATGTAGTATACAGCTGCATAAAATATGTCAGACAGAGAGAGAGATTAAAAGGCAATCTTCATTAAGTGGGGGCAGAACTTGATATACACAGATTATACAGGGGATACATGTATTACATTTCTATTAAAGTATTTAAATTCAACAGGCTTAATAAATAGAATTTCAGTTTGTTTTATTTTTATTCTTTAAAAAAAAAAGTATTTTAAATAAGAATATTATAGATTCCCAGTCCACACTCCCGACCAGCGTGCGGCGGTAAATGCACCACTAAAGTTTTTGACAAACGGCATAAAATAAAAAAAGAAGAAGAAGAAGAAACATTTCCCAGAGTGCTCTCTTTTCGACTATCGCCATTGTGGTGATAGAACGGTTGATTTGTAATGGTGAGAAAATATCTTTTAACATCCTCGTATATGCGGGTTTAAATCCTTGAATTGATTGTATTATCCGGAAAATTAGTTGTTAATTCACGTTTTGATGTAAGAATTGAATTGCTTGGACCGCCATGTGAAGAAAAATATGTTGTTGGTGCCGCGCACCAGAAAGTAGCCGCTTTGCTGCGAGTTGATGACTTTGGCTAACGTTACGCCTCGGTGTTCTTAGTTACATAAAAAATAACGAGTAACGTTAACGTGGTGAAAAAATGCTAGTCTTTAACAGTTATTGGCTAGTAGAAAATGTAACATCGGTTATGGATATAACGTTGCAAACTATATCTATTTATGTATGAACCAATTAACTTTACATGTGTTTTTTTGCTCTTAGTCGTCCCACAAGACGTTCAGGATCAAGCGCTTTCTCGCGAAAAAGCAGAAGCAGAACCGACCGATCCCACAGTGGATCAGAATGAAGACTGGCAACAAAATCAGGTAACGTTAGTTAAAGCTGGTTCGTGAACAGAAAGCCATGCTGCTGCTACTCGCTGGCTAGTTAGCGTCTTGTGGTAACTTTAGGGACCGTGGAAACCTAAATCAGGCTAAGTTAGCTACCCAGTGAGCTCTTGCATCTAGCGTTAATTTGCTTGATCTTGCGCCTGATCTGTTTAAATGGTTTAGTTTGTATGCTCTGGTCCAAAAGCAGGTTGCAATTACAGTGCTTCATTCTGTGGGAGTACTGCCATTATCCTGCTGACAGTAACATGCTGCCGTGGAGTAACAACCTCTTCAAAATTCCCATGTGATGAGGATGCTCTGTGACAGTGACACACAACGTTAGATACACATGCTACTATAACTTTAACTATAACAGAACCATGCCTGTTTGCCGTTTTGGGAAAAGTTTTTTTGCTCCATCTGGAACTCTGGCTTTTGATATGTTTATATCTGCAGAGTTCCATCTAACTGCATTGGGGGGAAAAACAGACTAACTTGAAGGCGTTTTACGGCCGAACAGAATCAAGTTCAGTAATTATGAAAGTTATCTATTCTGGCACTTGTCTTCTGCACAAATCTCAGCCGGCTATGGCAGGCGATGAACGGTTCGCCCGTGATCCATAGTTTTATCGCGCTATAACCGATCATTTTATACAAACTAGTGAAAAATAAACATGGACTCCAGACTTCTTCGCTCTGACCCTGCGACACATGCGCTCAGCACTGACGCCGCTGGCCGGGGTGTGTATTGAAATCACCAGTTCGTATAGAAATGATTGGTTATAGCTAGATAAACCTGGATTACGGACGAACCGTTCATAGCCTGCCCTAGCCCGCTGAGATTTGTGCAGAGGACAAGTGCCAGAATAGGTAAGAACTTTCAGAATTACTCAACTAGATTCTGTTCGGTCGCAAAACGGCTCTAAATTACAATGTCAATCCAGTCAGATTGAGCTCTGTCTGCAGCTATAAATTTATCAAAAGCCAGAGGTGCAGATGGAGCAACCATGTCTTGCTCATTACAGGGGTTTGATCCAATTAGTCATGAGATGTCTATTCAAATTTTTTATGGTTAATTTGTCTGGGAAGATATTCAAGCGGGTTATTTTTGAGCCCTGAATCAAACTGGGGTATACTACGAAGCAGGATTATGGAGTTTGCTGGATAACTGCACTGAGTAAAACCTTTTACACATCTTTTACTTCAGTCCATGTCCAGATTTGGGTGGGTTCCAGACTTTACTCAGTGCCGTTAACCGGCTAACTGTAATCCTGCTTCGTAGTCTACCCCCAAGGATCACTTTACCCAAGCTGTGTGTCTGCCCCCGTTTGCTTTATTGGCCAATTTCCATCTGCTGAAATTTCCTAATGTAAGGTATTTCAGCCCCCCCCCTCCCCCCCTGTCATTTCCTTATATTTCTTACTTTAACTGTTTACTGTGCAATAATATACACCATATCACTGGTCCTCTGGCTATATTCCAGAATTTCAAAAAGCAGTTCCTCTTTGAATTTTGTACTTTTTAAAATTAGAAATGGATTTCCCTGTTCATGTCTTAGGTAAATAAATGTAATGCATTTATTCCACTTGCTCAGGACTTACTCCATAAGAACGTAACATGGAAAAACGTGGGGGAAATATAACTGGAGTATATTTCTCATCTCACAGGTACAACTCCAAGAGGAGACACTGGAGGAGGACCAAACTGGGCTTGTAACTGCTGCCCTTCCATCCACACAAGCTCCCAGTCTTACCCTTATTCAAGAAAACATCCTCTGGGTCCAGGCCAGAAGAGTAGCCATAACATGGAACAGCAGGCTCTCTTTTTTGTTTTTGTACAGATACTCATATTTGTATGTGAACAATAAAACCGGATGAATTGAAATGGGGAAGTTGGAAAGGTCTGTTATTTTAATTTTTTTCAAATATAGCCTGATGCACTGTTAATGGGGATATTGGCTTTGATTTTAGAAGGCAAGCCCATTTTCTCTTTAAAATTCTAATGGATCAAATGGATATATCAACAGGGCTGTTCATCACGAGTGTAACGCTTTAATAATTTATATTAAAAGTATTACTGGCAGTGTCCTTCACAGCTTGTTTTATTTTTTTTATCGGAAGCTTGAGGGCCAGGTCAAGGGGAGGTGAACAGTAGGGGTAAAATGTCATCTTTACCAATGGGCCGTTACCGGAACCACTGTGGGATAAAAAAAATAAAAAAAAATTGGACCATGCCCTTCCTTGTGGTCTTTATTCATATTATGGGATAGATATAGAGTCAACCAAGTCAGGAAAAAAAAACCAATACTTTGCCTGGAACCGCAGGTTTTGCATTTTTGAAAAAAAAAAAAAAAAAAAAAAGTTTTTTTTTTGAGTCCGTTTCCTCCGGTGGGTTTTTGGCAAAATTAAAAAAAAAAATGACCCTTGAAAAAAAAAAAAAAAAAGTTATATTTTAATTTTAAAGTACCCTCCACCTTCTCACAAGTGTTCTTTTCAACCTAACTGGTATAGCCTAGGAGCTAGAGCCAGCGTACAGCAAATTTGTCCTTCCGTTACCCCTTGACCTGGCCCTTGAACAATAGATTTCAGAATCACAAGTGGCTTGTGCTTGGAGGCCTGTAACTTAGATATGTTTGCATCATACAATCTGTCTAAAATGTACCTTGTACGCGTTTCATTTTCACATTTCTACTCGTGAAGATTCCCCAGAATGAAAAGCAATGGTTATATTGTGTTTGGAGTCACTTGACTTGCGTCGCTGTTGTAACAGAATCTGTTCATAGGAACAAAGCTTTCAGAAAGGGCACTTTGAATGGGGGTGGTATTGGATTTTATTTTCTTGAGTTAAAGATGAACAGTGTAATGATGTGACGAATCACTATTGGACAGTGGACATGATGTCATTTGAATGCATGACAATTGACCCCCCCCCCACAGTCAAGAATGTTTAGTTATTGTGCCTGGCTGTGAGCACCTTGAGGGTCAATGTAACCCGTTGTTCTGCCTTTAAAGTGCTGTGCCTAAATTTTGGACTGGCCTGTATAAGTGGTTTTGCTAATCAAGTAATCTGTTAATTTAGTGATGGGATTAAGACATTTTTATTTTCTTTGAATTGCTGAAAAATGCTGCTATCTGTCATTCCTTTGATCCCACAGTTGAGTACAGGGAGACGCCACAGATCACCAACGGTAGCCAAAGGGCATTCTCGGCATTAAATGTTTCCCTGTCAGTTCTGTCAAGTAGCAGACCTACTTGTACTGCTGACCTAATGCAGTGTGGTAGGCCTACACTTGGCAGTTCATTTTGCTGTTGTTATGGTATTATTTAAAGACCGTTTGGAAACCTGTCTTACAGGTTGTTCAGATTTCAATAGAGAATGGGTTGATTTAAGTTTGGGTATTGGATTGCACATAGCTTTCACAGGTAGGCTACCTAAACGGTGAATAGTGTAGCCTAGTTGAAAGCGCTTTTAGGTCTGATGTGATATTTTCTGGAAAACTGCCACATTAAGCAACAGACATGAACACAGCATGTTAATATACATTAATTTGTTGCAAAGTGGAAATTCTACCATTTAAAAAAAGCAATCGAGACATGTTTGTGTCATTTAGGGTTAAAGCCACAAACGCACTTATTTGGCGTTTCAAAAACACCCTACAGGCTATACCCTACGCTCCTTACAAATAGGCTACATGATTGAATGTAAACCAAACCTTTCCGTGTAAAATAGCTATTGTCTAGGCTATATAACATTCAACTTCGTAGGCTACGTCTAGTGTTCGTATCCTGTTCGGAGTCTGTGCCCATATGGTTTCGCGTGCTGCTGTTGACTAAATTTAGTAACGGTGACATAAATCTTCTGAAAGACCCAAACATCGAACGGTCATTTCTCCTGGAAAACGAGTCTACCTCGTCGTCCTCTCCCTTTGTGTCACTTTTGGAGTTTTGCGCTGCACTCCCGCTGTTGTTGTTGGCATTGTGATACCCAACCGTCCCATACTCATCGTCCGTCCCGCCCAAGAGCTCCCTCATCTCCGCAGGGGCGTTCGTCTTCAGGTACTGCCACGCTCTTCTACCACTGTAGTCCATGACTTCCACATCGGCACCAAATGCACCGACCAAAATTTTAACGACCATGTACTGAGCGTGCATTGTAGCCACGTGAAGGGGGGTGAGGCCCCCGCTTGCTTTTAGGTTTACGTCAACTGCGAACCCCTCCCTTTCAGCGTACTTAAACAGCTTTACCAGTGTTTCTTCCCTACCGTTCTTTGCTAGCCAGTGAACCACGGTGAAACCACTGACGAAATCCTTTTTAGTCAACAAACTGAAATCATCCGAGAGATAATCCACGATGCTGTCAAAATTTCCGTCCACAATCGACAGCATCCAAGCGTGTTCCATGGGGTCCAAAACCCAGAACGCGCTATTGCGGTTGCTTTCCTCTGCGCTATAAGGCGCCTCGTGATCACAGTCTTTAGAAGCTGTGCTGGAGCTCTTGGATGAGAGCAATAAGCTTCCGAGCCCACTGTGCAAACCGTTGTTCACAAAAAGGTCTTTTAAGTATTTTTTTCTCATGGCGGGAGTAAGAGAGCCCTTCTCTGTGACTTCCCCTGATAGTTTCTGCGAAAGGCTTGTGTGGAGTGCACCGGTGGAGCCAGGCTCACTTGCCTCCTGTTGCCTCTGCAGCCTCGACCTGCGTGTTGAAGCTTGAGCAGTCCCAACTCTGGACACACGGTCAGCGAGATTGACATATTCGCCAGACGCCCTGAAGGTTTCTGAAACGTGGGAGTCTTTTCCACTGGCATTCGCTGTATCGCATCCAGATTCCTCCTCCTCAACCAGCGGCGATTCTGCTCCGCCCAAATGGGAATTCAAATTAGCGGCGGAGCTGATCCTATCTGACAGTTCTGGGACGCTAGAGCTGTCATACATGTTGGGTTTTCTCTGTAGTTATCTCCTCGTTTCCTACCGATGTTGTCCTGCTGATAACGTAGGCTTATTTTGAAGACTATCGCACACAAGGAAGTTGTCCTCCCAAGAGCGAAGATCTTTAAGATCCCTTTTTGTTTCACTGAGGAGAAAAACAAAGTTCAGAGTCAGACTAGGTGGCCTTACATTTGATTAAATTTCACAATATTCAAATGAGTAGCCTATGAAAATTTAAACCAAAACAGCTGCCTCCTATCAACCAGCGCTGGGTAAGATTACAGCACATAATATAGGCTAGCCTTCTGTGTTACATTTAAATTCGTAGGTTGTTTTTCCAGCAACCACTCATTTTTAAAATCTTGCCCAACTGTCTTCAGGGTCGGAAATGTCAACTTTCAAAACTCTGACCTGGTATTTAAGCAATATAGCTCTGGTCATGAACTAGGATATAGCATACCTATTAACAGTTCCTTTAACTTGTCAATTGTAATTATATTCCACTTTGAGTCCCACGGTGTGTGATCCTTAAGTAAGGACTCCATCACTCTAAAATAACATATAAGTCGCAGAAACATAAATTACAGCTCAGTTTATAAACAGCAGAAAATGTAGCCTATTTCTCAACATAAAACTTAAAAATAAAAATTGTATTCTCACCTGTAAAGATGTGCGATGTTCCATGATGAACGCAACGTTACAGTAAGCTAAGCTCTAACGCACACATTCCTTTGCATTCGTCGGCAGTTTGTCGTAGAAAATAGTCTACAAAATGTCGCCTTGTTTTTAAAACACATATAGGCATTGCCTTTGATGAAATGATGGATAAAAGACAGAAATCTGAATGTGAGAATAGACTGTCTAATTTCCCTTGCGAAATGCGTGTGTCTCGGTCAGTTCTGCTTCTCTTCTCTCTTCCTCCCTCCCCCTTGCCCCACTCGAGTTACAAATACAAAGTTCAACTTTAATCCCTACCAACTGTATGAAAACCCGCAGGACATGTGATTGCCTTATAAGTTGTTAAAGGAAACGTGTAGGAGTGAGAAAAAAATACCTCAACAGTGTCTATCTAGGGTCGATCTTAATATGTAATGTATTAATAAGGATTCCACGGTGCCAGATGGAGCGCAAATTTATTAGCCGAACAGGCGGAAGAAATGCAACTTCCTCCCTCTAGAGCAAATATTTATTTAATGTTTCAAGTTGCAAGTAACTCGTGAAAGTTCACATGAAAAATAGACTTAGGTATTTTTTTCTCTAGTTGTAAAGTTCGACTTTGTTTAGGTAGGTTGTGTCGGCTACTGAATTCAACATAGGCCTATGCATTACTATAATTGAGTATTGTCTTGAGATTGTGTCATTTTTCTACCATGGAATAGTCTGTCCTTCAAATACAACAGGGGTGCAAGTGTTGCTGCAAGAGCACAAGTGAACCGCTCTGTACTGAATTATGTTAGTTATTCAGAGTAGTAACTGAATGGATAATAGATATTTTATCAGTTGCCTCTAGTTTAAAAAGGAAATGTGTTATTTGGAAAGCCGCATTTTACAGGTGCACGCGTGCACACACACACACACACACACACACACACACACACACACACACAGTTGCATACACTACTTATTGAGGAATGTTTGAGAACTAGAGCTCTATTATATTGGAAATGTCACTCAAATCTCAATAGTATATTATGCAACATGCAAGGACGATCAACATAAATTTGAGGGAGCAAATTGCATGTCATGTCCACAAGATAAGCAATGTTTTTTTTTACAATGATTAAGGTAAATGCCATGTCATATCACAAAACACACAATTTTAACACTATATGTTTGCCTCAGTTATTTTCTTCCAAAACACACTGGTGAGCTCAGCGATAGCAAACAACCTGATAGACAATGGAAGATTACTGTAGTGAATGACCAAAGAATACTTTCACTTGCGAAGAAAAACCCTTTTCAACTTTTCAACAGATCAAGAGCACTCTCCAGGCACAGATATGTCAAAGATAACCATAAAGAGAACACCAGCATAACTTGAGAGGGTTCACCGCAAGACACAAACCACTGGAAAGTCTCAAGAACAAAGTGGTCTGGTCAGAGTTTACTAAAAAAGTGCATTTAAAAAAACTGTTCTGGAACAAAGTCTTATGGACAGATGAGATGAGTACTAACCTGTACCAAAGTTATGGAAAGAGGAACTGGTCTTGATCCAAAGGACCCCCCCCCCCCCCGAACTGTGAAACATGATGGAGGTAGTGTAATGGCTTGATTGTTCACCATATGGCCAAAAGTACTGTATATGGACACCTCTTGGTCTGGGGATGTTTTTTCATGGTTCAGGCTAAGATCCTTAGTTCCAGTGAAGGGAAATCTTAACACTACAGCATACAATTACATTCTAGATGATTCTGGGTTTCCAACTTTGTGGCAACATTTTGGCGAAAGGCCCTTTCCTGTTTAAGAATGACAATGCAATGACAATTATAGCAGAAAATGGGGACCAACTCCATATTAATGGCCATGATTTTTGAATGAGATGTTAGATGAGCAGGCGTCTATATCAGAATCAGAATCCCTTTATTCGCCAAGTATTTACATACGAGGAATTTACTGTGGTTATTGGTGCGTACATAAACCAACATAAAATTAAATAATATAAAACATAAAACAAAAACAAAACAAAAACAAAACACATGAAGTTAAAAAAACAAGTAGTGCAAGTTTCAAAACTAGTAGTGCAAGTTTAAACCTTAGATAATATAATATATAATATAATATATGCAAGATAAAAATAAAAATAAAAAATATATGTAAAAATAAAATATATAAATAAACAAAAAGGATGGAGATATTTACAGTAAGAACTTGACGACTGCGTTATATACATTTGGCCATGTAATGTACTGTATATGGCTGCCATTGGAACTGGCTCGCTTGTCTTCATTGATGATGTGACTGCTGATGGTAGCAGCAAGATGCATGATGACATGTACAGAAACATTTTATCTGCTCAGATTCAACCAAATGCCTCAAAACTCATTTGACGGTGCTTCACATTGAATCTGGAAAATGACGCCAGACAACTGTTACAAAACTGAAGTTTTTCAGGGACAAAAAGTGGTATGTTCTTGACTGGCCAAGTCAATCACTCATTTTGAATCCAATTGAACACGTGTTTCACTTGCTGAAGACAAGACTAAAGGCAAATCGCCCCAGAAACAAACATGACCTGAAGATTGCTGCAGTGCAGGCCTGGCAGAGCATCACTAGGGAAGATACCTCGTATCTGGTGATGTCATTGGGTCACAGACTTCAGGCAGTCATCAAAAACAAAGGTTTTGCCACCAAGTACTAAATATGATGCCTTTATTTCAGATGATGTTAATTTGTCCCATTCATGTTGCTCTCCTAAAATGGAGATACTGTGTACAAACACCCTCAAATTAAAGCGGACCATCTGCAATTAATCTCATGTTTACTGTTTCATTTCAAATCTAATTTTCTCGAGCACAGAGCCAAAACACAAAAATCGTTTCACGTTTGTTAACTTTGCATGTAACTGTATGTATTATTTTTTTAGTGGTGCATTTTATTTAACTTAGACAGACAGCAATCAAATGGACTATTTCTGGGTTGTCTGATGTCTCAGGCCAAAAGAAATGGGTCAGTGTTCATGAATCTAGTTATTTAAGACAGATTTGCTAAAAATCTAAGCTACAGAATGACTACAGAAAAATAATGCAATTGTAATGCATACTAAGTAGACTAACCTAAGACATGAATGTGGAACATTAAGATAAATAGGCTATTCCCATTCTTTTAAAAAAATGTGAGAATCTGTTTATCTGTAGAATTTAATCCTAATTATGTCAAACTACCCTTAAATACAAAGATAGATGCCATTGAGTTGGACATGTTAATATTACGTAATATGTAGGCTATTTATTTCACGGACTACATTGCTGTCCATGAGCACTGCTTTATTTTTGTATTTGTATAAATTAGCTTTTCTTGCTCTTTTACTTGTAGAATGAACCATATGGCCAAACACGAAGGGGTGATAGTGTATAACGTTCGGATTAAACGTTAACCTTTAATGAATGAACTTCTTGAATTAAAAAGATTACATCTAATACTAGAAAACAGTAGATTTTATTTATTAATGTAATTACGTCGATATCATTTCCCCTGGGCCTACGTATATTTTTTACATGACATGGTACATTCTCCGGTTTACGGTTTTTTCTCTGTTCCTCTCGATGCGGAGAGCTGTGTTCTGTTTCCTGTTTAGGTCTCGATTGAGAAGCTAACCATGGCGGCTACTGAGATAGCACGGCAAGCGGTGAGTAGGCTACTTGGTCGTTAAATAAGAAGAGCTGGTACTCAAACCACTTTAAGAGACTGCAATTTTCGCATGGATGTAGGCTATATAATAGGCTACGATAACGGTAATATTTTGTATTTGCAAAATATCATTAGTATACGTTCAATGAATGTACAATATTGTAAATGAAAAAATGAATCAACATTTTTAAACGGCAATAACCGTTTGGTTTTGGAAAATTAATATTTATTTAGATTTTTTTTATTTGTTGGGACGATTTATTTTCACAATTTTGAGTGAACATGCTAGCCACACTTGGGGCAGGCTTGCTACATATATTTTTTTTTTTAGCGTTGTAGCGGATTCAATTTTTCTGCTATAGCTGCCATTAAACAGCAGATATCCAGTTTAGCGTTAGCGAATTTTCAGGAATGCTGCATTGCGCGTTTTGGTGTGTATACCGTTTTAAATACCATCCGTGAGTAGCCAACTACGCGAAATTTTGTTTATGGTCGTTGGGACGGCCGGTGTTCCATTCCGTTATTGCATTGTTCTGGTCCTGTCAGTCAGTTCCGTTAGCCTACTGGGCGTTGTCTATGTAGAATTGGGCTCGAACACAGACGTAAACGGGAATGGTTCTGTGAAATCAATATGTATATGTGCCTTTGTTCGCAGTTTCATATAGTATAATATTTAGTTAGGTCAACATGATCTGGCATACCCGTGCAGGACATCTGCCTTGAGAACAGTGGCACATTGTTGCAGTTTGTAAATTAAGTGTAGACGTAGGGAAGTTGGTAACGTTATGATGGACGTAGTCCGAATTTATGCTGTTGAGAATGTACCTGATGGGGATAAGTGGTGGGGCAACTCAAAATGTTATGTCATTCCTGGCGCAGATGTGCCTTTGATCTCAAGAAGGCCAAGCATTCGGTTCTGGAATGTTGCACACGCAGGCAGTCGAAGACAATGTTTGTGCGGTCAACAGAAGTATTCCATCTGTTCGGCATGGTGCATTTTTCCTAATTAAACTCCGCTGTAATTGTGTTTGTTTTCTAACAGGGTACTATTGAAAGGCTTCCTCCCCCAATTTTAAATTAAGGGGTAGAGGTTAGGCTGCCTGAGCCGTTTGCCTCACAAACATGGTTTCAGATACACTACCCCCCACAAACTCTGCTATTTACATGGTCACAGGACTACCACACTTTAAATGAGTGTTCACCCAGTGCATATACTCAAGTCTTTTTTTAGTTGAACACAAATTGTGTGGTAGATGGATATTAACACAATTATTTGATTATCATTTCCCTTAAAGTATGATCCTAACATATATTTACATATAAAGTAATAAGACATCTCACATAACAATCCAGTTTTTTTTTTCCTGAAAATTGTCAGTGAGGATTCCAAACCGCTAAATCATGGATCGTATTTGTGGCGACGGGTATATTGCATGTTCTGCCCACAATGTTTAAGGTTTCTTCACCTTCATGTTAGTGTAGGCCTATTTAGTTGGTAATCATGGCTTTTATTTAGTTGTTGCTGCTGCTGTTTTGTTGAAAGGATAACTTTGTTCTGCTGGGAGTATGAAAGCATATTGCAGTGCATGAACCTTATGATCAAAATTTCTTGATTTCTTACACAGTTCCTCTTGTTACTTTGTAACGACATGCATGTATTTTTTCTTTACCTGTTCTATCAGTGGTATGATTTGTTCTGATTTATTTTAATGAATGGATAGATTATTTGCTTAGGTGTTTTACTGCCAACAATAGATGTGTAGATTTTTGTCCCTTGTCTTGTTTAGTATGTTTAGCAATAACTACTGTGTGGGAGGTGTTCCAAGCACAGGAAAAAAGCGAATTGCATAGTTTTTTTCTCTCTCTTATATGGTAGTATAATGGTTGCTTCCCAGATGTACACCCAGACATCCATGCACACATATGTAGGCCACAGTACTTATAGCTTTTCAAATTTTCTGTCTGTACAAATTCAGGGTTTAAGCAGACCGCCTCTACAGCCACAATGTCAAGAACTTAAACAGGAAACAGGAAGTCAGTTAAACAGATACTTGAAAGTTTTATAGGTTGTTAGAATGAATCATACAGAGCAGAACAGTGTAGTGTAGAACTATGAAGAATGATGAAAACATGTAATAACCAAATATAGCCTTAACAAAATGGACTCAAACATTGCGACTATATATTTTCCAACCTGCCCAGAGACTACAAATTGAACAAGATCAGCTCAGCTATACCTGACATAGATCATGTTGATTATCGTGACTGTACTAGTCAACTAAGTGCTACAAAAACAAAAATTTAATGATTTTATTAATTAATTAAAATGGAAAAACTAGAATATTGATGTTGGATCTGCTGTCTTTACCCAATATTATGCCAAAATAATAATAATTGTGATAAAAATACTGTATCATTAAGGCCTAGTTGGCATTGTAATCATCAAATTATGATGTGCTTAGTCATTATTTCAGTCATACTGTAGGCTACATTACCTAGTGAAAAGCCGGCTGTAGTTATTTGCACTTGAGCCTTTAACAGATTGAACCTCTGCATCCTGTGATAATCTGATGAATTGAGGGAAATTTCTTCTTGGACAACTGGACCAGAATTTGGTGAGAGCCAGTGATAGTGACTGTGTTCTTTGCTTTAACAGGGAGAAGGCGCACGCTCTGTCCCGTTGTCAGGCCATGTGGGTTTTGACAGCATGCCTGACCAGCTGGTCAACAAATCTGTCAATCATGGCTTCTGCTTCAACATCCTCTGTGTGGGTGAGTCGGACACCCCCCGAGAGAAATCTTTAAAAAAAATGTTTTTACTGTTATCTATACAATTATTGTGTTTCAATTTCTGTAATGTCTTGACATCTTCACATCATTCATTGCATTCAGTTACACCCCCCCCCCCATTTCACGATTGTTTAGTGTAATCGTTCATCCTGAATGGACAATCTCACCATTACATTTAAACAATCAACTGTTTTTATGTTATCTTTCTTGTAAGGTCGGGTTAGGGTGATGTTTTTGCCTTTGCTTGTCGAGTGCAGTGTAAACACAGAGCGTTACCATTTTCTGTGACATCTGCCACGGCTCTCCCGTATAAGTGGGATGCGCGTCCCGTCTTTGCTTGGGTGAGGCAGTGGGAATTGTGAACTTGTGACGCAACGCAAATGTGACCCCTGAGCTTGGCGTGAGAAAGCCAGCGCGCACAGCTTCTGGGAACCACGATCTGGCCACTTCCTCTCCCACGTCGCCCCAATAAATGTGATGAGACGCAGCAGGCAGGAACGCTAACGCTGCCATTTCAGAAAGAGCGTCTGTGTCTTTGTGCTCTGGAAACGAGTGCTGTCTGTTACTCCTGTGTGTCAAATAATCCACTCATTTACCCTACTTTGTGTCCAGTGCAAAGTAATTGCGTTTGGTAATGATTAATTAATGGTCAGTTAATGGTTATGGTGAGCTTGCCTTTCCCTGATCGAAATCGCACTAAAAATAAATCTGACTTGATTAATTCCGACAGTGTATCCCTGTATTTGGGGGTATAATTAGGCTGCAGGGAGGTTTTAACTTATTTTTTTAAATGTGCCTTAATCTTGAATATGACCAAATGTGAATTCTTCTGTCGAGGTGAACATTGTAAGAATTGCTATCACAAATAGGGAAGTGTTGTCACTCAATCTGTTTGATGACACTGCAGTGACAGATGATTAATTTGCTGGGTCAGGTAAAAAGGTAACGTTGGCAGTGCTGGACTTAAATGAAGCCTAAATAAAATCCTGATTGGAATGTTATTTCAAAATGACAAAACTGGTTTCTTTATTCTGGAGTCTTGTGAGTTTCTCTGCAGTTTCAAAAGCTCTTTTTCAATTGCTGCCAGGCAAAAAAAATAAAGACTCCTCTTCATGTGCTGTACTGAGTAATAACATATTATTAACTAGAGATTTGATTTGGCAAGTAAATTAAGGAATCAAATAGCTACATTATTACTTGTGGGAAAACACCACAACTGTGTATTTGTCCAGAAATTAAAAGTAATATCCAGATCAATTTCAGACATGGCTCTTAGGCTTTGTGTGGTTGTGGTAGCAATAAAAATCACAGATTAAAATGAATGTAAGTAAATATCATGTTTTCAATAGGATTTTAATTACGATTGCGTTTAAAGTAATTTGTCTGCATGACTTTTAGTTGGTATTATTTGTTGAGAGCAGATCAATCCAGACAACCCCCCCCCCCCCCCCCTTGAGTAAGTTTGAACCTCTGCCAGAGAAGAAGGTCCACTCCTGCCAAAGTAGAGTGCTTTCTGTGAGAAGACCATTGAAGGGAGGAGGAGGCTGTTCTGACCTCAGTTGGATTCAGGAAATGGGAGAAGACAGGCCAAATTTTGGCTTATCTGTTTCTCCCGCGCAGTAGAAGCGTAGCTAGCTAGCGCACTGCTGCTGTAATGCTGCGTGTGAAAGCAGTTCGCTCCGTTGGTGGAGGCGGAGCGCATCGTTTTTCAGGGGAAAGAGGATTCTGACTCACTTCCTGTCAGCCAGTGTGTGTGTCTAAAATGCGTCCGTTGATCAGTACATCAGCTCGCTTTCTCCTTTTTCTCTTTACTCTTTATTTTGCTGCCCTTTTAAATATTAAAACGGAACATTTTTTTCCCATACTACTCAGTTGCCCCTGTGTATTGCATTGCTGCAGATCATCATAGTTCATCCCAGCACAGCACAGTAATTACTGAATTGCAAGACTTATCTGCTAATCTTATTTTTTTGCTTTTTGTCAGTGCCGTGTGCTCTTGCCAAAAGACACATTAAAGAGTAGAATCTGTATTCTGAAAAGTCACAACTGTAAAATTACCATATAATTAACATTCTCTAAGTGTAATGGTTTTTTTTCCTGTATGGTTTTTGTGTAAGCAGGCACTTAAAGAAGAGCAGTTGTACACTTTGGTTAAAATGGTTGCCTTGGTTACAATGCGGTCAACTAGAGATTTTGCAAAATATATATATTTTTTATAATTGGTCATTTGTTTTATAGTCAATTAAATCATAACTTATACACAGGATATACATAATTTCTATACTTATATACATAAGTTATTATTAGTTATACAGTTCAAAGCCTGGTTTGCATTTGTTTCCGAGTTATGCAAAATTTATTGGAGTTTCCCTCTGAGGCAGTCATTTAGAGATTGGTTTGAAACGGCCTTGACCCCTTAAATTCCCAGTGGTATGACTACCCATCCCGATCTGTACCTTCAGGGTTACTGTCTTTATAAAGAGGATCTTTGCTAGAAGAAGCACTACCACAGATGTTACAATTTCCTTCAAGAAAAAAGTTAAAATAAGTTAATTGTGAGGGTTGTGGTGATGGGTCTGACTGTGTGCTTATTCATGTGTGTGCGTGTGAATGCATGCGCACGCGTGTGTTTGTGTTTCTCAGGGGAGACCGGTCTGGGGAAGTCCACTCTCATGGACACCTTGTTCAACACCAAATTTGAAGGGGAGCCCACGCAGCACAACCAGCCCGGCGTCCAGCTCAAGTCCAACACCTACGAGCTACAGGAGAGCAACGTGCGCCTCAAGCTGACTGTCGTAAACACGGTGGGCTTTGGGGACCAGATCAACAAAGAGGACAGGTGAGGAGCGAACTGCTGCCGTTCTGGTAAAGCCATTGCGGGTGGAAGAATACCAGTTATGCATTTGGATAACTTTTGTGCTTGAAGTTGAGGTTTTTATTTTTTAAATCTTTCCTTGTGAAGACCACCGCCGCCTATCATATTCAAAATTAAGAATACAAATTTTACACAAAACACTTCAGCACAAAATTGGTAATCTTGTGTCAAACCTGCTGTGGTCATGTGTTTGCACTGCCCTTTTCCAATAAACATTTCTCAATGAGTTCTCTGTTTAATAAGATTGGAAAACAGCCCGTGGTAAAAAACATTTAGACTGTCTTTAAGCCGTAGCCTCATAGTTAAGATGCATCTGCGTATATGAGGATTTTTCCAGTGAAATCGAAATCTGTGGTCCCTGTCCTCGCAACTTTGATCTCGCTTGTCATGGGATCTCCAGTGTTCTCTTCACAGGAGATGAAAAAGATGATGTCATCCCTTCTGTCTCCTATAACCCGTGTCCCAGGCTGTTAATGCCTGGGGAGAAGGCAGTGTCATGTTGTGGGAACAGTCATGTAGGCCCCTGCTCAAATTCTCTGCACCTTTTCTTCTGTAAAACACTTTGGGTGTATGAAACCTCCATACAATTATTATTATTATTACAAGGAACGGACTTGAGTATCTCTCAGTATCAATAGAGACACCAAGTAAAAGTCAGTTTCTGGCTTGGTGCCGTGATGCCCTTGTTTCTGCATTTGGTTCAAGGTGCTCTTACATCCTCATGCGGTCGTTCTGACCGAGTGGTCCGTCCCAGGTCTCAGTCCGTTCCCTCTGGCTCCTCCCCTCTAATGGGGCACGTTCTCAGATCTTCAGCACTTTCTCTCATTGGCATTCTCCTGTGTTTACCTCAGACCTTCTTAAGACACGAGACCCTTCTCCCGCTTTATCAGATTCTTTCCATCTTCGCTTTTTAAGAGCCTCAGCAGCCAAGTGCAGATTTAAAGCGGTTATAGATGGCCTGCAGATGTTCAGTACGGTGAGAGGAATTGGGGTGAAGTTGGTGGGAGGGATGAGCGCCAGCTCTGAAATGAGATATTCTGCTATTTCAGTTCAGGCCCTCTGCTTTCACTTCATCATTTGGCATGAGTAAAAATAATAGATGAAGGTGTGTGTTTCACTGGAGTAATCAATCCGTTTTATCATGTATGTCTTCATGTTTATCCCTCAGGATTGAGAATAAGACTGCAGATTGAGGAAGCGGTGAGGTTATATTACTCATTCATTGTACATGCAGCTCCGTGTTTACGTAACAGATTGCATTTACACAGCACCTTTCATCTCATCATTTGAAAGCTCTTTACAGTTGAAGGGGAGAAGCTCACCTCAAGCAGCACTAATTGTGTGGCACTCACCCGGGTGATGCACGGCAGCCATTTTGCACTGGAACACTCACCAGCTGTCAGCTGAGGCAGAAAGCGAGGGAATTGTTGAGCCAATCAAACCGTTGACAGTTTAACGAAGCGTCGTCGTCCTACCTCTCTGCAGCTATAAATCCATCGTGGAATTCATCGACACCCAGTTTGAGGCCTACCTCCAGGAGGAGCTGAAGATCAAGCGCACGCTGCACAGCTACCACGACACGCGCATCCATGCCTGCCTCTACTTCATCGCCCCCACTGGCCACTCGCTGAAGTCCCTGGACCTGGTCACCATGAAGAAACTGGACAGCAAGGTGAGGAGGAGGAGGTAGTGATGGGAAAACGCATCAATCTGTGTTTGCTGTTTTAAGTTGAGAAAGGCTAATGAGTAAATCACCACAGATATGCCTCTCGGATGGAGGCAGCATCATTGGTATAGAAGATTGTGGTAGTATAGATATTGTCATATAAACATATTGAGTGGTACAGAACAGTGCTTTTTTTTGTGAGTTGTGAAATTGGTCAGGTTGTCCTTTGTTTCTGGCCTGTCATTGTTTGCTGTTTTTCCGACCGTGCACAGATGGGATTTTGTGTTACGCAAGACTGGCCAGTTGGGGCGGATATGGCCCTGGATGTTGACGTCTGTTGTAGAATCTGCTGCGTAAAACCTGTAACGGGGGGGCCGTTGTCTCGGTGACCATTCAGTGTTCCAAGCAGCTCAAAGGCCTGTATTTGCATAGGCTCCCTAGTCCTCTGCTGGTGAACAAAGACCCACTCACTGAAGCCACATGCTGTCAGAACAGCTGTGCCCACCAACAGTCCTCTCAGTGCGCCCCATCGCAGAGACTCTCCTGTGTAAACAACATTATGCAGCTTTATCTTCACTGAGGACTTCAAGGCACTGGAGAGGATTTCCTGAGTTCATGGGTGGGGAACCCCGGTCCCGCGGGGCCTTTCTGGTTCTGGATTTTATGCCAACTTCTGCTCTTGAATCTGTAATCATACTTATAGATTGCGGTTAGACCACAATAAACTGTTTAGCGACACAAGAGAAGTCTTCGGCTGTCATTCATGAGCGTATCATTAAATTGAGTTAAATATCACAGATAATGTAAACGATGAGACCAAGTGGGTCACGAAATCCAGAAACTGATATGATGCTGCAGGAATATGTTTCCTCACTTCGGCCTTAGATGAATGGTACATTAGAGGTCTGCTCTCTCTTAATTTGTGCCTTCAGTGAATGCTCTTATCCAGATCGACTTACACAGTTTTACTTGTGCTTCATATGCATACAGTCCATTTATAAGGCCGGATATTTACTGGAGAAGTTCTGGCCTAATGTACTTTGATCAAGGGTAAAGCCCGGGGTCTGCACTCTCTGATGGGCCCTGAGTGGTGAGTGGGCAGCTGCCAGTGTCTGATGGAGCTCAACCATTGTTACTCCCTCTCATAGTACGCCCACCTTGGCTCCTACTTCCAAGCTCTCAATTCCTGGCTCCCACACTAAGAGCCCTAAAACGGCCCTGGTGTTGGATTGAAAGCAAAGGCAGGTTGCAGAGAAGCTTTGTACTATTTTTAAAGCAGCCAGCACGAGGGCAGTAAAATTGTGAAAGCACCCAGTTGCAGTTTTTGAAATCTCATCATGTAGCATTTGCTTTGGAATGGCAAGTGAATTAAACGGCAGTGCTAAAAATGTGTATTTGAGGTTTACAATAATTTAGTGCTTTGTACTTGGTGCCTTCCTTTTAGTTCAAATTCGCTTCTACATTTAAATGTTTTCAAACTAAATACAAAGCTAATTTCTCATCCAGCCATCGTAATATGGGTGAGGCTTGGTTAGCTGAATGAAATCAGCAGTTGTTAGTCATGCATTCAAAGGCACACAATAGTAATCACTCCCTCTCTCTCCGTCTCCCTTTGATCAGTACTAGTATCAGCTTGTCTGCTAGTCTGCATGGAGAGGAACGCATACCAATGGAATAACATTGATTTAATAGCTGCCATTTTATTGCCGGACATACTAAATGCTCAGGACTGGAAAAATGCATTCTAAATAATGTGTATATTATAGCACTTTATTCTTTAATAAAACAACCTAAAACTAGCTTCCTTTTGTTGGCTTGGTTTTTATTTTCTCAGGTTAATTTATAGGTCAGTACAGCAGTCTCTTATTAAGTATGCTGTGTGGAGGGTACAGATCATTGTAATGTTAATGATTATTGATGAGTGAGGTATTCAGATGTCACTGACCTTATTAACCTTGCTGATAACATGAATACCCATTTTATCTCCATTGGTGAAACCCTCTCAAACAACATTGCCCAACCCCATGGTGCCTGCTTCAGTCAATACTGCTGCAAGTCCCCCCCCTAAATTTTTTTTTTTTCACCAACTGAACTGAATGAAAAAAAAAAAAAAAAAAAAAACATGAAAAACCTCACGCAGCTGGAGCTGGAGATGATGATAGCTCAATTTTTTAAAGCAAAAAAAAGCAAATGAAATTGCTGACCCACATGCTCATTGTTTAATTTTTCATTTTTCTTCTGTATCGTAACTAAAAAGTCAAAAGAATCGCAAGAGTCGTTTTTTTTTTTAAAAAAAAAAAAAAAGAACAAAAACAAACACAATATACAATACCATACTTCACTTTCTTTTCTTTTTTGTTGTTTGAGAAAATGAATTGTCTATAGAGTAGTTAATATAATAAATATATTAAATATTCTCTCCTCCCTCCTCTTTAAAAAAAAAAAAAAAAAAAAAATGGCAAGTCTTGACCTACAGGAAAAACATCAATGAAACATCTTGATAATTGACTCAGGTGACTTCCTCCTTCCTTCTACTGGCTTTTGATTGCATTTGCATGAGATTGATGATTTTGACTAACTTCTAACCACTGCAAACTAAAAAAAGGCATACGGGTGAAAGGTTTAAAATAATAAAATTAAAAAAAACAACATTATGTAAGACAAAAATATGTAAGTAAAAATAAAAAAAATTCTTAAAATTCATTAACCCCCCCCTCAAATTTTTTTCAATCCTCTCCTCTTTCTCTTCTCCTTTCAATCTGTCAATCTCTCAAATCCTACATTTCAAAAACTTTTTTTTATATTTTGCTTTTTTTCTGAAATCCAAATCCAAAGATCAATTTCTTCAGAGAAATGTAAAGAGAGAGAAATAGAGAGATGGAGATGGGGGATAGATGTTCTAAAAAACTCTCAACTCTCTAAAAAAAAAAAAAATAAAATTTTATAAAAATAAAATAAAAATAAAATATAAAAATAAAACTGACACAGTCAAAATATGCAATTGCATAATAGAAAAAAATCCACAAAAGTCCTCCTTCCACAATGGGGGATTTCCACAAATGATTTTCTTCAATTTCATAAATACTATCAAAAAAATAATAAAAATACTAATAAAATAATAATTTTTTTTTTTTTAAAATTAACTAACTTAAGACACCATTCACCTTCCTCATCCTATAATAAATTATAATTAATCTTATTACTTAAATTACTTTTACTATAACACAACTTTATCACCTACATTAAAAAAAAAAAAAAACTACAGACAAACAAAAAAAAATAAGCCATATCATGGTCTGACTACAGAGAGCGAGCTACTACTTATTTTATTTAGCAAAACCTTTAAAGCTTGCAAGCTTGCAGATGCTGGCAGTATCTGCTATCATACTAAAATGTTATAAGTAAGTGCAACCACAAACCACAACTAAACTAACCTCTTGTCCCTATCTGCCCGTCACATGTCACACACAATAAACAAAATAAAAAAATAATCAAAAAAAAAAAAAAAAAAAAAAAAACAAAACTACTGTGCTAAAACAAATGCTCCGCAATAATAGGGAACAAAATCTCCACAAAGAAAAAAAAAATCAAAAAAAAACTCAAAAAAAAAAAAAAAAAAAAAAAAAAAAAAAAAAAATGAAAAAAGAAAGAACTTGTCCTATATTATATTACTACCCTCTCTCCCTGTATTATACATATTATACATGTCTATTAATATGTATATGTGTACTTTGTTGTGTTTTGTTTTGTGTTTTATTTTTGTTTTGTTGTGTTTTTTTTTTTTGTTGTTTTTAATTTGTTTTGATTTTTTCTTTTTTTTCTTTTTTTTTTTTTTTTTTTTTTTTTATTTTTCATTTTATATACTTTTGACTACTACCTATTTGGTATTCGTATTGATTTAGCTTGTCGAAACTAAGAAATGTAAAACGGACAGGGACGTGTTGCTGTTCTCTTCACATACAACGCACAGTTGCCTGGCATAATGGTGTTAACAGTGGCATCTTTTTTACCTTCTTTCAGATTGGTTAAGTTCAAGACATGCATCTTGAATCATTCAACTCATGTTTGATCTTATAAAGGTGCCGTTGTTGCAGTGCCAGATTAGCCCGATCGGGCAGCCAATACTGATACCTTTCTCCCCTCTGCTTCCTGGCACATCTTTGATTCTAGTCCTTCTGTGTCTGCGGGGTCTAAAGTTGCACACAAAATGTTATGTTAACTTTCATTAGTGCGGCACTCCTTCTAAAATGTGCTAGTGTTTATACCATAGAGCAGTCTCACATCCGCCCGTCAACATCACTGAAATACTGCAACATTACGTTAGATTTTTTTGAATGGAGTTTGATGGAGACTCTTGCAGGTACATTTTTTTAATTTAATGTATTTATTGTTTTCCTGGAAAAGGCTTCTTGTTTTAAACCAAGTCTTCCAAAAGGGGCACGTGAAGGCCAAAGGACAGGGGAACAAACAGAGATCTGTGAGATTATTTTTATCTGGTCCCAGCCAGATGTTCTCTGCTTGCTTTGTGGGGCTGACACTAAGTTGAGAGAGTGCCCAGATCCTGTTGCGGTTACAGAAGGCTGAGGTCTGTTCTAAGATTGTGGGCTGTGCGTTTTATCACGAGCTGACTCGTCATTGCATTGACGTTGTGTTAATTTCATGGATGTTTTCCTAACCAGTTATTGTTTAAATATAAAGGAGGCATTCATCATTTTAATAATTTTGCACAACTTTCTTTTTTTGAGTTTTCATATCAGGTAGCACTGCTACATAATTAAAAACTATCACAAAAATGTGCAAATTCATTGAGAAAACTTTGGGTTTGGGTTGTGTAACGTGTTCCTTTTTGCTATAAGATTATAATTTCAGAATTTTGTCAAAATTTCAAAGTCTGAATACCAAACTAAATGTCTATTTCCACTGCTCACATGGCATTGCTGAAACTTCCTTTCTGAAAGCATCGCTTTTTAACATCAGTTTTACTCACACACTGTAATTCTAACAGAATTTATTTTATGAAGTATTTATTATTTTACATATTATTTGTACATGTGACTTGTAGTTGGTGCGATGTGCAGTGTGTCATTGTTTCTTCACCTCTCTTGTGACCTCAGTATAAATCCTTCCCTCTAGGTGAACATCATCCCCATCATTGCCAAGTCGGATGCTATCTCCAAGAGCGAGCTCACCAAGTTCAAGATCAAGATCACCAGCGAGCTGGTCAGCAATGGCGTGCAGATCTACCAGTTCCCCACCGACGATGAGACGGTCGCGGAGATAAACTCCACCATGAACGTGAGGATGGCCGCCCTCTTCCCCAGCGTCTGCCTCTGCAGCTCTTTCAGTTACGACACCCAGAGGTTTCTTTAACTGCACTAATTGGGCGACAGTGCAGTTAATTACGAGCATGCTAATTACGGCTGTCATTGCTAAATTGCGCAGCATTAGCAGAGGCCTAATGTCTACTGGGGTTAACGCTGCCACTTAGGCCGATGGGAGTGTGAGTGAACGGGATTTTTGAAGAGCTTTGTGCTCTTTATCAAAAGCTGTTCCACTGGTCCAGGGAGAAATGCAAGCTGTTTATTTTAGGTACAGCATGTCAAGGTGGACGTTAATTACGTGTTCTTCCAAGAGAGGGGGTATTTTATTATAGCGCTGTCATAATGATCTATTTTTGGGAGTAAGGGAGCAAGCGAGTAAGCCTACATTCTCTAAAGATATATAAAATGATGTGCAAGACGGTGTTTGCTGCTTTATAGTTGGTATGTTTTGGTCACTCCTCTGCATGGAGCGAGCAGACGGCAGCACCGGAGGAGCAGAATGCCTGATCAGGACGGTGATGCTGCAGTAGACATTCACTGCAGGGGAAATGCAAATGACCAGGATGTGGGAGCGAGCAGCGAGAGTGCACGTTTGCAGTGGAGGCCAGCCCATATAAATGAGTCATTTTCTCCATGCGTCCAATTACTCTGCTCCCTCCTGGCGCAAGGTCACAAACTCAGCAGCCCGATGCGGTCAGCCCCGCGGGCCCCGTCTCTCTACAGCGCCAATGTGGGTCTGATGCGTGCCCTCCGGATCACGGGTGTCAGAACGCATTGGTCATCCGGGTGTGCGATGGGGGCGATGCTCCCGTTAGCTTCCTCTGCGGCTCTGGTTCTTCAGGGGGAGAGGTTGGTGTGGTGTCTCCTACTGCAGTGGCGGGGCGGGGGCCTGCTTTCACTGCGCCGCTAAGCTCAGGGTTGCGAGACGTCATAAATATCGTTTTAATAGGCCGCTGCTGTCGCGTCTGCCTCAGAGTAGCACAGTGTCCCGCAGCTGTCCAGCGAAGAGCCGAGCGAAGAGCCGAGCGAAGGCTGAAAGTTCTCCTGCGTTAACCAGCTGGTTTGAGACTTCCCTCGGTGCATGAAATTTGTAAGCGGCCATGCAGATACAGAGGGGGAAGGAGGGATGCGGTTGTGCTATTTGCCAAATGCTTTCCTCGATGAACTGAGTTTCTGTGGTCCTGTCATGACTGCTTGGATTCCTCAGCAAATTTACACCCCGTTTTGTCGCTGGAATTATATAGCTTTGGTTAAAAAACAATGTTAGCAATGCTGACTTTCAGGAAATACAAAATAATTGAATCCACATGTTGAACAGTATTGGCATGAAGCGCATGTTGAAATGTCCCTGTAAAAAACATGCTGTTATGTGTGGTGAACGTAGCTATGCTGTAAGTGCAGAGTCCAATGAGGTGACATGATAATGAGGGGGTTTATGTGTATTATATAAACCTATTATTTAGGTGCTGTGGGCCTCAAATCTGACAGGAGGTGTCTCTTTACCATGGCTCCGTAGGGCCATTTGCCATTCGCAGTTGTGGGCAGCACGGAGGAGGTGAAGATCGGGAACAAGATGGTGAAAGCGCGGCAGTACCCCTGGGGTACAGTGCAGGGTAAGCAGGGCTCAGGTCCCATAAAGGAAATGACAGCGAGATATTTTAGTCTGGACCTGGTATGCTGCCCTCTTCCGTTGTCCAGACAGTATAAGACACCGATACGCATGGATACACACACACACACACATATTGAGGAACAGACATGTACACAAACATGCACTCACACATAGCAACTTTAAAGCTGGAAATGCTTGTAAGATAAGAAAAAACGTGGTGCAGTTATGCACTTACTGTACCCTGCGGAGGAAGCCACGCTACTTTCTTTAGCCAAGAACGTCAATCAAGTGGAATTATAAAAGGAAGCCATGTCACAAATGGGATTTGTGTTGCCAGGATTGATTGATTGGGGCTGACCCAGCACTGATCCCACAGAATGGCACATGAGTGGTCTGATTGGTGACACACTTTATTTAAATCAATTCTAATTTGCAGTCTGATTACAACACTTGTACTACACAAGCTGGTCTAAATGTGTAGGTGAACATATAATATATGCTCATTTGACAGTGCGTTTGTGTGCATATTGGTGTGTCCGTTTCATTGTGTATGTGAGTGTGTGCATTTGAGTTTGTTTGTGTGTTTACATGCATGTGTGATCAACGGTTTGACTTTCCCACATACAGCAGAAATACAATAGAGCCTGAAGCTGCCTCTGACATTGTGTGTCACCTCCTTGCTCCTGACCACACGTGACGCTATAGCACGTTGGGAGCCCGTTGCATAGGTCACTGCTGTGGTACTGGCGTGAAATTGACCTGCTACAGGAAGTTAAAGGAACTCCCATGTTTAGTGTATATTTTCTTTCCCACTGGAAAAGCACTGCGATTTTGTGAACCTGAGGGTGAAGCTGGTGGATATTTTCGGTGGGGGGTTTGGCTGCCATTGGGATTAGTGTCTCAAACACACATGTATACACACGCATACAGGCGCACACACCTTTTCTGTTTTATTTTGGGGTGCTTACTACATTGTCATTATATAGCCAGCTGCAGACCCTCCCAAAGGGATGAAAGGCGACTTCTCCACCAGAGGAAAAAGGGGGAAACTAAATGACATGTTTTGGCTTTAAAGTCACAGGATGCTTGTTGGCTTGTGGATAACAAGAGTCATTGAGACATTGTGAAGCTGATTGATGTGTGATTCGTGCATGATTGATCTATGAATTAAACCTTTATTGTCCAGAAGGGAATTTGTTTTGCACAAGAATATGAGCATGAACATAAAAAACATAAAACAAGACTGAGTATTGAACATTATGTCTGAACAAATCAGATGTAAAATGTGATATAGCATGAGGACAAAGAGCTTCTTTTATAATTTATCCAAAGCTGCATCTGTTGTTTGCAGAAGAAAAAGAAGGACTTTGAGAGGTTGATAGATGTGATTGATGTGTCTATTGACGGCATTGTAGAACGAGAGCCACTGTGACTTTGAGAGATTGATAGGTGTGATTGATGTGTCTGTTAATGGCAGTGGAGAACTAGAGACACTGTGACATCGAGAGATTGATAGATGTGATTGATGTATTTGTTGATGGCAGTGAAGAATGAGAGCCACTGTGACTTTGAGAGATTGATGGATGTGATTTATGTATTTGTTGATGGCAGTGAAGACCGAGAGCCACTGTGACTTTGAGAGATTGATGGATGTGATTGATGTCTGTTGATGGCAGTGGAGAACGAGAGCCACTGTGACTTTGTGAAGCTGAGGGAGATGCTGATCCGGGTGAACATGGAAGACCTACGGGAGCAAACGCACACCCGCCACTACGAGCTCTACCGCCGCTGCAAGCTGGAGGAGATGGGCTTCAAAGACACTGACCCCGACAGCAAGCCTTTCAGGTGAGGAGTCGACGGTCTCTTTGGGTGAAGTTATTCTGATTAATTTTCACACATTTAAACACACCACTGCCCACCCCAGAGCCCATAAACAGCCCCCGTCCCCCCTCCCACGTAAATCCAAACTTCCTCCCCGCTCCCCGGCACTCATTCCACCCCACCCCAGAGACTTTAAAGGTTTAAACCACAAAGCTCCCCAAAGCACATGTGTTCAACCTCCAGTGCAGAGCCACAGCACCTCCTTTTCCTAATTCCACATCTATCCTCATCTATTTGTGTACCCCTGTGTGCCCACCTCAGCCTGCAGGAGACCTATGAGGCCAAGAGGAATGAATTCATGGGAGAGCTTCAGAAGAAGGAGGAGGAGATGAGGCAGATGTTCGTTCAGAGAGTGAAGGAGAAGGAAGCTGAACTGAAGGAGGCCGAAAAAGAGGTGTGCGTGCGTGCGTGTGCGCGCATGTGTGTGTGTGTGCGTATGAGAGAGAGGGGCAGAGAGAGAAATTGTAAGCATGCTGTGTGTGTGTGTGTGTGTGTGTGTGTGTGTGTGTGTGTGTGTGTGTGTGTGTGTGTGTGTGTGTGTCCCATTTCTGAGAAAAAGTTGTCCACTCAAAAGCTTTTTTTTTGATGAAGTGGACTCAGGCGTGAGACACCTACAGCTCAGCTGTACCCTGGGAGCTCATCTTGTTGAGTGCAGCTGACCGAGTCATTCTGTCTGTATTTTATCGCCTGTTGCTGGCACTCACAGCTGCACGAGAAGTTTGACCGTCTGAAAAAGCTGCACCAAGACGAGAAGAAGAAGCTGGAGGACAAGAGAAAGTCGCTGGATGACGAGCTCAATGCCTTCAAGCAGAGGAAGACTGCCGCCGAGCTGCTGCAGTCCCAGGCACAGCAGGCAGGGGGCTCCACCACACTCAAGAGAGAAAAGGAGAGGAAAAAGTAAGTATTGCTCTCCACATCACTCTGCCCAACTTACACACAAAAAATGCACAAGCCCTAATGCGACTGTCTACATAAACACTACCAGGCACATTGGACCAGTGAGAATGATCATACATTTTGAATACTGTTATGATCACTTTCCCCATCAGCTGCATTGGGCTATTGTATGAAGAAGTCACCCAACAAAGGGTTAAATGCGTTGAATAGGACCTTTAAATTGATTTAAGTTAATAGGAATGTCTGTTTTAATTTAACTTTATTTTAGTGAAACTGGCCCTAATATATTCTGTCCCTGGGTTAGGATAGGATGCTGTTTTATATCCGTGAGAGAATGTGATCTTTATTTTGTTTTAAATGTGAACCCCTTTAACAGAGCATGTAGAAACAGTTTCATCAACAGCATTTTAGATTTGCAAGCCCAGCACACAATATTGTTCACTTGTGTATGCTTTCGTTTATCTTTTATTCATGTATTGAAGGTATTCTGCGCACAGTTTTCATTTTGCTCCACTCACACCAGAAAGCACTGTTGTTGTTGTTTTTGTTTCCTTGTTTTATTTAATTTATTTTTTTGTTCCAAATTGATGAGCCATAGTGGTGGCTGACACTAATGGGGTTGATGTGTCGCAGTAAAAGTGAGCAATGGACCATCACAGGACTATTAAGTGTAGGTTTTTTTCTAGTGGCTGAATTACAAATGAGAATTCCATAGCTCATCTTTGACACAGGAAGTATTAACCTTCTTCATGTTTGATTTTGACTTCACACTTTAGCGGTAACAGTTCTTAGTTTAGTGGTGAGATTCGCATTTCTCTGTGAGTCTGTTGCCGTAATTGTATGGTTAATAGGTTTTAAACATTAAGCTTTTCCCATCGCGTTGACGTGTGAGTAGAGCGCAAAGATTTCTCAGGACTGGGACACAATAGTAGTCCTTTCAAGGCCACTCAATTTCATCTTGTGGAAGCCCAGTGTATTGACACAGGCCTGAAGCGGTACCACCGCCATGTCGCAAGTCTCCCTCAGGAGAGAGAGCTCTGTGTCGGCCCACAGTGTAAGGCCTCAGTGGGGGGGGGGGGGGTGCTCGGTTGCCAGGAAGGGGATCGTTTGCAAGGGGAGTGTTTACATTGCCACGTTGTTTCCCCATTCTGTCGGTAACCACTCCTGGTTGTGTATTCAAGCTGATTTGACCACATCACCAAGGCATTATAAAGGATGAAGACACTTGCACTGAGAAGGTTCTTTTTCTTTTAAATTGAAATTACCTTTTTCTGTCTGTATAGCGCATAAGAGCTGAGCCTGCTTATTTTATTTTATTTTATTTTCATCACGCAACTCTCATTTTTGTCTTCCACACAAAGCCTCGTTTTCATCTCCAATAACCGTGTGTCGATGGGTTACTGATCTAGCATTGCGAGTTCTCAATATGTACTCGTATTGTGTGCACTACATACAAGTTCTTCTGTGGCGCTTGTAAATGCAGTACATATTTTGTTCACTGCAATGCATTTCTACCATGTAAATATGCATTTATTAAATGTATTGAGAGAAATGCGGCGCTTTCTCAGTAACTCAGAGGCCTAAGCATGAAATGTCTTGATGCGAAGCTATGAAATGCGTGAAATGCGATACTGCATGCAGTGCTTGTGTTACATGCGTTGTGTTGCGTGTGTGTACTCTCTTCCAGTTAACCCTCCCCCGCATGCTGCATGAGACCTATGCCTGGTAAGGCTCCTTCACTAACTCTGTCCCTATCAGACCCTGGTGAAGGGAGAGAACGGGTTGCCAAACGACAGATAAGACAAACATTTCAACGAGCATAAGAGCCTGAACTCCCCTTTTAAAATTTTTATTATTATTATTTAAGTTATGATATAGTCATGTTTTTAAATGATTCAAAATATTTAAGTCTCAGTGTGTGGCCTGAATGTGAAAACAAGCCATTTTGATAAATCACAGAGCTTTGAAGAGCACGTGGAATAAACAAACCCATTTGTAGGCATGACCGTACATGGGCATGCTCTGACTGAGGGAACTTGTAAAGCCCCCGTAGACCAGCACGCCTGCAGAAGAGGAGGCCTGTGGTCCGGGCGGCAGTAAATCAGGGCCTGGCACTCAGTACGTTAGTCCTTCTCTTATGTGCTGTCCTCACCTCCCTCTGGAACAATGGTACAGCCCGCCATTGTGACATCCCTCTGCCCGCCGATTATCGTCACACAAAAGGCCATTCGGATTGGAGCTCCCTTAATGACACCACACACTGGTGCAGTGCTTGCCCTCAAGGCTTTTTAAACAATATTTTGTTGACTTGCTCTCATCCAGTACCCCCTCCCGTGAAATCCACGGAGGACGATGATTGTTTTCGTCCAATCCGCCGTAGAGGAGAGGGACATGTGACAGTGGCAGCAGATGGTCATTTCACTATCTCAACTGCTTGGGCCAACGCAGGCTTGTGCCTCTTTATACACTTGGGGCCAGTAGCTGTTTGTTTGACACTGATGGAACGCAGGCCACAAGGGAATCTGTGTTTTCAGGAAACGGTCGAGTGGGAGAATATCCTGAAACGAAGCAGAAGCATGTCTGTTATCACGCCGCTGTTTCCTGTCAATCCTTCAGGGGAGACAGTGTCATATTTATTTATTTTTTGCATGTAAAAGAGTCATACATTTTTTTGAAGATCAATTGGATCTCAGCTTCAATGTCCAGTCGTATTTATACGAGAGGGTTTCCTAATTAGCGAAACTACCGCTAATGTACCCTGTTCAGGCCCCCGTTATGTTTAAAAGAGTAAGATAAAATAAAACGCAATAACAATGTCAAAAGAATAGGTTTATCCCTTGGGAGAACCAAAGGGGTTGGGGTGTTGGTCTTGTATACAAATAACAATTAGGAACTACACAGATGAAAGTAGTAATACCTAAGTTATTGAACTGTTACAGGAAACTTTTTTTAAATGTATTTATTTTTTATTCCACACTTTGTCACAGTTCAGAAACAGTTTGCATGATAACCTATTACTAACACTAATTATTAACCTAACTCTTTTCTGGTTATTAAATATTCTATATTTGTAAGTGTTGAACCCATAGGAGACATTAATCATCCTTTTTTTTTCATTTCCAGTTCAGGCTTCCTGTAGACAGTGCTTCCTCAGCCAGCTGTGAATGAGTGTTCACCCTCTCCTCTTGAGCCATTGCTGTTCTGTGTGTCCTTCCCCTCCCCATTACACATCCTAAACATACCCATGCTCTGTGGAAGAAGCCAACCACAACTGTGAATGGAACTGTTAACTCAAAAACACATTCCGCTTTAACCTTAAAAGACTCCATTTTGTTCTTTTTTTTATAGACAAATTTTAAATACCCCTCCCTCCTCCTCTTAGGTTTTTATTTTAATAAACTCCTTATTGTTTTTGTCTTAACTGTCTTGTTTCTGCACGACTTAAGAGTGTGCTGTTAACATTAACTTGCGTGAGTTGCTGTTGTGTGGAGGCAGGCGTTTTGCGGACGGGTTGAAATAAAACGAATGTTTGGCTGTGGTCTGATGGAGCCTGGGGCACTCTGTGTGAACCATGCTCACAGATTCTGAGAGCATGACACAGCTAACCAACCAGTGAGCGCATCAGACCAATGTTAGTCTACCCTTTCTGAAGGTGCCAGTCACTCCATTTTGAAGGCAAGGATTGGTCAAGGTTTACAGTATTACAATGTGAATCAGCATTCTCGTTTATTGTGTTGGTAATAACATTTTACATCTTAATTTATTTTTATTATTTTTTATTTTTGAGCATGATTTAGTACGTTTGCATAAATTGGAATAAAATACCTTCAGGAATGTGAGTAGAAATAACTTGATCTGGCAGTGTTCGGTTTTGTTTCGACTCTGCATGTGCAGAAACGGTATTAATGCTCACTAGTGATCTTCAGCCATACCTCATTGTCTTTCAAATAAATTGTGTTGGTTAGGGAAGCTGTCACCATGGCAACAGTTTAGCTAAATGTATTTTCTGTATGTGTTCAGTACTTTTTAAACCAATTGTGACTTTGCTTTTTTTTTTTTTATACACATATGAGTACACATCTAAATATAAGACCAAATAACTCGAAGGGACCAGGATTGCACCTGTATCAGTGTTCACAAAAAATACTTACCCTACTTAAAAGAAAATAAACTGCATTATACACCAACCATTTAATTGTGGCCAAAATCATTGTGTTTTCACAAACGTGTGTACATATATTTTCATATCTGCTATTTTCAAGATTTGTAAATATATTGATTTAGAAGAGTACATGCTAATTCAGCTAATGAACAGTATAAAATAGACTGCCTTTATAGGACCCTAAAAATATGGAAGTTTTACTGTGAATATCTTACAGAATCCTTGGTGGGATTCATTTTAAAGTTAAAGTTATTTGGATTATTTGAGTGCTCATTTATTTTTTAAAGTTTTGATTCACAGAAAGAGGCTGAGGGACAGTGTACAGTGTTCTCATCTGCAGAATGTCAAGGTGGTGACTTGAGCATATCAGCCATTTACAGACCCTGTGCTGGGATAGACTGGGCATTCAGTACTTCCTTTGTTTCAAAAGGCTACATGTGCACACTTCTCACTTAGCATGACTTATTTAAAGGATAATGACTTGTACACTCTCTATAGAAGTAACGGTTTGGTGTCAGCCCTCTCTCTGTCCTTTCTCCATCCTCTCTCTCTCTCTCTGTCATCTCTCTCCTTGCTTCCACATGCTTTCCCCTCTGTGCCCTGGAGAAAGGGTCATGTTTATGAGATAACGTGTGCAGTACACTCGCTTTATTGAATTATGCATTTCTCTGCTTGCAACAACTGTGACAGGCTGTTATGAGAGCCAGGAAACCTGCGTCTGCCTTTTCCTGCTGTGTGAGAAAAATCTTTTGTACACTTGCTGCTTCGAAGCTTTTCTGTGTCCCTTCTGGACCCTTGGGCTGCTGGGGTTTGCTGGCGGTGGGGTTTTTGGGTCCTTTTGCCACCTCCACACTCAGACATTGTGGCTTTATGAGTTTTGCAAGGGTGGTAACCTGGTGTGTGACCTTCCTACTGCCTCTAACCTCCCTGCTCACTGCCATGTGTGTATTTACTTTCCTTTGCAGTAATCCCTGGCTCTGCACTGAGTAGTTGCTCCTCTACCAGGCTTTACTAAGGGACCAAGCCCTTGGCATTGTGGGTAATGTGACCCACTGCCCGAGGAAAGAGAGAGAGAGGGGGAGAGAGAGAGAGAGAGAGATTGTGGACCTTGGCCCTGTGGGATAGTGATTAATCTACACCACACACGTGTTTTGTGGAGGATATTATGTTATCTGGATACATGAGATATTTAACCCACAGCACTAACTGTGTTGTCTGTCTATTGTGTGACTAAAGCATGTTTCCTGTTTAACTGTTTTTGTATTCCCCCTCAGATATCAAGGCACTTAATTGCTGTGATCTGTCACACCTTTCTCAAGTTAACTAATATCCACCATTACACTGGCTTCAGTGCATAGAGCTTTTGCCTGGTTGTTATGCACTTAACTGTGGAGCTTTACTACCAGGGAGAATTGCATCCCTTTTTGACATACTTAGCTTTTCTCAGTCATTACTCTACACCAGGGATGGGCATCTCGGCTTCACAGGCTGCTGTGTATGCAGGTTTTTGCTGCCACCAGTTACCCTGCCTCAATCGGCTAATTAGTCATATACACCAACACCAACTCACAAATTAGTCCACTGTAAAACGCTACAATACATGCATACCGGCACAAGAACATTCATCAGCTGCTGTTCATATCGTGGAATGTAGCTAAAGTATCAGATAATGTAAATGATTGGGCTAATTAAGTAATTGGTAACTAGTGGCAGCAACAACTTGCATGCACACCGGCCCACGAGGCCTGGTGTTGCCCATACCTGCTCTACACATATATTAAATCAGTCATGTTCTTCTTTTGCCAAGAAAATATGATCTGACTTGCCCTTGTAAGAGGGTATTAAAAAGACTAGCCGTTGAGAGAACATTTAATCTAATATTTGTCATTTCGTACTGCTTTATATAACCAGCTCAAACAGCAGGGCTACAATGGGATTTCCTCATTTAATTCTGAATATCTAAATCGTTTTTTGATCCCTCTAATTCAGCCGGTGCCCTTTAAACGTGTACATTTTGGAGCAGAATTTACATCCCTCTTATCGAATACAATATCCAGTCGATTGGCTTTGTTGAGCTGCAGTCATTATGTTCACATTAATTCCACATGATGTGAACAGTATTCCTCTGCTCCTCCATAGCCTGCAGTATAAATATTTAAAATTAAAACACAACACGGCCATCCAGAAATCAAGGGCAAACTATATAAAGGGGTTGCACTTGCCTTATGACCTCCGACCCTTGCCCTTTCACAGACTGCTCTCTTTGGCTGCTTTATTCCTTCTGGTAACCCGCACTTCTCTCTGTGTCTCCCTCTCTCTCTCTCTCTCCCCCTCTCTAGCTTCTTTTAATCTGTCTCGGGCACCTGTCTGAAGAGGGGACTGCAGCTTCCACAAGAACTAGGCACCCGTTTCCTCTTCATTACTCCCTCACTCTCATCAGCCTTTTGAATTTACTTTTTATATCCATCTCAGCCCCCCCTCCCCAAACACCCTCTTCCCCTGTCAAGCACAGACATATGTAGGCCTTACATGGTATTTATTTTTGGCAAGCGCCAGTTCTAGCACCGCTAAATTAGAAAAGAAAAGATGGTAAGATTAGAAAGTTGCCGGAGAAGGAGGAACCTTTTAGAAGCTTGCATCCTTCACCATGTTCTTCTGTGTTATTATCACAGATGTGTTTATATGAGACGTTTAGCTGTCAATCATCATTCCAAACAAGGAAGCCGTCCATTTGTGGGGGAGAATGAAAAGACATAGCCAGGTTTACCATTTATATAAAGAAACTCTTAAACAGATTGCTTCTCTGAATAGTCGATGCTGATCATTGGGAGGCTTTCTGACAAACTAAGAGCTGCTCATAGGTATTTCTGTGTCCGATATGGAACTCGCATGTGCGGCCCTTATAAGATTTCAAATGTTTCATTTTTTATTTTATTTTTCTTCAATACAACAAAAAAAATTGTCAGAATGGCACGTAGGGAAAACATTTTTTTTTTTTACTGTACATTCTTAAATCTAAAGTTTCATAGTATAGTAGCTAAGGCCTAATATCAATGCTTTTAATTTAGAATTTGCCCCAATTTTTTCCCAAAAGGTTGTGGGTTTTAAACCAGGCCAATACTCTGACTGTGATTTTGCTAAAAATCCAAAGACTCCTATAAAATGAAAGACGAGTAAAAGTAACACAGTCGAATCTAAACCGTTTTCCCTTCAGCCACAAATATATATTTTCCAAATGCCATGTAGGCCACATACAGTGCCTCTGATGCATTGTGCTTTGTGTTTCTGCTGACTAATCCATATTTTGCATCTTCCGAGGTATTTTTTTAATATCCTGATTCTTATAGTTATTATTTCCATTACCTGCAATGCTGTTTTCTTTGAGAATATTTCAGTGCTACGTTCAGCTGTTCCATATTGAGTTCTTTACTCCTGTGAGGTCACTCTATTTGTAACCTGTGGTTCAGTAATACTTCTTACAAATGGTCCAGCCCCATTTGCCAAATAGCAAAATGAGCGCTATCGTTTTCACAAAGTAATAGAATTGGTCATTGTGAATGACCAAAATACCAGATATTAGGAATACATTTATATACATGATTTATAAGGATCTATTTTGTGTAATTAATTATGAAGTGGAGACATGTCTTATGATAATGAGTGTTGGAAAATCTTTTTATTTCCTTTCTATGTAAACTTTGTGGTGTCATAAAATTAGAGAGCATCAGTGCCCATCATGATCCTCCCTGCCAATGACCTTGCCATGCCTCAGATTTACATGTGAGATATTTTACTGTTGTATGATTCCATTGGTGTCCATTTTCAATAAAATGTTAAAAACCACAAAAAGTGCATGTTTAAAATTAAATCATATATCCAGCATGTAATGTGTGTTTCAATAATCACCACAGCTTGAAGTTTCCAACATAAACCAATAATTTACCTTGAAATGCAAAATTCTTCAACGCTGGAAAAAACAAATAAAGGAGCTGATTGATATTCTAAATCTTTATTGTTCCTTGTGGAGTAACAATTTTTGCAGATGATATATCCCGACACATCAATTACACACTTCCTTTAAGACTTAGGTAATTAAAGGGATAGTTTGCTTTTTGGATATCTTTAATATTTCAGGTTTAGCGCATGTTTTTGATTGACCCAGACAGTTTTTGGGTACATTGGCTGGTATTGTGGCAAAATTATGTTTGGAAAAATAATAATTGGGTAATATAAACACATAAAATCTCTGGAGGAATAACATTGCTGTGCAAGCTGCTTTGAAGTTACTTGAAGTGTATTTTCTTGCTTTAAACCACAAACTTCTCAATATCAGCCATTTTAAAGCTGGTAGGTCATCAGAAACTTCTGTAAATATCAAACATGTCCTACATTGCACACCAAAGTTGTCTGGGCTAATTGAAAACACATTAAAACTGAAATAATGTTTTTTTGTGTGTGTGAAAACACACACAAAGTAAACTATCCCTTTCAGCTCTTTAATGCCACAATTCTTCCGCACAACGTCTAGTCCTCTTATCCTTTTGCAGTTCTTCACATTACTTTTGTGACTATATTGGTACATGACCACATGTGTGAATACACCCCTGGTGGCAAATTGAAAAAGATAACCATAGACCTGTCAATGTTACAAATCATTCACCCCACCTCCCAAGAATAAAGAATACATTTGTCCCTTCTATCATCTATACTGATTCCTCTATTGTTGTGTCAGCCAGTCATAAGAGTCCTGGGTTTATTAAAAGCATTAACTGTGTAATGAATACAGCACACCCAGATAAGGTCAGAGATGTCTATGTTTTTATTGTGTAAGCGTGTCCCTTGAAATGGAAAGCAATACAATATCAGCCAATAAAATCATGGTACAATTTATATTTAAAAAACAAGATAAGTTGCATCAAATATGGGACTTGGCCAAATTAAATTACAGATACAATTACACGTACTAAGCTTTACTAAAAGTGATTCAATAAATAAGCAATGACGTTGAAATATTCAGTTAACTTGAATAAGGCTTCGTGGACTAGTTGGTTACTTATTTCTAGCCTTAATTGGTAGCCTACTATGACGGAACAATTATGGGGCATTCTGTTGAACCTTCTGTATATATGTGTGTGTAACCACAAGAGGGCGCATGGAACTGGCCAATCTAGCACCTGCAGTCCAGCGCTCCTTCCGAATTGACTGAGAACTCTGTTTCCCTGCATTTAACATTCAGATTAGGCCTACGAGGTTACAAACCCTACAGATACAAGCTAGGTCTAGGCTACATGTTGTCTGGATGTTTCGCAGGTAGCCTGTCTATTATCATAAATAAAAAAAGAATAGCCTTGCTTTTTAAGTATTCAACGCGTTTGCTAGTTGTATACGTTACTTGGAGAAAACGGGTATATCTGTGAGTTAAGCGTTCACTATTTGCTTCATGGGGAAATGACAGACCTGTCCTGCTGTATAACGTTAATATCCATCAACAGTAATGTAACATGAGCTAGCAAGAAGTTATTTTTCTTTGAACCACTACCTGGCTCCTGCCTAGTAATAGCAACTTAGGGTGCCCGAATCATACGCGATGACGTCTGCACAGTTCTCTCCAGGCCCGCAAAGGATGAGGAAGAGACAGATGGAGGAGGGGAGGAGAGCAAGCTGCTGAGAGAACGAGTGGCGGGAGATCGTGTAAGAGCTAACTTATTAGTTAGCAAAATCCCCAAGAGAAGACACCAGCAAATGTTCGTCTCAGCATCCGGCGGGGCAGTGTGAATTAAGTTGTTTCACTCCTCCGACAAGGACATCGGTGCTGCACCCTAACAGGTAAAGAGGGCAATTAGCACTAGTGAGCCAGTCTAGTTCGCTAGCTAACAAGCGATGTTATAGAATTGACGTGTCTTCACGCTAGTGAAATCTGTAGCTAGTTCACGAGGTTATGAAATTAATAACTAATATAAGTTACGTCAGCTTGTTAACACAATGTTGGTGAATAACTTAACGATTTGATTGTTTTGGCTAACGTGAGCAGTAAAGAGCAGTCACTAGCTAGCTAGCTAACGTTAGGTTGTTGCGACTGCGTCACTTGTTCACAACGTGGTGTGTTCTGCAGGTTTTGGATTTGTGTATGATTTAGTTCATTGTAGGTGGCCAATTAAAAATAATGCGAACTCTTTATTTACTGATTCGAAGTTGTTTGGCTAGATGGCTAGATATTGTATTTAAAGAATTATATGAACCAATGTTGGCAAGCTAACGTTATTTAGCTAAATAATAATCCGCTAATGTTGGCGAACAAACCTTTTGTTGACATGATTAACAACAGTTTGTGCACAACGTAGCCTAATATATGTGCTTACCATCATTGAGCAATAAATACGTCTGCTTTAACTTGGCTCTTAAATTTGTTGTTTAAAAAGCAGGGTCATACAAAAGAGTCAATGTGCGATCATTATTATGAGCCGATTCCTCCACACCGTTCCCACAATCCTCTCTTGCGGAACTCGGTAGCCATGTTGTAGATGGCGCTGGCATAGCTAGCGTTAGCATGTTCACTCATTTGCGCCTCACAGGGGCCATCGAGACCAAAGCCAGCGGCCTAGTGTCTGTCTCTCTTTCTCCGTTTCTCCATTCCTTCATTACAAACGGGCCAACTGGCGAATGTTCGTAATTAATCTTCTAGTGTAATACAGACGCGAAGTACCCATAAACGGTTAGCCTGTGAGTTGTCGGCCACGTCTTCAATTTGTGAGATGCACGCAGGTAGGGAAACCACAATAGGAACGTTAGCTTGTCAGCTAACTATAGGACGAGTGTTTCAAAATGCGTTCAGTGTGCTTTAGCCTGCATAGTAATTTGTAATTAATATTACTACAGTGATAAGAGGGGTACATCAATCTGTTGTCTATCAAAAATATATTTTGACTGTAGTAATCAAAATAGTTTAATTGTTCAATAAACCAGGGTGGCCTTCCCCACTCTACATCCTAAGATAACCGGTGCCCCTGCGCAACAGTAAGATAAAACGCATGAAGTTAGATGATACTTGCTAGCTAAGTTGGTAAGAAAGCAGCTCTTCAATTCAACATGTTTTGGGAACTACCCACGCCGTTATATTGCTAGGCAACTTGGCCATCTTATTGCCCATAGCAAGATTCTAACAGTTATTTTGCTGTTCGCTGGCAGTATGTTGTGCGGTATAGTGAAACTGCTGTTTACTGTGATGCATCATGGTATCTGTAACTGAAGGCTAAACATCTTTGTATTGATACCGTTCATTTGGTGGCCCCTGATGAACCTCTGCTTATATCTGTGAAGGTATGGCCCTGAATTGACGTGGAAGGTGCTGGACATGGCAGAAGGGATTGATGTTGGCGAGATGCCCTCTTTCCAGCTTGTTCCCAGTTCTGAAGCAAAAAAGAGGCCGATTTCATCTGATGGCAGTGAGTCTGGACTCTCGGTTCCCTGTTCTGATTCTTGTCATGGTCGCATTTTCTTTATTTTCTGTTGTCAGGTGGCTAACGTTGTAATCGGTGTGGATGTCGCACTTAATTTGAAACTATATTGATATGATCATAGTTATTCTGGACTTTATATGTAAAAACAAGTTGAAATTGTGATATCAAGGACCAGGAAAGGTATATACGTTTTGTCTTGCTTAAATGTTGCCTGTAAATTTTCCATTTTCATTCATTGGATTTCAAATGTGTTTGCTGTGCATGGATTCTACATTGAAGGACATGAGAATGCCCCCTTTTGTTGGGGATATTTATTTGTGAAACTCTTTTGGGGGTTTTTGATATTTCAGGAGGGCCCTTGGCTCTTGAGTAACTCCACAGTGACTTTGGCTCTGCTTTTTTTCTTAACACAGGGGAGGAGCCTATGAGGAAGATGCCTGTGTCCAAGTTTGGTCCTCGACCCCGGTTTGAGCCCGTGCACTTTGTCAGCAGCGGCAGCACCGGTGGCGGGGCTGGTGGTGGCACGGACGAGAAGGAGAATGAAAAGGAGCGCAGACGGGGCGAGATGAACAGTATGCGACAGAGGGACTTTGAGAGCCAGTCGTCATATGGCAGCAGAATGTACAGCTCCCCCGGTTCGTCCTCTTTTTCCCAGAGTGCCACGCCGTACTCATCTGACTCGTGGGCCCGCAGGAGGGACAGGGACAGGGACCGAGACATGGCCGCCAGCACCTCTAGCGGCCTGGGATTTGGGAGCCGAGGGTGCTCCTCAAACTTCATGGCGAGAACGCAGCAGGACTACTCTGCCAGATATGAAGCGCACAGTGCCAGGCAGTCAGACTCCTCTTTTCAGGCTCGTAGGTTTGAGGATTTTCGAGGAGGCAGCCGTTCCGGTGGCGGCTGGGATTCAGGGCGTCAAGGCATAGGCTTTGGGCACCAGGACAGGCCTTCTTCCAGCAGGCCATTTAGCAGGGTCTACAGCAGCCCTGGGGATAGCAGCCCGTCCTCCCAGTCTGGATCGGGCGCTTTCCAGCCCACTCCCATCTCCCATGGTACGCTGGATGATAAGCAGAGGCTGATTGCCAGGGTGTCGGCAGCCATGGCCATCACTTTCAAAGACCCTACATCCATGAGCGGCCCAGACACGCCAAACTACAACTTCATCCTGAGTCGCAGTATCCAGGCCTGCAAAACCAATCCAGAGTACATCTACGTCAACCTGAAGGACATCCCACCTTCGGACCTGCCCAAAAACAGGAAGGTTCCCTCAGACGGCTATGCCTGCGAGCTGAGGTGCCAGTGTGTGTACCTGTCCACTGGGTACTCCGGCAGTAAAAATGGGGCCCGGGACCGGGCATCTGAGCAGGCTGTCAAGCTCTTCCTGAAGCCTGTGGAAGTGCGGGTCGTGCAGCGCAAGCACAGGCACTCGTACGTCAATGACATGGTGGTGTGCCAGATGCACTCTCCAACCCCGGGCTTCCTGCCCGCGCTGCGAAACCCGGAGGACAAGCCACCGCCCAGCTCCAAGGGCCAGTACGAGCACGACCGGCGCAAGCACTGGACCGAGTTTGTTATCGTGGACAATGCCCATGATGCCATCTGCATCCTCAACAACTCGGCCGCCTTCAACCGGATGAAGATTGACTACCGATTTGACTTGGTCCCCAACAGCAGTGTCTGGCAGTGCAGTGTGTACCTGCAAGACGAGCTGGTGGCGCAGGCTAACGGGAACAAGAAGACCTCCAAGCACGCAGCCGCGGAAGAGGCCCTGAGGAAGCTTCGCCTTAACCAGGCAACCAAGCAGCATGAGTTCCCCAGGGGGAGTCACCACTACTCGGAACCCTCGGGCACCCGCTACGGCCAACAAGGCGGCAGGAAGAAACACCTAAGCGAGCTGGTCATCCTGGAGAACTCGGACAATGCCATTTGCATCATCAACGACACGGCGCAGTTCAACAAGGTGTCCGCCGACTACAAGTTCATGGTGCTGCCTGACCACCGCTGGAGGTGTGAAGTGTACCTGGAGGGCCAGTATGTGGCGGCCGGCGTCGGACCCAAGAAGACGGTGAAGCACGTCGCTGCGGAGGAGGCCTTAGCCACTCTCAGGCAGACGCAGGCCGTGGTGAAGTCCAATCTGAGGAAGGAGGGCAACGTCGACGCCATCTCCCGAAACCAGATCCTGGCCCACTCTGGGGAGGAGGCCACTCGCCAGGAGATCAAGGAGGACAACATTGGGAACCAGCTGCTGCGCAAGATGGGCTGGAAGGGCGGTGGGCTTGGCCGGGAGGGGGAGGGCATAGCAGAGCCCATCAAGGTTAAAGAGCAGTTCTCCCGGGAGGGGCTTGGCCTAGACACGAACAAGCCCGGGAACCAGCTCAGCAAGCGCGACATCGAGGATATCATCCGCAACTACGCCAGCTCGGAACGGCAGGACGACCTGCGGTTCTCCACAGAGCTCAACAACGACGAGCGCAAGCAGATCCACCAGATATCGCAGAAGTATGGCCTGCGCAGCAAGTCTTACGGCCAGGGCCGGCAGCGTTTCCTAATTGTCAGTCGCAAGGTCCACAAGGACCAGCTTATTGGCCAGCTCTTGCAAGAGGGTCAGGTGGGCCGGTATGAATTGGTAAAACCTCAGGCCTCGCACTGACTCGGTCGCCAGGACCTGTGAAGGGAACTCTGCGGTACTCCATTGTTATGGGGGCATAAATGCACTTCATAAAGGTCCTGTCTTTATTTTTTTATTTTTTTCCCCTTCAAAAACAATGTTAAATGCATATTTCATATTGGCAGTTTATCCCCCTGGAAACATTCATGTTGCACTGTGTTCCTGATCCTTTCAAAGAGTGAAGATGCGTTTTGTGATTTAGAAGAGGCGATTGGACTTCAAGGTTTGCTGTATGGAATTTCTCTCCCCTACCCCTCTCCCCTCTTCCTAAATGTCATTCCACAATTCCTTTTAGTGTAACCTACTGTAGCTCGCACCCTTTGTCTATGTATTTAGATTAACTTAAGCACCATGTACTGTATTGTACATAAACTACCTTCACTTGAGTTAAATACTGGAGTTAAATACGATACATACTACAAAAGGAGCCATTTAAAAAAAACAAAGCATTTACAACATTTGACCTCTGGAAACGTGTGTCATTTAGGTTGTATGTCATCAGTATGGTATACTAGGATTGTAATAAATCCTTTTCTCTGATGGCCTCAATATTGTATTAAGCGCATTTCTCGTGATCATTAACTTGCCACATTGCGAAAAGCCTTGCAAAGAGTCAGACACTTTCTAAGCATTTTTGGGACCTAACATGTTTCTGCTTAAAGTAAAAGGATTTCACTATTCAAAGTGAAATATCAGGTCACATCTTTTCGCCTATTTTAGGAACACTGTTGTTGCTGCAAAAAAAAGGAAAATTCAGTAATATTTCTTGGGTGACAGGGAAGGTTTAAAGAGATCCAAGTGCTTGAGTGGGCATTTTGGATTTCCTTGACCTGGTAAATGCAGACTTTACTGTCCTGCAGTAATTTCTTCTTTACATGTTGCATAAAGTTTGTGGATACAGTTGACTTGTCTGCCTGTTTTTACAGCTGTAATAACCATGAATAACAAATAAATTAAATCTGAAAGGAATTGTACAAATTAATTTCACATCTGTCTGTTTTCAGATGTTTTTATGGCTGCAGAGAAGTAAACTGGTTGTGTGATTTGTTTTTTTGGTAGGCGATAGGCATGCTATAGGATTTGGGAATATGAGAATTTGAAACACCCAAAGAAATGAGGGGGAAGGTGTGAAAGACAAAGGACAAGTAAAAATGACTTGAGTATTCACCCCCCTTTTAATTCACATAAATTGGGCAGAGTGTATTTGGTCTGTATCATGCTAAATATGTATAAAAATATATTTTTTAAAAGGGACCACTTATGTTTATTTCAAACCCAGCTGTTCAATTGCATGATTGTAGAACCAATAACGGTCTTGCAAATGAAACCGTAGATCAGATCAGTGGAAATGCGATGACCGAGAGGCTGGCGACAGCACTGGTAGTTGCAGAGCTTAATGGCTGAAATGGGAGAAAGTTTCCAGATCTCAGCAATCTTTTCAGGCCTTAACAGATTTGGCCTCTTTGGGAGAGTGGTTGAACTGAAGCTCCGTCTGAGAACCCATCAAGTCACGCACGGAGATCGTCAGGAGCCGTGCAACACCCGGAGACCTTCTGGAAGAAGCATTTGTGGTCTCGTGCGAGTGAAGTTTAAAAAGGGGTTAATACTTTTGTAAATGAGGAATTCAAATTACTGTATTGGAGGAAAAAGTTAAATGTTAGTGTGAAACGGGAAGAGTAACGGGAGTACTTTCTAAAGGTGCTGTATATGGACCTTTGGCTCAACTTGGACTCTAATCTAGCCAATAATGGTTGTAGAATTAGATTTTTGTTTGTCCCTTAAAAACACATTCCCTTCTAAATGCTCTTCTTACAATGATGGCTCCTTCATCGATGAAGAACCTTTTAGCGTGTTCATTTCTGCTGTTGGGGCGTGTGTGATTTCACCGGGTGCCTTGTATGTTCATGTTACCCAGCTTCAGTTTAAACCTGAGTTTTGCACATTTGGACTGAAGACATTGTCCCAGTAACAAGTCTGGCCATTTGTGAACTCGCTTTGTGAAACTGTAAATCCTGGGTTTATCCCAAAATGTGAAATGTTAACTCAAGCACGTATGTGAAATGGAGTCCTGGTCAGGATTATATTAACTGTGGGGTGTATCACTGGACCAAGGACATGGGCTGTGTCCGAATCACCACCCTTCCATACTATTAGGTAAGCTTGTTGAGTAGGTGGAATTTTCTCTAAATATAGTATACTTAAAAACCTCCGTATGATACACTTCAGGGGTTTTGCTGAGTATATTCGGGAGCAAATCTTTCAGGTAAAGGAACATTTGGTTGCATAAATATGACGTGAAGCGTCGTTTAAAAAAATGAACAGAAATTAACACGTGACGTGGCCGTGCAAGGGTGGGACGTCTTACGCACTTTCGTCTTTCCACAGTAAGGTCTGAAAATAGTATTGAGGATTTTTTTTTTTTGCGTACTACACGTCGCAGCAAAACAGTGCGCATTAAACAGCACACTGCCAGCACAATGTACACAGAGGACAGGACGCAGTAGATAGGGCTCAGATTCAGACACAGCCAAGGACTTTAGCCAGAAGGACCATGGCTGCGTGTAGACAATTGGCCATTCCAAATTGGGATGGGAATTGGATATGCTCACTTTTTTTTCTTCAAGTTTGGCTTTTTTATAATTTCTTGGATTCCTTGTGTAGACGGAGTAACTTGAACACCATCTGATCCCAACTGTACCGCCATTTTGGCACTGCACTGAAGATCTCTGGATAAGAGAAAACGACTGGTAACAGAACAGCTTTAAACAATTTAAACGCTTAACACTTTAGTGACAGAAATAAAACACCGTTTCATACCTGACCACAAAACAAGTAAAAGGACTAATTTTGAACCTTGAACTGCTGCTTTGTATAGTACGTCAAAATGATCCGTTGTCAAAAAACATTTCGGATTTTGAACTTTTTTCTTTTTTATTTACAAGAAGTGAGAAAATGTAGTTTCTTACACGGGTTACTAGTGCAAAGTTATACTGTCACTCTGGAACTCAATCTGCATTAGAAAAAGGACTACCCAAAGGATTAAACAGACTATGCCTCTGTATGAGAACAAGCACATGAGCATCACCCTCAGGCAGTTGGGATAGACTTCTCAGCTTTTCCATTGGGGGTGAGGTGGGTGGGTGGGGAACAGCACAGATGTAACTGAAAATAACAAGAAAGCTACATAACCATGCACCTTGATTGTATATTAAAAAAATAAAAATAAAAATAATAAAAAGATGGCCGACAAGCGAGAATGGTAACTGCAAATACACAACCCCAGCCTTCAATTTCTATTTACTTTGATACGTTCTGCGGAGTACGAGTTTTGTGTTCAGATATCAGGGGGGGATAAAGCACCCTTCCAAAGACCTGTAAAAACCACCACACCCTTTAATCACAGTCACAGCCACAATGGACTTGTGTTGACCAGAATTTTTTCTTTCAACGAACGGACATGATGATGCAGTATTTAAATTAATTTTTAAAAACCCTAAATAAAGTAATCCGATTCAGGGCACTGTACTTCCTTCCATAAAACAGTTGGATCAGTTGAATCCGATCAGTTGAGAATGAAGCAGTTGTGTCTTTTGTGTGAACCACAAGAAAGCACTCAATGCACATATGATAGGGAATCAGTAGTCAGGCAATGGTCACATGGAGACTGAGCAATTTCACAAATTTTTTTTTAAATCTCATCAAGCTCCAGAATCCAGTCAGCCCTCTTGAAGCAGCTACTTCAAACTGTTAAAATAAAAAGTAGACCAGATGTGTCCGACTCCTGCTTGAAGGGGGGGGGTCTATGTTTTAAGGTTATGTAAAAAACACCAGTTTAAAAAATAAAATAAAAAGCTGGGCACAACCAGGTACATGAAGGTGCAATCTTGAGGAAGATTCAGTGAAAAGGGTAGGAGGGGTGAGGAGGCCACAACATCACAACAGCACTCTACCTTGCAATGATCACAGAACAAATGTCTTTATACGAGTAGGAGGATAATGACAATTCAAAACATGATGTGTATTTTAACTTTTTTGTTGTTGTTGTCTTCTTGAGAGCTATTACGTTTCTTCTTCGTGTTGTCTCTTGACTGGATACAGTTCACACTTTTTGAACTGGCTCGAGGTCAACAATCACGCCAACTCTGTTCCACAATGGCAGATACCCTCTTCTCGTATTCCCTCTTGTTCTCCTGGTACAGCTGGGCCGCTTGGCTGTTAGCTGGGCTGTTCGGGTTTGGCTCATCCAGCAGAGACTGACAACAAAAATACGGGGGGAAAAAAGGTCAAATGCTATATAGAAAATATCTTCCGACACCCCATCACCACTCCAGTGGGTCCTTGGGGAACATCATAAACCACTTTTAACAAGAGAACAAAGTCCTTTGAATTTAGCATCTGATGTATTCAGTGGCTGTTTTAGTAACGCTTTAATAATTTACGGAGTATTTTGGTTACTTTTCTAGTAGACAGCCTATTAAACATTTAAAAAATGTATAAACTGGAGATGAATCAGGCTTAGAAACCAGTACTGTAACAAAATTATTGAGAGGTTCAAAATAACATGTACAGATGTAACTGGTTCCTAAAATCAGCTATGCTGCATTGCATACGGACTGCTTCATCAGAATCGCTGTATAAATTAGGCAGCAGTAAAAGATAGGGAACTGGGGCCGTGTTACAGAAACATCGTATCTTAAACCCAAGTTAAGATGCGACAGGTCTGAGATAGGATTTTTCACAAATTCGTATTACAGAAACAAATCTTAACTAACGTTAGGAATCCTATCTTCTCAGGTTAGGAAATCCTAAATACTCAATCGGAAGTCGTTGATCAACTTTCATGTCTGTTACCCAACAACCACCACCACTTTTTCATATCACGCAGAGCTGATTTGAAACAAACCGAAGTTAGTTTGTTAATGTTCTAGCAGAAACGTCAAAAAGCGCTGCGACTCCATGACTATCCTAAAAATGGAGTAAAAACTACAAGCTTTCAATTTCAAACCAGACAAATAATAAGAGTGATGGGTGCTAATAAGTGTTTTATGACTAAACCGCAACACATCGTTTGGGTCGGCCCTAAGCCTTTCCACAATTAAATGCCGCTTATTGACAATTCCCTCATTCTCCAAAAGTAATAAAAGGGCAACCATTAACGCTATGGAGTTAGCCAGATAGTGTTAGCGAATGTTATCTTTTTAATCCCAACTGCTAACAACAATGAAGTTACGACACCACCATGGTTGTCCTGAAGTTAAGACAAGATTTTGGCAAGTTAAGATGCTTCTGTAACACACTTTTCCTATCTGGAGGATAGGAAAATTGACTTGAGAACTTTTGTTCTGTAATGGCTATTTGCCTAAATCAGTTCCTAACTCAAATTACCATGGTTACTACACAGATAAGATAGGATTCCAGAGTTACGATGTTTCTGTAATACGGCCCCTGGGCTGGTAAATCAGCGAGGTTCCAAGTTCAAATCACAAAAGGGGCACCGCCACTACACCCTTGAACAAGGCTTTTAATCTGCAAATATCCAACAGTAAATGGATTATATGGAAGACTGGAAACTCCAAGTCAGTCTGGACACGGTAAGCAAATAAATAATGCAAACGTAATAATGTTGAAATCAAAGATGTTAAGAGCATACAGTACCTGTATAGAGGTTAAGATTGACGAAACATCATAGGTTGGACTCCATCGGTTCTGAAGAATATCCAAACATATACTACCATCTGCATAGACTGATATTAAAGAGGGGAATGCATCCGTCATTTACCACCAAAATAACGTTTTGAAGAGAGCTTCTGCATTCCATCATCTTGTGACTACATATTTTAACATGGAACATGCAAAGGGAGTCCATCTACACACCACACAATATGTATACCTACACTTGTAAATGAGGGAGGGGAGGGGACATAACTGAGGAAGATTAGAAGAGGTCCTTACCATTGGGATGAAACATTTTGGAAACAAAACGAACTGTTGGAGGTTTATTTGGATATTCTTCTGTGAATTCTATTGTGAGCTTGAAGGTTCCTTGAACAAAAAAACAAAAAAAGGCACGAAATAATACATTAAAAAAATGAACAGAAGAAAAAAAAAAAAATAAGTATTGCAGGACAATAATTCCTTGTGGCTAAATTAGATGGTGAACTAGAGATTGCAGCCAACTTGATAAGAGGCTGACACCAAGAGAGACAGCACAGGTCCCAGGATATTTAGATATTTAGACATGTCAAGTCGTCCTGATCACGGGAGTACACGAGGTCCACACAGCTGCTGAGAGTGCAGATAGTTTCTCCTCACCACATACACGACTGCTCAAATGTTTGGAATCACCAAGACATTTTTATGTTTTTGAAAAAAATTTACACTTTTATTCACCAAAAATTTAAATTTATCAGAAAATAAAGTCAAGAAATTGACAATGACTACACTTATTTTCCTACTGAACTCTATGGAAAAATAAGTCAGGAGAAACAACTCTTAAAGTTACCCATCCATATATACTGCATATCTGGCAGCAGAGTGATGGTTTGAGGTTTGTTAGATACCTCAGACCCTTGATAACTTACAGCCATTTATCCAACCATGTGTTCCATACTATTCCCGTGTAATTCATAGCTTAATCAAGTCCCCACCCCCCAATTCCCATAGAGATCAATTCAAATGCAGAGAGGTTATAGTATCACTTGTAAGAGTACCTGAAAATAAGATAAGTCTTTTGATGTTGTTAGGTCACAGACATCAGAAAGTCATGGCATATTAAAGGATATGCAACCAAATCGAAAATATGATGACTTTAAAACTTTTAAGTTTAAAATGCACTAAAATGGGGAGGGGGGGGCTATGTGTAAAAATGGCTACAACTGCTAAAGTAGAAATAGAATTAAATGAATAGTATTTTGTAACATTATCAATGTCTTGACTGTATTTTTTTGATCAATTTAATGCTACATTGGTGAATAAAATATCAAAAAATAAAATCTTTCAAAAACATTAAAATGTCTGATTCCAAACTTTTGAACAGTAGGGTACCTGACATCACAATTCATCCCAAGTAGTAACAGACTATTGGTTTACCACAGCACGTCCCCATAATTTGGGTGTTTAATTCCACATCAGTGTGTCAACCTGGTCAGGATCATAGTATTGTAACGTTATGTCGTTTTCACACAGAATTAAAATGGAATATCCCCTATGCAACCCCTATCCCTTCCCACATCCAAATACCAGAAAATAAAAGCAAGGAACTGGCAATTGCAATGCAATCTTAAGATTTAGCTTTTCGTGGTTTTATCATCAGAGCAGTACCTTGTTTATTTCTGCACAATAATGCCTCATTCATGATTCAGGCCACACTCAATGTTCTTGGCAAAAGCTAGGAACAGCATATTCATATCTTGGTGCCAACTTCTGAATTTTATTTTGTATTTCTTCCATATTTTTGACCCAGTAATGACTGAAGGCTCATCCCACTGCTGCACCATCCCCCTGACAGCAAGTGAGGTTCTCTACAACTTCTGAGATGTGCCAATCAGCCTCTTTTCACTGTAATCCACGAACTCATCTGCCAGTTATTGGGCCACGGTTGTGCAGATGTGTAAACAGATCACAGGCTCCTAATTGAACAGAGTTGCTGTTAAGGGGTCGCCTCAGCAACTAAAATGACAAATCATCCCTCAATGGTTCAATATGACAACCAATTACACATTGGCTACAGAAGTGGATGGGCTTTGTTCAGAAGACACTGCAGCCACACACACGCTCAAGGCGAGCCTTTTTCTGCCCCTGCCAAGCACACAGTTTCAATTACCCTCCTTACAATTCCCAATGGGATAGCTTCTGTGCCTGCTGTGTGTGTTAAGTTATACTCGTGGGGTAATTTATCCTCTGCATTTGACCCATCCTAACTACTTGGGAGCAGTGGGCAGACAGTGCAGCGCCCAGGGACCAACTCCAGTTCTGAGGCCAGTGCCTTGGTCAAGGGCAATGACACCTGACATACATGTCTTTTGCTGTGGGAGGAAACCGGAGTGCCCAGAGAAAACCCACTCGAACACAGGGAGATGCAAACTCCACACAGAGAAGACCAGGACTGGGATTCGAACCCAGAACCTCTTTCTTGCTAGGCAACTGCACCACCGTGGCGCCACCAGTGTGTGTGCGTGTGTGTGTGCGTGTGCGTGTGCGTAAAACATCACCCCACCAGTTGCCACAAAATCCTTCAAGGCAGTCCACCGGCTCTATTGCCAAGCCAAATACAAACCCACACCGGTCTAATACTAACCATCTCACCCCCCCCCCCCGCAAGTCACAGGTTGCACTTCCGCACAAACAATACATCCTCAATACGTACAGAGACACATTCCAGTGTAGCTGCTGTACAGAGAACACACCCAAGGTGCTTGTCATGCAAGTCCTTATTTTTTATGTCCTTTGTTATCGCTCTCAGTGATATAACCCAGAGCATGGCCTGACCGGTGTGGGTTGGAGACGATGTTTAAATGTACACAACTGAAAAACAACACAGACTTCTCCCCACACCTCACCGACTCCTTAATAGATACACATCCTTAATAGATATGCTGAAATAGCCAAAACCTAAGGTAATTTTACACTGCGTGGATGCATTTTTACAGTACTCATTATAATTGGTAGTAATTAAGGAATAACGACAGGAGCCATCAGACAGTTACATGATGATGGCTCTTGGTTTTGGCCTTAAACCCCAGCAGTGACCCAATTATGAGCCATGACCCAGACAACCAACTCATGCTACCAACCCGTTTAATCCGAACAACCAAGCAGCAGATTAAAGGTCAGCTGCATGGTTGTGGTTTTTTGACGAGGCAAAGCTCCACCTGGTCGCAAAAACTCACAATACCCTCCGTTTCATCCACTGTAGCCAGGCAAATTCTGACAGCAAAACCCCAGTCTTTCTACTATCTAACAGCACATTAGAACAGCGTTCAACCCGTCTTGCAGAGCAACAGTGAATTTTTTGTTAAAAATCAAAATCACAAAACTGCAACTAGAGGAGGCCATGGCAAGTTTGCTACATTATATATAAAGCCCCCCGCGTATTTTTAAAACTTACCATCTTCAAATGGCGTTCCCTCTGGGCTGTAAACGAAAGAAAAAACGTGATCAAGATCTACATTAGGTTAACTATCAATACTTTCTTCACCTCGGTTTACATTAGTTTTAGTGCAGTGTCAAGGCGCATAGCTACTAGCTAACGTTACTCTCAATTCATCACGAAGCTTCAGGCTACTAACTAACGTTATATACACAAATGCAACTGATGGTGAATTTCATTAAAAGTTACTTACAAAAACATTTAAATGGAAACGTATATTTGAAAACCAAGAATTCCAATTACATTCCTAAATTAGTCAAATTACCGTTATAAGAACTGAGTTTACACGGCCAGGTTGAGAGAATATTAGGTAACGTTAGATAACGTTAATGCTTTCACAATAAAGTCAAGAAAAAAACGTTTGAGGAAAACCTGGAAAACGTTTCACTGAAAGTGTATCTACCTAGCTAGCTAACTTAACGTATAAACTAATGCTAGTTACATCATATTATTTGTCACATTGAGGACGTTTAATACATAACTTAGCTGCACGCTAATGTAAGCTAACAGCTAGCTAGCCAACTTAACTTACAACACCCAACACGACAAAAACTGCTTGCTTTAACATTAGCTAGCACTAGTATGTAGCTATCGCGAGTAGTTATTAGCTAGCAAGCTAAATACTTACCCAAATATTACTGCATTCCAGACCATTATATTGTTTTCAGATGGAGCTCCACTAACTCCAGCTGGAGGGTCTTCTTGAAGCCTGGCAAAATAATGTAATGTGTTTCCAATTTAAATACTGTACCAAAATCTCCCCATTTCCTAACATGTAAGTTAACGTTACTTCTTTTTAACACAACCTTTGTTGCACCGGCCTTCACATGCCCGACGTAGCAAACAGCGTTGGTTCTGTCAAGTATAGCTAACGTTAGCTAGCTAACGCGTTAGCAACAATATTTAAAAAGTCGCCATGTTAGTTCTAACGTTACATGTACAAAATGCCCGAGTAATGTTAACTTGATACTTTTCCGCCGCTTACCTTTTAAAATCTCTCATCAAACGCCGTCGAGCTGGTGTTGACATCTTGCGGTAATTAAAAAATCTAAATTGAAACAAAGTTCTCACTTCCTGACTTTAATAGACAATACCACTTCTTTCGGTATCTTCGTCAAACCAGACACCCAGGCGTAGCTTCGTATTTCTGTCAGACTGCCTATTTCCTAAGCCAGGATATCAAAATACTTAAGACCGTACCACGTTTGATGCAGGGGAGAGGCAGATGAGGTGAATTGAGCAATCTGATGAATTCGGTAAAAATTTTAATAATTATATAAAGTATACTTTGTTTGCTCTATAGTAAAGTCAGTATAAAACCGTGTTGTGTTCGACAATGCCATATCTAGGATTTTATTTTCTTTACCGTTTTACGTGGACACTCTTTTTGTTGCTTATGTAAGCGGCTCATTCTGCTGTTGCTTTCGCAATCGTTGCGTCACACGTCAAACAAACTCGTCAGTAGTGATGGGCGATACCACTATTTTTTTCCCGATACGATACCAAGTAATGCCAAGACTAGTTTTCCAATATCGATACCGATACGATACTTTTAAAAGTCTTGTGTACATAAAAAGGAGAGATCTTTGTGATTTCTACAGTGAAAAAATATATATATTTGAAAGCCTTTGCATCAGTATTAACATATAAACACTTCTTTTTTTCTGTTTGATAACAGCAATTATAAAACACATTTTCAATTGTTCAACAACATTTAAGAAATGTTTAATTATATTATCCAATTGTGATAAAATGATGGCTGGGATAAGAGTTAAATTCACTACATATCATTCCTGATGGTAGAGATCTTTCCCTTCAAAACGGTAACATTTTACAAAATGTAAATGTTTTAGAAACACAGAGCAATGCATATCAGTTTTTACAACAAAATGGATATAATGCAAAATGGATGTAATTAATTATTCATCAGTCTATTACTGCAATGTTCTTCTCCTCAAGAAATAACCAGTGTTTCCTGCTTTTTGTTCAAATGGTTAAAATAACCCAATAGTATCACTATATACCTGGATAATGCCTGCCTCTCTGAAAGGTTTCGGTCTGAGAATTCTGCTTGTCACCAGTTGTGAGGGTATTTGCCTGCATTCCCTCCCCTCCTCTGATCACCTCCGCTGTAATTCGCCATGCTCTTTTATATGGCTTATTTTCATGCATTTCGGGAGGTTTGTGGTATTACCACAAAATTGTACACACTTTTGACACATATCATAGTTTACTTCAATGTTTAGTAGAACGGCATCGATATTTTTACATGTGGATCAGAAGTATCGATATCGATCCGCCCATCACTACTCGTCAGTACCATCTATCAAGTAGGGACGACAAAAAAACAAAAACGATCTGGTAGGGACATGAAGTTTTTCCTTTTTGCATGATTATAATGCGAGGCTAAAGGCTGGTAATGTTTTATAGCGAAGGAAGGTAGTTAAAGTCGAGCAATGAAATCACTGCTCCAAACCGAAGCAAAACACAGGTAGCAATAATTAAATATTAAAGTTTTAGAATTTACAATAAAAATTTAGAAGATTATTTAAAATGTTTTATTAAATAATTTTAACAACCATTACAAAAGTCAACAAAACACTGTTAAAAAGAGGGGGAAAACAAATTGTACCAAGTTTTATGCATAATTTTATCAAATAAAGTGTCAACAGCTATGCCCACAGAAATTAAGTCACCTGCTGCTTTAATTTATGCTGTCGATAGACGCGTCTTTTACATATCATGTGTTGTCTTCATATGAAAAAGAAGACAAAAAATCAGCAGACAGTACCAGTCAAAGTAGCCACCCTTTGCCTTGATAACGGCTTTCCACATTCTTGCCATTCTCTCAATCAACTTCTGTGGTAAACGGGTATTCCACCGGTAAACAGGTGATGCTATCATTATCTCATAGTTTTGATGTCTTTACTATTCTAGAATGTGAAAAACAGTAAAAATAATAAAAATGAGTAGGTGTGTCCAAACTTTTGACTGGTACTGTACATATAATTACTCAAAAACTCCAGAATTCTCTAGTCAGTAACCATGTGAAAGACATTAAACTATGTTTAAAAAAAGACAAGATTATACAGCACCTTTACTTAAGCGTACCCGTTTGTTGCATGGTAACAATATGTCAAATGTTTCCCTTTTCACTGCTCTATGAGGAAATCACTGTATGCCTCCCTGAATAACCTTTAAATAATTTTTTAAAAACTTTTTGAAACAAACAATTCACAGTTCAGTTTCTATGCATCAGAGGTATGATGGTGAATTTATACAGACAAAAACTCGGTTTAATACACACTACTACAGTTACTGTTTACACAGCTGAAGATTAAATACCACAGAAAATGTGTGGCAAATACACAAAAAAAGGAATACCATATACGTTACCATATATAATGTAATGTAATATTACAATTGTTATTAAATGTAAAAATGTTTTTTTTTAAATGCTACTCAATATAAGGCAATATTGGCTCTGACATCATAGTATCAGTTTTCAGATTATACAGGACTGTTCAGAAATGCAATGGCTTTAACATTCAGAGCCGATTCTCCAGGCATTAGCTCCCTCAACAGAAATGACAGCAACATCTAAAAGAAAGAGGGAAAAGGTCAAACACCATGACCCATGTCTACATCCAAATCTATACTTTCAAATTTTTGATGATTAATGTTAGATAATTCAACACAGATAAGCACTTGTCTTGACTGAAAATTCAGTGGCGTCAGCAAAAGCCGTTGTTTTTTTTCTGGTGATACTCACATACAACAGCTTTTTGTTCTCCTCAGTATCTTGGAAGAGCTTAAAAACAGCTTCAACATCGTTCTTCTTTAAGAAGAAGGCATTTGAACCTGAAACAAAACCACGGACACATGTCTGTCAGCATATGGTTAGTGATGTCCATTAGGCACAGTAAACACCATGATATGAATTAACAACAGACTGCCTTCGCATAGGGACAGCATTTTTCTTTTCATGCAGACCTGGCATACCACATCTGCCCAAACAACCCCAATGGAACTGAACAGAGGCAGTTTTCAAAATTAATTAATTCTTTAAATAATAATGAATTATTAATTGATTAAAACTTATGTACAGCAGCCAAGGACAGACGTAATTGCCATTAACTATTTAAGTTAACACCTAAATACCTACAGTGCTTCTGTGTGTTTGGCTTTATAGTCATGTATATAATGTTTTTCAATATATTAGAAAACACACAACATAGACGTTGAGTGTCCCAGCACTGTTGTTGCTATTTTGGAAGAGCGAGGAATGGGATGCTGTCAATTCTGTTTTAAATTCCATCATTTGGGAAAATTAATTGAAATTCAATTCATTAATCCAAAAACATTCCCATAACGTTAATTTTGAATGGACAGATTTGAGATGGAAGTTGGAACTGGCCCTAATTTGGTGCTACACACATTTGGTGTTGATGAGCTGATGGGCTCTCTCTTTGGTTTCACTCTTCTGCTCGTCGGTTCGGCCTGGCCCTGAGATCACAGGCACCCCAGCAGGCCACTGCTTCTCCCTCAGCCTATCAATGTAGGAGGCAATTTGGGGCTCTGTGGGGTTCATCTTATTCAAGAAGCTGTTCACCTTCCTGGGGGGAAAGATAAAGGAGGATCAGATGAGCTGCATGACAGCTGAGAAACTGCAGACAGCCATGCAGAATATAGGAAGGGTTATCTTTAAAAACACCTCTTACCTTTTCAATAATGGCATGAAAGGTTTTAAGATAACATCACATATGTTCCAAAGGATTGGATTACCTGATAGAGAAAAAAAAAATCCTATCAGGACCAGAGACAAGGGCTGATTTAAATACTGTGGTGAGCAATCACTATTCATTCCTTCTCATTTACTAATTGATTGCGACTGTCACCATGAAGATAAAAAAAGTCAGTACAAACCTGATATTTCTTTCAACAGATCAATAATGGCTTTAGTGGCTTCCCGCTGCTCCTTTCCAGATTGGTTAATTTCTCTCCTATTCAACTCCTGAGTTCTGTACTCCTCTATCCTACCTACATTCGATTGGCCCTTCCCTCTCTTGTTGTGGACCCCAGGAGATGCTTTCGGGACTGGCCTGTCCTTTTTTTGGCCTGTCTTCGCAATGAAGGGGATGCAGAGGCCATCGGTGCAGTCATTCTGCTGGCCTCCATCATCTCGTCTGGAATGCGGTTCCCTCACCGAAGCATCATCCTCACGCGGCTCTGTGAACGGCAGACTTGCCGCCTCGAGGTCAGGTGCCTCCTCCAGGCTTTTTCTGTCGTCTCCAGAGTCCAAGGGAAGAGATCCGCCCGAGTTGGCGGTAAACTGGCAAAGGGCGTCACAGCTTCCCTTCACGTCTGCTTCCTCGTCCTCGGTCTCAGCCAGGCTTTCAGGCTCCGCCCCCTCCATGCTGGGGTCACCTGACTTGGCCGGACCCCGTGTGCCGACATCCTGAAAATAACACACAAGGCATCTGCTCGTGTCAGCTCAACTTCCTGTCGCATGCCACTTCAATTACCGACGCTAGCGACACTGTCACTTGCATTGACCACAGAAAACTTCCAAGGAGGGACCAATTCATTCAGAGCAAGCCTATTTATTCTATGGTACATTTTGGAACAAGGTTTTTTGCGTTGGTATGGTGTACCTTTGTTGTGAGTTCAACATCAAAACTGGAGTCTATAAATCATTTGAAGTGCTCCCTCAACATTTGACAACATAATGTAAATTATGATGCGTTTGGGTTTTGTTCTCTCTAAAACTGAAAATGATTTCTTTGGATGAATTATCAGGCCACACAATTTCCAGATATTCAATTTAACCTGTACTCTATTGTTTAGACAGCGCGGAAATGACCAGGACAGCATAGAGGTACAAGCATAGATATAGAACCGGCTGTCTCCGTGAGCATTAATGTAGTGTAGAGATTCCAGGCCTTTGTTTACACAAATCTCATTTGGCTGTGCACCCAGTCCCACAGTAATTGTAAATGGTGCCGTTGTGCGTTTGTCCACACTCAATTATGTGGCTGGAGCAACAATGCTCCCTGTGTGTGTAAAAAACCAAAACAGTCGTACTAATGTGAGACAATCGACAACAAACAACAGAAACAACAGTAATGAAAGAGCCATGTATACAAGATTGTTTTCCACTGTCATTTGATGATCAGTGATGAGTGTTCCAATTAAACACAGCATCTGCCAGTCTTCATGAAACAATTAATACTTAGGTCATTATTGTTAAACTTCTTAATAAGAACATATGATGATGAAAACAGGCCATTTAGCTCATCTAGGCTAGTAATTTGCCTACAGACTAGAGAGTATCCAGTCAATGAAAAATTAATTGACCTATTTGTGGCTCAATATTAATATTAATGTCGCATAAAATGTCAGAGATTGTCAAGACATTTTTCACTGGAATTTTGTTTGCATGATGATGGTCTCTTCCATTTGAGGCACCATTGGTTGTTAGCTAGCCGGTAAGCTAGTTCTACATCAGAAGTCTTCAATCTTATCCAGTAAGGGCCGGTGTGGGTGCGGGCTTTTGTTCCAACCAAGTAGTAACACACCTGATTCTACTAATCAAAGACCTTAGCAAAGACTCTAGTGGTAGATTAGTAGAATAAAGTGTGTAACGGCTTGTTTGGAACAAAAGCTTGCACCCACACCTGCCTTTTCAGGATAAGATTGAGGACCCCTGTTCTACATTGTTTTACTTTGGTCAGTCAACTATTCTTTTTGGTTACACACACATAAATGAATGGCAACAAGAAATGGCAAATGAAACACAACCTTATTACCATGGTTACAGCGCAATAAGACATAGATCGCTGTAATGTACAGGCACTGCCATTCTATGAAATGCCAACAGAGGGCAGCATTGGTACTATGGGGACATGATCAGGCTTGCCTTTCACATACAGCATGACAGCATTTTGAAGTCTCTCCCAGAAGGGTGGAGTTGCAAAGCAAATTCTTCCACAGTTGCATTCTGGGAAGAGAGTACTGTAGTCTACAATCGCCACGAAAGGTGTCAAGTTACATTTGATCTTGTGATAAATCTGTCAAAAGGACAGGTGGCCTCACAATGGCCCACACACATAGAAGCACATGGACAGAAGATTCAATATTCAGCCAACATGAAACCAAAGAATTTTTCACACATCGTGTCACACCTTAATGATACATTAGTAAGCCATAGGATAGAATTTGAACACCATATGTGAAAGGGTACTGCTTAAAACCGACTAATACAAAAAACTGGCCTTTGTCTTTACGTTTGTTATTGGGTGCATACACTTTATAATGGTAATGCTTTACTTGCTTTTTTATTTCGGTCCAAGGTTCATATTTTCCATAGTTTTCGCTGTTAGGTAAAAAAGTCTCCGTTTAGACATCATGGTAGGTTGAATACCGAGTACAACATAATTCATATCACAGTATATGATATAACATCAGCATCACTCTGAGGCCATTTATCAACTGAGGGAGAAAAGGCAGGCGGATGTCTTGTAAACTGCAAACAGTTTTAAGCCAAAAAAACTCATCAAAAATATTTGTAATACTTCTATACTGTAAAGCCCAAGCGACCAACCCTGGCCCTGGAAAGCTTCCCCTGGTTCCTTGGGTCTCAATACCGGCTGCTGGTTTTAGGATGAAGCCAAAATCCAGCACACACTCCAAGATTTAGTGGACCTGCTCACCACCTCGTCCCCTTTTGCAGGGGTCAGGATGTGCGCTAGGCCACTCAGCAGGCTCCACACTCCCCCGTAGGCCTCCTCCTCAGTCAGCAGGTCCTCCAGAGGGCACAGAAACTGAAACACTTCTGGGCTCTGACCCAGCCGGCTGTCTTTGACCAGCCCCTGTGGGAGAGAGAGGGACAGAGAGAGAAAACACTCAGACGGACGTGAAACATTCGCTTGATTCACTGTGCTTTGATTCACGGATGAATTCGCTTCATTTTTCCCGGCGCACACGCACACGCACACGCCCACGCACACTGACAGTAATCTCCTGCCATGTCGCGTGTTTGGTGAAGCTGGGAGTCTGTACCTGTAAGAAGGTCTCCAGTGTGGCTCTGGCCTGTTCTTTAAACTCATCGTTCACGGTTCTCTCCGTGCTTTCCAACAGCTCTGCTATAGAGGGCAAGTTAGCAATGTCCTGGGAAAGACACACAGCAGCAAAAGCACACAAAAACTGGTGAGAGCTTTATCGTTTAACAAGCTTAACGTTTAACCATCTGACTGTGAATAATTAGACACATTATTGTTTTTTTTTTGTAAACCTTCACCAAGTGTTGGCTCCTTAACACTTTAATTATCCTATCGGAAAAAAAAAAGTTATTCTACTCTAACTGGATCACACTGATCAGTGACTCATTTTATTGCAACATTCAGTTTTAGTTCACATTGCATGAGCATAACACTAAGATCTCAAGCACTATACCTTTTTTTTTTTTTTTTTAAATTTGTTTCTGATTTTTTCCCCTTTTTCTCCCAATTTAGTAGCCAATTGAACCCCTATTCTAATTCAATTCCCCCCGTGTAGCAACCGCTAGAGAACCACCGCTGCACACCCCATCAATCGGTACTTTTAGGGAGGGCGCTACGTCCTCTACAGGGCGCAGCTCCTGACCGTGACACGCCCTGGGTCCTACTGTGCGCAGCGGTTCTCTCCGAGCCCCTCCCCCCACCCGGAAGCGACTGCCAATTGTCGCTTCCACAGGGCACCGGCCACGCTCGGCTATGGCAGGACCGGGGCGCGAACCCCGATCCTCGGAGTACACCGCTGTACCACCGCGGCGGCCAAGCACAATACCTTTGAACCACATAGTAATGTGGTGGTACCTTCCAGCCCTGGGTTTCTTTCTCCCAGCTAATTAACTGAACAATTAGTGCGAGTGATTGTCCAGACTGTCTTCACACCCGACACCCAAGTAAAGGGGGGGGTGGAAAAACAGCAGTTCTCGGCCCCATGATTTGAATAACAGGGCTCTATAGTATCTGTGTCTCTCTCACTTACACATCTGTCCCTTACCTGCAGACTGCTGTGGAACAGTCGGATGTCCACCTGGGACTTACTCACGTCCCAGTGCAGCTTTTCAGGGTTATTGGCCTCCTCTAGGCAAATAGTGAAGCATAATTCCCCATCCTCCTCATAAACCTACAAGAACAGCCATTACCATATGATTTCATCCCATCCTTACATCATCACTATTCTGTTAAATCTGTACAGGGCGACAGGACTGATAATAGACACATTGCCGAATGACTCTTATGCTCTCCCCACTCCTGTTCTTTCTTCAGCCTCCATCGACACCATCTCCTCCTCACTTCTTCAGACCATGTTCTGAATAACTCCCTGGCTATTGACACTATAAGACTTCCCGTTTATGTATTGCTCGTCACTTCTTTGTCATCTGTTAATCCGTGCATGTCTTCTTTTTGAGCATTCTGTACGGGTTCATGAAAAGTGCCTCATAAATATAATCTGTTCATTATCACGGTCAGATAGACACATATGTAATTATACTGCACTGACCTGTGGCCATAAGGGAGAGACGTCAACATATCCATCACGAGGACCGATGACAGGGCCTTTACGAGACTCACCTGTTTGACGGACACTACCCAGCAACTGAGGCGCCACATTTCATATGACAGCTTGAACTCGATCATGTCCTCCTGAACACTGAGAGGGCAGTTCTCCAGGTCGCTGTCGTCCTGAACACCACAGAGAAGGCAGGTAGAAAAGCATGCCAAGAAATTAGGTCTGTTTTGGGCGGCAGTGTAGTATAATGGTTAATGAACTGCGCCTGTAGGACTCTGCCGCTGTACCCTTGAGTAAAGTACTTAACCTGAATTGCTTCAGTGAATAATCAGCTGTATAAATAGATACTATGTAAAAAGTTGTGCAAATCACTGGCTAAGAGCTTCTGCTAAATGCCTGTAGTGTTTCCATAGCTGGATTTGGGTAAAATTTCCAAAAGATTGCTAATTTTACCCAAATTTAACTGGGGGGGGTTGTCTCTGTGCATCATACGGTTGTGTACACCTAATACAAGTCGAGTAATCACATGTTAAAATAATGAAATGTTTATTAGAACATAGTGTACTGGAGGTGCAGTTGTGTGGCTGAGGGGAAGCCCTGTGATATTAGACCAATCAACGGTTGATTACTGACACTCTGATTGTTTCTGATGAAATGTGAGCATGTTTCGTTTGTGTGACTATATCATGCTTTTATTTTGTTGTCGAGGTGAATCGATTCAAAGGCTCACATTTACATTTTAAGAATTTACCAGACGCTCTTATCCAGAGCGACTAACACAGCTTATATTCTTTTTACATACAATCATTATGCTACACTGCCACCCGGTTCAAGAACAAAGCATCAAACGTCTATAGCTGGACTTGCCTTGCTACTTTAATAAAGATTAAGGTAGAATAAGGCTAATAGAATAAGATTCACTTACGCTGATATAGTCTTGTTTGTAGAAAGCAGAGTAGGCCAGAGGCGATTCATCACCCAAGCTGTACTGAAGCCTCACATTCTCCAGGTTCCTGGACATAGGCTCCTCCTTCTTTTTCTTCTTTAGCTTTTCTTTGGTCTCTTTAAGTTTCAAATTTACAAATTTGGACAACTTTTTCTTCAAGTTGGTACCTTAGATTAAAAAATGTTTTAATCATGATATGCATTTAGGCCACAAAACTGAATTCTGCTGACGTTAGCGCCCACTTTTTAATTTTTTTTACAAAATGTGGTAAAAGCAATGCTTTCAGTTCCAGAATAGCTTTCACATACCTTTCTTTTTTGGTTTGACACCGTTGGTCAGTACATCTTCAGTAGCATCTGCTATCCTGAAAAGATCACCAAACAAGAAAAACCGGTCATAAAAACACAAAAACTAAAATAAATCTATTGTATGGAGACAAAAGCAAGGCATGGATCTGTCATTCACATATCCAAACCACTGCTTATTTCCAGTTGCTTTGTAAAAACCGAGAACTGGGGTCCTCAAGCCCTGGCCCTGGGGAGCCTATGTTGTGTTTGGTTCTCATTTTAAGGTGAAAACTAAACTAAAACCAGTTTGGACCAAAAAAACCAGCTGAGGCAAGTTAACTGGCTCTGTTAATACTGGCTCTGTGTATCTTATGCAATGTACAATGTACTATGCTTCTATCTATCTAAATCAATAAAGTAATAATAAAAAAACCCTAGGTCAGGAGATTTCAGTGCGACAATGTTGGATTTAAAGTAGGCGGGTCGAAGGGAGGAGGGTGTGGCATGTCACTCACCCTCCTTTGTCCTCACTGTCCAATGAGAAGGGTGTATCCTCTCTCTTCAGCTCCTGTAGCGCATCCATGGAGCTCTTCAGGGTCATAGCATCCAGGTGACTCACCAATAGCTGATTCAGGCTATCTGGGTCAGACAGCCAATTGACCAACAGCTCGAACACTGGAGAGAAACAGATTCTACAGATCAAATTTTTTGGGGGCGGCACGGTGGTGCAGTGGTTAGCACTGTCGCCTTACAGCAAGAAGGTACCGAGTTCGAATCCCGGCCGAGGGCCTTTCTGTGTGGAGTTTGCATGTTCTCCCCGTGTCAGCGTGGGTTTCCTCCCACAGTCCAAAAAACATGCAGGTTAGGCTAATTGGAGACTCTAAAATTGCCCATAGGTATGAATGAGTGAGTGAATGGTGTGAGTGCTCTGTGATGGATTGGCAGCCTGTCCAGGGTGTATTCCTGCCTCTCGCCCAATGCATGCTGGGATAGGCTCCAGCACCCCCCGTGACCCTGAATAGGAATAAGCGGGTTGATGGATGATGAAATAAAAGTTAAATAAAAAATGGAAATAAAATACATATTAGGTGGTTTGTTTAACTTAATCGCCTATGTAGAAAGTGTAAATCCATTTTTTTCAGTAGGTCTACTGAATGAACTAATTATTAAAAATCTTTTGAGCAGGTAATAAGAGCATAAAAACATTGTGACGTGACCAGGACATTCAGCCCATCATGGCTGGACACTTATGCACAATCAAGAGAGTATCCAGCATGGAGTCCAGACTGGATTTGAACACTCAAAGGGTTTCTGCCTCTACTGCATGACCTCACAAGCTGTTAAATGCAGTGACAACACATACTAAAACAACAAAAAAAACATGCTCATATATTCCCCTTAACTAATTTCCACCTATTCCACTTTGTTCTGCTGCCAGAACTCAACTGCTGTGCTTACCTTTGCAAAAAAAATAAAATAATAATAATAATACTTTTTTAAAAAGATGACAAAGAACACACCATCCTCAGATTATTTATCAGATTATTTATCAGAAATGCGGCGATTGCGCAAGGGTGCTCACCTTTCAACGTCACAATCTCATTAAGGGCACAGCAAGCAAGGCCCTGGGCTGTGAGGGACTCAGAGAAGAGGTTGCGCACAAGAGCTTCAGAAAAGACCCTGAGGACTGCAAGCTCATCTGCCCTGGAGCTGAAGAGCTGGCCTCTGACATACGTGCGTACACACACACACACACACACACACACACACACACACACACACACAGAAACACGTGCATGAGCACATGCACACATATATGTATGCACACACAGTACACAAACGCTTTCCACTGCCCCTTACTACATCCATCTCTGTTTGTTATCGCTTTACACTCATAAGGGATTTTTCACTTTCATAAACATTTAAAATGCTTTTACATCACATTGTCTGCTTAACCAAGGTTTTCAACAAAATCCCCACATAAGCAGCAAGACTCTGTTGCCATGAGAGATTACTGCACTGACACTTGTTTAGTTGTGACACTGCTTCTTCTGGGACAATTTTTTTTGTTGTTGTGATTAATAGAGAGGAAGGGGTGTTGGAGAACAAACAGCGGTCAAGGTCACGTAGGCCTACAACGTTGCTAGAATACATGTGCAAATGTCAACAACTTCTCGGCGAGCGGTCGACAAAAACATAATTACGGACACAAACACGCAGGTACAGCAAAAACAGCCCACATGTAGCATGATCTCATGTAGGTGCGACTCGAACCGGAGGTCACAATTCGAGCAAACTCAAACACTGACCTATAACTCAATGCTGGCTGAAACCTGCGGAACCAATCTGATTGCAGGACTGTTAGAGGAAACACAAATGCACAAACTGTAAAATCCCTTGAGAGTGAATACTAGCCCTCACCTGTCAGGCTGCTTGGCATTGTGTAGGTGCTGCGTGAGGATTCGGACAGAATCCACAGCAATAGCAGAGATGTTGATGTCACTTGCTCTCGTAATGACCCGGTCAACAAGTATGTCAAACTCCCTCACCAGGGCCCTATACAGCATCTGGTTGTCCCTGGGCTCTGGGACACTGTACCAGGTCAGGATGAGCTGGGAGTATGCACACTGAAACACTGTGGAAACATCATACACATACACTAATATACACACAGAGTCACTGTAGAACCAGAGTCACAACGCCTCACCTGCCATTTAGGTCAAACTACTCAAAGCACTCCAGAAATGGCACTCCAAAATGTACAGTATCTCCTTGAAAGAGGTAACCACAGGTAACCCGCAGCCCTGAAAAAGTGTGTTGGCTTCATATTTATTTTTTATTTTTTTTGTAGTCTGCTGCTGTATTGTTTAATACGCCAGTTTTAGAAGCATGCATTATCATAAAATATTCATTCTCAAGGCTTTGTCACTATCCACTTTCCCCATTAATTCCTCCCTTTACTTGAAAACCAATATGTACTGGCACAAAGCACCTACCCTACTGAATAGTCCTATTCAGCTTGCATGCACAGAATGAAACGTATTCCTCCATGCACTATGGCCACCTGAAGAGTCTCTACAAGGCTCTTGTGTATCACAAATGTGAAAATCCTGCTATAAGGGATTCCCTTTGATACTGGAGAAATAGCACTGAATGCTGAATAGCACACCAATCAGTGTCATGTTTCCTTTACTAAACAAAAACTGCATATTTACCCTGCTGAAGAGACTTTTTCACATTTGGGCACTGTAGGCCTACTTCATGTGCCAATTTCTGTTTTTCGTCGGTAGTATCTATTTCATCAGCACAGCAAAAATATTCGTCATTACTGGAATCCTGTTGAAACACACAAGAAAGAGCACAAGAAATTGCGCAAGACCCAAAAACGCTCCCTGTTATGGATATGGTGATGTGTGTGTCATTCAGGTTCCCGGTGCACCTTCATGTTTTTGCCTCCACGCTAACATTTACACTCACAGAACAATATTCACCAGGTACACTTGTATACCCATAAACAATCTGTTAATGCGATAATAAACAGCAATGTGGAATAGAGACTCGAAGAAACCCAACTTCGAATCGCTGTATTACGATATCGATTACGTGGGCTAAAGTCTTGCACTTTATCTAGTCGAAGTTACGGAGCTTTCAATTGATCTACGGTAGCTTCCACTACTGGAAGATTAGGCTAACGTTGTGACATTGTTCCAGTAAAGCATTCAAAACTTGCAGTTTCAATATTTCTAAAACCTCTGCATAACGAAAGCGCACATTAACGTTATACAAAAAAAGCGGGTTTGGTCTAACGTACATACCTGACATAGCGTTTCCTCCTGGAATAGATCCGTCTGAGTGCTTATTTCGTGTAATATTTTTGTAATTGCATGCGTGGGTGTCATAAAACACAGTTTCTGACACCCTAATTTGATTATGAACAAACCAAAGTCAGAAAAAAACAAAATTAGCCCAAGGGTTAAGACGATAGAGCAGATATACAGGTACATGTTTACCGAAGGACAAAGCGAGTCCTGAAGCCCTCCCTCCTGTTTTTCTTTATAATATTATTTCATGCATGTGACGGGTTTCAGTTTCCCTTCTTGACATTTTCTCTCATTTCAAACAACTTCTGTACACTACCAGTCCAATGTATGAAAACTAAAGTAGATGTATCAAAATAAAGTAGAGGTATCTCCGGAAAGAAAACCTAAGAAGAAGAAAAGAAGACGACAGAAGAATCTGATTGGTTGGGGTTAAATTAGATCATTTTCTGTTCTCTTGGTTGTCTGCTCTACTACTGATCATGTATGTGAAATAGACTTCAACGTTGCAGTTCTCGTGACAATAATGATATGAAATTAATTATTTAGCTATAGAGTGCTGATTACATTTAGACTAACGAATTGAATCAACAATTGTTATGTGGAGCTTTGAACGTGATTTTAAAAAAAAGATTTTCTCTCGTAAAGGCAAAGCTTGATGGATAGTTGGAAGAAATCATAGACCGTAAAAATAAGAAAATACACTTACCTTGAAATCAGACCAATGTATTCCTATAACGTAAGAAGACCAGCAAAATTATTTTGGGCTGAAAGTGATATATACCAATCCTGAAATATATGCTAAATAACCGAATAATACTCAAGACATACTTCATTGCCGCCTGACCTAACATTGAATTACAGTTATTCAAGGGGGGGTTGACATAAATCCTGTTCTTGCAAAAACACTTGAATTTTTATTTTATTTATTTATTTGGATTAGTCATTTTATTTAATAATCTGATAATGTTTGTCTTTTGGAAGTTAGAAGTACCCCTTTAGTACCCTTTAGAAGCACTAATATGTATTTGAAAAGGGTAAATCTGGATGAACATAGATCATTCATTTTCCTCACACATTTGTCTTGGCACTACACAATGACCCCTTTTTATATCCTCAAAACTCTTCGCCTATTTTTTCATGGTTATTCAACTGTAATTGTCTGCACTGTACCGCCGCAAATATGCAACCAATTCAGGCCTATAAACCAGCTGAGGTGAGACATGTAATAAACTGCTTCATTGAATCAATTAAGTGATTAAAAACAACTAAACCCCATTAACTCTCCAGGGCCAGGTTTACAGACCCTTGCATATAACATTTGCAGTAGGTTTTTTCTCCTGCTTATTACACTACAAAAGACCATTAAACAGCTGCACCTCATTCAGAATGCTGCTGCTAGAGTTTTATCCAAGACCAAGAGAACAGAACACATTACACCAGTTCTAAAATCTTTACACTGGCTTCCAGTTAGTTACAGAATCGATTTTAAAGTGCTGCTATTAGTCTATAAATCCCTGAATGGTGTAGGCCCAGAATACATCACTGATATGCTTAAAGAATATACGCCGAGTAGGGCTCTTAGATCCACAAACACAGGTCAGCTAGTACAGCCCAGAGTCCAAACTAAACATAGTGAAGCAGAATTTAGCTGTTATGTTGCCTGCAACTGGAACAAACTGCCAGAAGTTCTTAGATGTGCCCCAAATGTAGCAATTTTTAAATCCAGGTTAAAAACATTTCTCTTTTCATGTGCCTATGATTGAGCTCTAAAACTTGCACTCTATTCCTGGTTACTGGTTACTATCCACTTCGTGCCTTGTGGCACATAAGGCCTTCACAGAGCGCTTCCACTTTTCACGGTCAGCTGCTGCAGTCCTCGCTTCAGACCATGATTTCCATCCTGCTTCTTCCCTTTCTTTCTCAACGGTACGCCTCCAGGTGGTCTTTGGTCTTCCTTTCCTTCTTTTTCCTTCTGGTGCCCAGGTCATTGCTATGTTGCAGTCGTTGTTGTGGTCCTGCCGTAGTATGTGTCCAATCATCTTCCATCTACGCAGCTTAACTTCCTCGCTCAATGGCTTCATTCCAGCTCTTTCTAGTAGGTCTTTAGTGCTGACGTGATCTTGCCAATATATACGGAGTATTCTTCGTAGGCATCGATTATGGAACACATCAACTGTCTTGCTGTCTCCTTTATTCATTTTCCATGTTTCACATCCATACAGCAATACTGGCACCACTAGCGTCTTATACAGCCTTAGCTTGGTTCTTCTCAAGATGCTGTTGGAGCTCCAGGTCTTTTTAAGCCTGATGAATGCACCTCTTGCTTTTGACAGCCTATTCTTCAGGTCCTTCATACCGCCTCCCTCTTTACATACTGTGGCTCCCAAGTAAGTGAACTGGTCTACCTCTTCAATATCGTGCCCATTGATCTCAATTCTTTCCTGGTTTCTTGCATTTATCCTCATTGTTTTTGTCTTTTGTATATTGATCTTGAGTCCTACTCGCTTGGCTTCTGCATCCATTCGGGTTGTTTTATCTTGCATATGATGTTTTGTGGAGGAGAGTAACACTATGTCGTCTGCGAAGTCCAAGTCATCAAATTTTGATGTCAGCTTCCATCTAATTCCATTCTCTCCCTTTTGAACCGTTCTTCTCATTATCCAGTCCATCACAATCAAAAACAAGAACCCTGACATATTGCATCCTTGCTTGACGCCGGTTTTGATGTTGAACCATTCACATATTTCTCCTTGGTCTTCTACTGCACACTGGAAGTCTTCATAATATAGTCTAACCATTCTCACGATCTTCTCCGGGATTCCATACTTCTTCATGATTATCCACAGGCTTTCGTGATGTACAGAGTCGAAGGCTTTTTCGAAGTCTACAAAGTTCATATATAGTGTTGCTTGCCACTCATTAACCTGTTCAATTATGTTTCGCAGTATAAAGACTTGCTCCGTCGTTCCCCTACCTGTCCTGTACCCTGCTTGCTCCTTTCTCAACCTACAATCGATTCCACTTCTTATTCGATCTACGATAATCCTACCCAGTATCTTTCCCACTACAGAGAGTAGGGTTATGCCTCTCGAGTTTTTGCATTCTTTGAGATTTCCTTTCTTTGCTAGTTTGATGATTAGCCCTTTCTTCCACTTTGTTGGGATCTTCTCATGTTTCCATGTTTTCTCTAACAGTTTATGTACCTTCATTGCTGAAAACTCTACATCTGCTTTTAATAATTCGGCTGTGATGGAGTCTATTCCTGCTGCTTTGCCATTCTGCAGTCTTTTTATAGCCTCTTTGACTTCACTTAGTGTTGGTTCATTCACTACGATCTCTTCAATTCTGTTGTTGAATTCACATTCATCCTCTTCTGTTATCGGGTTTTCTGGTTCCACTCTATTTAGCACTTCCTTGAAGTGTTCTGTCCATCTCGACTTAACTGCCTCTCTTCCACTGATGAGGTTCCCATCCTTGTCCAGTACTGCTGTGCTCTGTCTGGGTCTCTCGTTACACAGTGTCTTTGTGAGACCATATAGTGTCTTCATGTGGTGTTTTCTTGCAGCAGCTTCAGCTTCACTTGCAATGTTCTCCATCCATTTCCTTTTGTCTGCTTTTATACTTCTCTTCACCTCTTTGTTCTTCTCTGCGTATTTCCCTTTTAGCTGTTTCTTGATTCTTTCGGAATGTGTTCCCAGGATCTTCTTATTTATTTCTTCTCTTTGCTCTACTAGGCTCCATGATTCTTCGCTGATCCATGGCTTCTTCTTTTTTCGTGGTGTACCCAAGACTGCCTCTGCTACTTCTGCGTATGCCGTCTCCATTACTTGGAAGTCACGCTCTACCTCTTCATCTTCTACTCCTCCTTGCCCTTCCTCTTCCAGTACCTGGTACCTGTTTCTTAGACAGATGGCAAAGGTCTTTAGGATGTTTTCATTCTTCAGTTTTGCTGTATCATACTTGATTCTGGTGCTTTTCCTTTCCTTTTGTCGTTTTTTCAGTCTTAGCTTGATTGTTGTGCACACAAGATAGTGGTCACTCCCAATGTCTGCAGACCTGTGTACTCTTGTGTCATTCACTGAATTCCTAAATCGTTTATTGATAAGTATGTGATCAATCTGATTCCTGGTCTTCCCATCTGGAGATACCCACGTTGCTTTGTGTACGTCTTTATGTGGGAACAGAGTTCCTGTTATGACTAATTCGTTCATGTCACACATTTCACACAGCCTTTCTCCGTTGTTATTCAGCCTTCCGAGTCCATGCTTGCCCATGACCCTGTCGTAATCTTGGTATCCATCTCCTACTTTGGCATTCATGTCTCCTGTTACAATCAACATGTCATGTTTGTTACTATTGTCTAGTACATCTTGCAGTCTCATGTAGAATTCGTCCTTTTCTTGCTCTTCTGCATCTTCTGTGGGTGCGTAAATGTGTATAATCGTCATCTTAATGTGTTGGGAGTGGTATCTGGCTTGAATGATTCTTTCGTTCACTGGAGTCCAATCAATCAGGGCTCTTGCTGCTGTTTTCGACATCAGTATGCCTACGCCTTGTCTATGGTTGTCATCATCTCTTCCTGAATAGATGATGGTTTCTCCTTCTGCCAGTTCCACTTTTCCTTGTCCTGTCCAGTGTGTTTCGCTGATGCCCATGATGTCCATTCCTCTGTTGGTCATTTCTCTTGCTGCTAGTGTGATGTTGCCACTTGCGTACAGTGTCCGTACGTTCCAGTTTCCAATCTTCATAGTTTTTTTCGGGTGCAGCAGTGGTCTATTCAGCCCAAGGGCGTCCTTTTGGCTTTGGCCCCTGTGCGTCATGGTGTCTCTGATTACAGGACTGACTACAGCGTTCCCCTGATTTGGTGTGTGTGCTCTGCTTCTGGTTTCTGTAATAATGTTTTTTTTCCGGGAGCGGGTTATCAGCCCACAGCCCAACCCCCAACTTGGAGGGCCAGTGGGATCACTCTTTGTCTGGCCTCTACCCTTCGACCTGTTCGGCATGGGTGACCCTGCCTCTATTCCTACTGCACTTTAATTCTGGAAGTAAACCTCTAGTCACTCCCAGCGGAGAAGTGACGTCTCGGGCTTACGGCTAAGCTCTATTGGCGGGCTTTTGCTCTATGGTTCTCTATTCGGTGTTAAAAAGAGATAAAAGAGATAAACACACAGTCGAGGCTACTTCCACTATGTTTTTATTCTATTTTATGTACTTTGTATTTTCTTTTTATATTACTTATCTTTTAATTATATTTCTCTCTTTTTAATTACTATTTTATGTACTTTGTACTTTCTTTTAATTATATTTTATATATGAATGTTCCTTTTTGTTTTTATTTATGTAAAGCACACTGAATTGCCCCTGTGTACGAAATGTGCTATATAAATAAACTTGCTATTGCTATCTGTTTTCACCACACGATGGCATCAGGAACCATATTTTAATATACAGTGGTGCGGGACATGTGAGAGACTAAGGTCCTAACCCAAACGGTATGGGGAGACAGCCTAACACCTCCCGTTTCTTCTTTGATAATCTGCACCACAAAACTAGGTGTGCACACCCCTATATCCCCAGATTCATAAATGTACCAGTGTTGATGCAAATAAAAAAATTAATAGATTTCACTGTAGAATTTGGTAGCTATGAAAACTGACAGAATTTTTAAATGACTGAAGCCTGAAAACTGGAAGCTCTACATGCATACTGTATATCCTACTTAAAGCTGTGGGTGGGGGGAAGGGTTTATAAACTGGGCTTGCAATAAATATGATTTGTACTTATATAGGGTTTGACAACATATGAGAGTCATTGAGAAAAGTGATCTCAGTACAAATTTAAAATGATCTATGAGGGGATTCCAATTGGCTATTGGAAAGAATTGTAACACTAAATATATATTTTTAAATGCATAAATATTTTGCTGGAAATATATATTCACACAGAAATCTTGGTAGGGTGCATATTTGCATACAGGCACAGGAACATTAATCAGGTTCTGTTCATATCGCGGAATGTAGCTAAAATATCCGATAATGTAAATGATTGGGCTAATAAAATAATTGGCAATTGGTGGCAGCAAAAACCTGCATACACACCGGCCCACGAGTTGCCCATACCTGCCATAGAAGTATCAAAAAAGTTAAGGGAACACTTAATCATCAAAGTATAACACCAAGTCAATTAAACCAAACCGGTAATGTTGGATGATGTTGCAGGCAGCATAACATTCGCCACAGCATCTCCAGACTCTTTCACGTCTGTCACATGTGCTCAGTGTGAACCTGCTCTCATCTGTGAAGAGAACGGGGCGCCAATGGTGAACCTGCCAATCCTGGTGTTCTCTGGCAAATGACAATAGAGCTGCATGGTGCTGGGCTGTGAGCACAGGTCCCACTACAGGATGTTGGGCCCTCATGCCGCCCTCATGCCACCCTCATGGAGTCTGTTTCTGATAGTTTGGTCAGAAACATGCACATGCCCGCTGGAGGTCATTTTGTAGGGCTCTGGCACTGCTCCTACTGTTCCTCCTCGCACAAAAAGAGCCGATACCGGTCCTGCCGCTGGGTTGTTGCCTTTCTACGGCCCTGTCCAGCTCGTCTCGTGCAATGGCCCGTCTGCTGGTATCTCCTCCACGCTCTTGAGACTGTGCTGGGAGACACAGAAAACCTTCTTGCGACGGCACGTATGGATGTGCCATCCTGGAGGAGCTGGACTACCTGTGCAACCTGAATGGGCTGCAGGTACCGCCTCATGCTACCAGTAGTGACAAGAGCACTAGCAAAATGCAAAACTAGAGAAAAATCAGTCAGGAAGGATAAGGAGAGAGAAACAGTCTGTGGCCACCACCTGCAAAACCATTTACTTTTTGGGGGTTGTCTTGCTGTTGCCTCTCCTGTCCATCTGTTGTCACTTTCCTTTGCACCAAAGCAGGTGAAATTGATTCACAATCATTTACCCTTCCTAACTGGACAGATCGATATCCCAGAAGTTTAATTGACTTGGTGTTATACTGTGTTGATTAAGTGCTCCCTTAATTTCTTTGAACAGTGTATTCACACAGAAATCTTTGGGGCAATATTTGCACCACACTATTGTAGAAGTTCACAAACTCAGAATTGTATGCATATTTATTCACCCTTGAACATGGAGACCAAAATATCAGTAATTGGCATTATGTAGATCGAAAATAGCCATTGTTAATGAAGAGGAATATCAGTATTCAGGGTCAGTGGAAAGGATACTCAAATCTGGCCCTGGTTTTCTTTTCTCCCAGGTAATTCACTGAACAATTAGTGCCACTGAGTGGCCAGACTGTCTTAACACCTGATTCCCGGGCAAAGGAAGGGTGGAAAACCAGCAGTTCTCAGCCCTGAAGGACCATGATTTGAGTAACAGGGGTCTAGGGCAGGGATAGGCAACTCCAGGCCTCATGGACCGGTGCGTTTGCAGGTTTTTTAGCCCAATCATTTACATTATCTGATATTTTAGCTACATTCTGCGATATGAACAGCTGATGAATGTTCCTGTGCCTGTATTCACGTATTGTAGCATTTTATTGTGGTCTATTTTCTGAGTGAATCTGTGTTGGTGTTTATGACTAAATAGCTGATTGAGCCGGTGGCAGCAAAAACCTGCATACAGTGGCCCACAAGGCCTGGAGTTGCCCATCCCTGGTCTAGTCTCCCAGGCACTTTTGTTGGTCATTATAACAATGTATCTTTGCCAATCTGTTAGTAGACTAATCCACATATCCCTGTACCAATAACAATCAGACAAAAAGGCACATTCTGTTACACTTGCGTGGTGCTATTCCGTGTGATCTGGACTGAATTCAGAGTGCCAGAGCCACTCAGGTGGTGCATAATTGCTCATATTTGGTCCTAATCGCTCGATTAGGGCCTCCCCGTCGGTAGGTGACGTAGCGGCTGGGGGGGTGTTTTAACTTGATTTAAACCGGGCCCTCCTCCAGCACCGACGAGCGGCGATTTCACACCCTTCACGGTCCGTCTCCATGCCGCCGGGAAGGTACCTGGCATCCGCAAACGAGCGTGCGTGCACAATCGCACAGGAAGTGAGAGGTTCAGTCATCAGCCTTCTCTGGTCCATTAGATGCCTGTAAAGTACCTGTGTCATGCAACTAGTGGCACAGTTCTGTTGCAGTAGGTTGCGAGTTTAGCTAGCGGTTGGCAGATTGGTTTTGGATTATGCATGTACTAAACCTTCACCCCACCAAATTGAAGGTGAACATTGCAGCAATGACAAGTGATGTTTGCAAGTTCAGGTAAGTTCATCAGTTTGCATTTGTGGAATAGAAACCTTGATCCTCGTGCACATATGCTACCGATACACAAGACAACGTTCTGAGCCTGAAAGAAAGGGTCATTATTCATCGTCATTCAAGGACAATGCTTCAGCTTTCCTCTTGTGCATGAAGAACTACCCGTTTTGACAATATGCCACATTGCGAGACTATTTCGGATGAGAAAATATAAAAACAAACAAACTTGTAATTACTTTATACGTCAGTTTACGTTTCTCATAGAGTAAGGTCAAGCTTGCATACTCTGCATTCTTTTGGGTTGTAGAACAGCAGTTAAGTGTAAAGAACCAGACAATGTCAGTTTGTGCACAGTCTGGCACACTAGCAGCAACTCTTTCCTGTGGAACATAAAATTGACCATTTCTGAAACGGGCTTGTACCGACACATGGAAATGACAAAACTAGTTTAAGATTTGTATTCGTTTCAAACATAAAATTTGCCTGCCATGTTGCCATCATGCAATGCATTATGTAGAGAATTAATGCAAATTATTGGTTCCAAAGCTGCAAGGTCAATGGCACACCGAGTGTGGACTGGAACAGTGCAAAACAAAAGCTCTCAGATCGACGAATCATGAGCAAGTGCATAAAAACCATAGCCTAGAGCCGGGTAGTCCACAAAATCCACTCTGGCATACTGCCATTGAACTACCAGACTAGTTTCAAGGTTGAAGTCCCGGTAGAGCAGTTACACATCGCACGCCACCGTACTACAGCCACAGAAGTCTGCACAGGAGATAAGGAAAGTATATTTAGAAGTCCAGTATAATCCACTTCATGTCACTGCTAATCCAACTTTGCTCTCATGTGACAACCCACTTGCATTTGAAACTAGACGACCAACTTACCAAAAAAAGGAAGTGATTTCTTTCATTTTCCTGGTCTAGGATAACCCTTCCCCTCAGCAGACCACATAGTAAAGAGTGATCTGGTTCGAGAACTACACACGCGTGTCACATGGCTATGTAATAAGACTGGTCGCTTTCAATCACCAGTCAGACATTCCAAATGAAGACATTTTACAAGCGGCACGGCTGAGCTTTAGACTCCAGCATGCCAGTCATGTGACAGATTACAGTAGCCTTCTTGGACCATCACAGTTTACTTTGGCTGAGAACCAGTGCCAACCGTGGAGGACAAGCACGCTCTCAATTTACATCTCAAACATGCCATGTACCAGCTGGCCCTCCTAGTACGTAAATCAAACCCTTAAGATTCAACAGCGACCAGTGAATTGGTCTTCATTCACAGCTCGGAGGCTTAACATCACTATACCCCTTTGATGCCTTGGTGCAAAAGAATGACAGCCCGCCACACAAATAGAAAGTAGGTTCAATCAGTAGGGTAAATTTATTAAAGTACAGACTAAAACAGACTGGCTGGATGAAAGGTAGACGTTTTTGTGCCCAACAGGGTTGTGGGAATGACCTGCTGATGGAAGAAAACCGATTGAAATGAGGGCAAAAGAAAAATGCATGACATTCCCCCAGTGCAACTAGCAGTGAACACTAGTTGGTCCCTATAAATAAGGCGGAATTTTGACAGTCCTTCCAAATGTACAAGATATGTTACAGTTAACACCATTCGACAACATTTAATGGTGGACATACAAAAAAGTTTTACATGACTTTCTTGAGTTCGTCGTACAAGACCAGCACAAAGGCCCCACCCATGCCTCGGAGAACATTGGACCAGGCTCCCTTGAAGAAGGCCTTGGCGCCCTCATCACGAGCGATCTTCTTCCAGCAGTCAATTGTGCCAGTGTACATGATGTCAGCTGGTAAAGAAAGACAAACCGATTGGTCAATTTACAACACTAGCTAAGGTGCAGAGTTACCGTGCCAAAACTCCAAAGCAACATACGAGATACACCAGTGAGATTGAACAATTCTCACCTCCTTTACGGCCAGACTGCATCATCATACGACGACGGACAGTGTCGAAGGGGTAGGACGTGAGGCCAGCGGCTGCAGTGACCGTCTGAGCGATCATCCAGCTTACAACGATGTGGGTGTTCTTGGGATCTGGCAGCATCCCTGGATTGAAAACATAAGATTATGTAGTCGCACAGAAACGGTGCAAGGAAAGTGACGTACTTTCAAATAGTTAAACACATCCACTGAATGGATAACTTTGGAGAGAGAATCTATAGACCCATGATAGGTGTGGAGGCCTTAGGAGACCTGATTACTACATTATCTACCACTGGGTTACAAGGTTGTGGCAATGCTGCAATGAATTGTTCAATGACAAAAAAAGTACCTTTAGCGGTGTCATAGCAGCCGAAGTAGGCAGCCCTGTAGATGATAATGCCCTGGACTGAAACATTGAAGCCCTGGTAAAGGCCTCTCATGCCGTCAGACTTGAAGACCTTCGTCAAGCAGTTGGCCAAACCGGTGAATTCCCTTTGGCCATTTTTGCCAACGTCAGCAGCCAAGCGGGTTCTGGCAAAGTCGAGCGGGTAGACGAAACACAGCGAGGTGGCACCAGCAGCACCACCAGAGGCCAGGTTACCAGCAAAGTACCGCCAGAACTGGGTGTGTTTGTCAACGCCATCCAGGAAGACCTTCTTGTACTTGTCTTTAAAGGCGAAGTTGAGGGCCTGGGTGGGGAAGTATCTGATGACATTGGCCAGGTTTCCTCTCCAGAATGACAGGAATCCCTGCTCCTTAGGAATACGGACTACACAGTCGATAATGCCCTTGTATTGCATATCGTAGGTGATCTGTTTGCTGGCATGTTGCACCTGTATTCCAAAAAACACAGGATAACATGAAATCACAGTACTACCTGATCGATTAAATAAGCAATGCATTTTCACATAAACGCTGAGGTGCTAATGTGTCCGATTTGCCCTTCAGTCTAATTTCATATTTTAATTACAACAATCAAGGACCATCTGCTCTGCCTTCGAAGCGATATTTAAGCGTTCAGAACAAGTCTGATGGACACTATGAAAAGATCGGCTAAATTGAACGCCAAGAGCTGTCCAATTTGGGGCCTGGAGGCACAGTACCTGGCCTAATGCTCTAGCAGGCGTAAATGTCACCAATTTTCAAATAAAAACATAATGCGGGCCATTAGCAAGTAGTTTGTACTCGTCACCTTAACAGAGACGTTCAATCAAATTTGCAAACCAAAAACATGTCCTACGTTAAAAGGCCTTAACTGAATGGCTAGAGTAGCAAATGTCACAACCTTCAAAAATCACCAGTTGGCTAGTATTGCTGTATCCAAAAACGTTAAAGCTAAATTTCAACGTTATCCACACTAAAGTGTAACGTTACCCATTCCAAGAAAATAAGTCTCAAAGTGAAGTTAATGGCTGCAACCACTTGGAAAACTTCACTTCCTATTTGACGGCTACGGTTAGCCGATCCTCGTTAGGCCCCAGCGCGGCGAGGCCTACCCTTGTCGCGACCTTGGCACCGGACAAACCAAGACATTGCTACTTTTTCGATTGTTCGTTCCCTGACCAGCCTTTAATGACACTGATTCAACTCGACTTGTGTGTAAAGGTTTAATATCGTTCTTTTAAACGTGCCACTGACGTTAGCCAATTTCTAAAGCTGAGTATCCGGCCAACCTTAGCCAAGTCAACCAATGTCAATGAGACTTTGAAAGTAACGTAACGCATACCAGCACGGTCATATCGCCAATAACCTACCCTAGCCAGATTAGTTCATTTACAGCTATAGTAACGTAAGTTAATTAATAATATAACATTACGTTACTTCGCTAACAGAATGGTTAACGTTAGTGAATTTGATGTTGAAAACTAGCTAACGTTAGAGATCAATGTAGCGACTAAGTTAACATTAGACATAAAAAGACCGCTAAAGAATCAACACGGCCCTAGATAAGGAAGGGTAACGTTAGCCATCAGAATATAGTTAACGTTAGCTACAGCCAACCTTACGTGTATGAAAAGGTGACAATAGCGAGCTACATAAAGACTTAACCTTAGCAGCGTTAGATCATTGGAAATTCAGTATATTACCAACCAATCAACAACAAATAACGGAGTAAAACAAAATAGTTTAAGTATCATAGTTAGTGGCCAATCATCTTTATTTTGAGCTTCATTAAGCCAAATCGCCTCGGCAGCAACAAAGGGACGTGTCTTATGTAACAGAATCTAACGTTAGCTTGCGAGCTTAAATCATTTATAGTAACGTCAAACGATCTTTGACTTTGTTCTACTGACGAAAGTCAAATCATTTACTTGGCCAAATTTAAAAAAAGTTACAAATTTAGTTATATTCCGTCAAAGTTAACCAACTATGCCGCTAATGAGTCTAGCCGCCGCTAAATTGCAGCTTTAAGCCAGATAACATTAGTGAAGTTACTAACGTTACAGTTACTAGCAAAATAAATATCTTGTTACCTGAAGAAGAAGCTTGACTCTCTCGATAGGGGCAACAGCTGTTTTGGAAATTGCAGCAGCAATACCACCGGCCAAGAAGTCCTTGGCAAACGAAATCACGGTTTCATTCATCTTCGACAGCGGGTAAGGAGGCGTTGATTCTGGCGGAACTATGCTGAGCAGCCGAGACACTCGAGTACTACGGCGGTGCAGTCGAAATGGCCGATTCTTTCCAGGAGTATGGCTTTAATACGGACGCGCTCGCGAGACAAGACGGGAATTCGGAGGATGACGTGCAATTGGACACTGTACAATTCAGGGGCGGGGGATAATGCACAACGTCATATGACGCCGGAAAGATCTGTTGTTCCGTTATCGGTAAGGTCTGAAGGAGGTTAAATGATTAGATTGTGTGGACATGAATGATACTTTCAAGGTTAAATAGTTAAATAAATGTTTTGAAATGCTTGAGTGGATTTGGTATTTTATAATATATTTAAGAAAGTGGGAGGTCAACACTTTGTATTAAGTTGTAATTACTCAATTGCAAATGACCTCTGAATGTATTATGGAACACTGCATATTAATGTAAAGAATAGATCTACTTGCAACATTGCCATCATATAAATACACCTTTTTTGTAGGTGACTTGTTTGATAATACTTGTCAATTGCTGAACTATGAAAATGTTCATACATGTTAAATCATTTACAGGCACTATTATATAGAAAATATAGGTTAGTGTTAAAGGCTATCAAGCAGGCCAATGGTTATTCATGAAGAATATGTGATTTTTAAGATATTCAAAGAATAGAGCCAAAGCTTTTAGTTAATGGTACAAATATTAAAGATTCCAAATGTAACATCAAATCAAATTCTGAAAAATATATATCCATCTCAGTTAAAAATGTATGGTTATTGAAAATAATTGTATGTTTTGCAAGTGCAAACCTGAGACACTAATGTATTTATTCTAGTTATGTTTTGGATCGACTAAAGTAAATATATTGCTGAAAAAACAGTTCACATAATCATTGTGGAATGTAAGGATGTTATTACTTTGAACATGAAGTACATTCAAAGTCCACCCCTTGTTTTAAAATATTTACGACTGAGTTAAATTATATCTCTGAAATGTCTGTATAATAAGAAAAGGGAGTATATTCTTCAATGTTACAATAATTAATTTGATGTGAGTTTGTGATCCTTGTTGTCATCATTATTATTATAAATGGCCGTAAGTTTATTAACAGGCCATCTAAAATCAGTGCAACCAATTCAGAACCAAAACGAACAAACTAAACTATGTATTATACCGGTTTAATAGATCAATTAACAGCTAAGTAACCATGACAACGAGATACTGCAGCTCTCCAGGACCAGGGGGGTATACTACGAAGCAGGATTACAGAGTTAGCTGGATAACTGCTCCGAGTAAAACCCGGACCCATCCCAAATCTGAAACAGGACGGAAGTAAGAGCTGTTCCTGGTTTTTACTCACTGCAGTTATCCAGCTAACAAAGTAATCCTGCTTCGTCGTATACCCCCCAGGAGAGGGAATCCTGCAGCATACTATAGAAGTGCACATGAAAAGACTGAAAAACATAGGCTACATACAATGCACATTTGTTTTAATTACACATACGAAAATACACTTTCTTTCTTAACATAAATACATATAAACGTCACATGACAGACAGTAATAGCATTTACCTTGAAATTTCAATGGAGTGGTCAGTATTTCTAGATATGTGGCAATGTGCTTTTGGCATCTGATTGGCATTGCATTTCAGGAATGAAAAAAAGGCCTTCACTTGAATTATAACACTTTAATTAAATCATGATAATTAACTTGTTTCTAAATCCATATGATCAAAAACTTGCTTGGAAGAATTAAAATGACACGGCACAGATGTGTGCATCAAACAAAATGGCGGTAGGACCTGGCGCAGCTAATTGCGCCAAAACTTTGCACCAAGGCATTTAACATAGTTCCAGCAATGATTCTGCAGTCACTGCATCTCTTTAGCAGTAGCCAGGTCAGTGCTTCATGTTCCTGTGTCTTATCCTTTATTTTGGATGTGCTTGGAACATAACCATAATACATAATACTATACATTATGCACTCCCTGTACTTTTGACTGAATGGAGATAATTCACTCAAAAAGTTCATCACGTTTAGAGAATGGTATTGTAGGTTGCGGCCTGAACACAGTTATTTTTAAGTATGTACTGCCTATATCAAGTATGTACTGAGTACGTGGAAGTTGTGTGTAATTCATTGCCAATTGCAAAGACAACTTGGCATGAGGAGCACATATTTCTTAACAACTGGACCAGCTGCATCTGCCCCAGGGACACGAAGTATGCGCTAATGTGCAGTGAACATCTGCACCAAAAACAGCTGCTTCTCAACCTGGAAGCAGTATCCTCTCGCCACTTGTCCAACAAAGATTCCTGTTCCGTTTTGGGAGGCGTATAGGCAGGCTAAGCTGAAGATTCCTTCTGCTGGCACTCAGCAAGTTGGAGCCCGAGGGAGGGGCTGGAGGTCACCACCGGTTGTCAATGGTTGACTGCTTTGAACAGAAGTTCCTGTTCCTCAGGTACCTCTTTGTTTCCTCTAACTCTGACGGGCCCAGGCTCTGGTCCACTCCTGGGGTGAGCTGGTAGCTCAGCGGAGACACAATGTAGCCATTGCGGTACAGGCAGGTCTGCTTGCACATCTCGAAGCAGCTGAATAGAAGGCCAAAGTAGGGAACAATCTGAAGAGACAAAAACATCAAAATATGGATCTATGTCTGTGTGTAATTGATGGCCTGACTTTATTTCTATTTGTTCAGCTTAATTTATGACAAGTATTAATTACTATTTAGCATCCATGCGTTCTTTTAGAACTTAAATTATGCACTTTATATGTCCTGCCATGATGGACCTGTAAGTCACTCACTCGAGAGAGAATCTGCCAATGAATAAATAATAGAATAATGATATAATTTAATATGCAAGTCAAAGCACCTGCTCTTGTTTCTATTTGAGAGTCTACATTTGCTAACATTATATGTAGGGAGGACAGTCCAATTATATTTCCTTTAAATAAGATTTTGAGACTAATATCATTATGGTGAGAAAATCCCACCCAAAGGTAAACATGAAACATTACTGTATTTTATATTTTTGAGCCAGCTGCAAAAATATGAATTTAATAAACAGTGTTCTTTCTAGAGGGACCAATAGTATGCCCAGACTTGCTAGCAATGTGGCTTTCTGTTATGTAATACAATATTCAGATTCTTGTAACTATGTTTGCATAATAAAACAAGACAGGACACAGTATATAAGTATTTGGACCTTGTTAAAAAAGATAATTTTTTGGCATTGTTTACAGTGAAGCACCGTGTGCAAACCTCTTCCCAAAAAAGGCTGGACTGGATCCACGCATTACAACATTAATGTGCAAAAAAATTCATTAACCAATCCATTCAAGGGTAGGGCCAGTACCGTCTTAATCCAGGTAGGTCACAAGGTAACCAAGATACACCAACATAGAAACCTGTTTAGCTTCATCTGAGAGTACTGTGCTGTTTCTGGGTGTGGCTGTATCCGCTGCATTCCATTGTGCTTAACACAGGCTACAACCTCAAGGGAACAAGGCGAGCTCCTTTCCCAATTCCACTTATCTACATGTCCTCTTTGGGAGCATTTGTGTAAACAAAAAAAATTACTATTTTCCACACAACGGAGCATCTAGATAGTGGAGTGGAATTCTGCCTGCTTTCCACCCAATATAAAACTACATGTCGATCTAAGTAACATTCCTTTAAAAATGATACCATCTGTGGATGTGACCGTTTCTACTGCTAACGTGTTTTTATATTAGGGCATTCTGTAACATGGAGCGTACAAGTTTAATTATAAAACCAAAAATGACTGAAGCTTTAAACAGTGGAATGTCACCATGCAGTGAGTGGCACCTCGAAAATGAGAAAACTAAATGCATTCAAAACAATGCACACACAAACATACAAACCGTACCTTGATCATATTGGCAGTAAGGCCACTCCACAGAGACAGAATCCCCTTGTTTTTGATGACCTGTCTGAAGCAGTCGAGCATGCCCCTAAAATGGACATCAGCCCCACCACAGTGTGGCAGCAAAGCATTCTGGGCCTGGAGAACAGAGAACAATTCCCCATCAGTGTGTGAGTGGCATGGAACATCACCTTAGAGCAGTGGATCCCAAACCTCTCCGTCGAACACATCAAATACCCGGATCTGGCTGGGGGTGCCTGAGGAGTGGTTTGGGAACCACTGCCTTAGAGGAAGCCGTTGCAAGGTACTATCATGGTCTTTGGTCATGAATTCAGATACCTGTATGTAGGTACCTGCATGTTACCAGGTAAGCTAACCACAAAGAACTACTAATATAACAGTTTTATGTTTTTTTCGTGATGATTTGTGTAAAAGGAGGAACACACTCAGATAATCAAAACGGCTCAGGAACTGACTCAAGAGGCGACTGAGATCCAGTAGACCAAACTATGTACACTGTACAGTATTATCCAGATGTCCCAATTGTCTTTCCTGTATAGAAGAGTGGTTTAACAACACCTTTGTGTAATGCTGATTCATATTTTCTCTTTAGCTTGTTTAAGAATTAAATAATGTACAATTCTTCAAATATTGAAAGACTTGCACAACAAAATGATTGAATTGAAAGAACGATAACTTATAACGATATAATTAATTGCTGGTATCACTGTACTATGCGCGGCACTATTGGTTTTCAGGAAAATTTCATTTTGCAATACACTCTTTTATTTTTTCAGTTTTCAAAGCAAACTGGGTGTAGAGTATCGCAATCAACCTCCCTTAAAGGCACAGTCAACACAATGATTCACTGCTCACCCTGACTCACTGCTGGTATGACTAGTGACGCTTAATGTCCTTCGCAGGACGTTTGAATGGCTTCAGCCGGCTGTACTTAAAGACTGCTCCCTGCCACAGTGTCTTCTGCTAATATGAGCATTTCACAAAATGTGCAATTCTGGCGGTGTGTGACGATGAAAGTCTATTGTGCTGTGGTTTCACAACTGTGAAACTGGACTGGAGTTCCTACATTGTGAATGTTAACGTTGAGAACCATTCTCGTATTTTTAAATGCTATATTTATACACTACAGCTCAAATGTCGTCTCTTCCCCTTTTGTGACAAGGGCAACAAATGGACAGGCATGTGACAAACACACGAGGGGGGGGGGGAGGGGAGCGGAAAGGGGTCTGTTCTCTAGCACTTTAGCCTTCCCTTTTATGGTGCAGTTCCATTGGGCAGTCCAGGTTTTCAGAAGTACTTCCAAGTCATAAGGTCTCTGACCGTGCAACAGAAATTTCACCGCGCCAATTGTGACCGCAGGGAAGTGCCCCTCCCCCATGGAAAATGACCCCCTATCTCACAAGGACTGCAGTGTCTGTTTAGGAAACACAAACCTAGCCCAGAGGGGAGGGGATACAAGAGCCACACTTACAGACAGACCCTGCCGCATCACATACTGTACTATACATTCAGGGCCAATTGAAATAACCTTCACAAGGCATTAATCCACTGGGCAACTTCAAGGAGAATTAAATATTCATTCAGTTATTCAAATGCATTTTTCTCATATTTGTCTCAGTGCAGTATGTACTGGTTATGGTTATACATTATTTTTGTATATATAAGAATTATTTAAGGCAAAATGAACAAAAACACATATGCTCTGCCATTTCTGTTCAATTGACATAAATTAAAATCCCCCATAATGCATTTATTTCTATCTTCCCTGCAACAATGGTAAGCAAAACATGCATTGCACATTGCAACAAACTCAGTATGAATTTGTAAAATAGAAAGCACACTTTGTCTAGCTCTGTGTAACTGTGGAAAGACCGACTTTTTATTCTTTTATTGGTGAAATGTGTCCTACAACAGGAGCAGTCCTAAATATTTGAGATTAGTTCCATTTGTATTTGCGTTCAGTTGTCTAGTCATATGATCACCAGTTATGAATGGCTACTTAGGCTGCTGGTTTTGGCCCCTCAGCATTCTATCTTCTGGACAGGAGTGGGGTTTTTTCTGTTTAATGTCTCCTGTTGCGTCAGCTTCAATGTGACTAAAGGTCTCAATACAGGATCCAGATCCACATGTTGCAGATTGCATCGTCCTGTTTTTCATAAAGGGAGAATAGAACCCAAGTTTGACCTGATGAAGGGCCTTGTGCTCGAAACGTTGTCAATAAACTGGTGTTTTTCGGAGCATATGAGTGTGCGGGTTCTATTCTCTTTTCATGATCTCACCCTAACCCAGCACCCCAAAAAGCGATGTGCGTATTTTTTATTTTTTCATTGTTTTTAGTAGTCTCACCATAAGACAGACACTATTGTGCCATGTGCTGTTCAATAAACTTTAGGCACTGTGTCTACAGCAGTGGACACCAGCACTGGGCCCTGAGAAAGGTCCGCATTCTCAGCTGCCACAACACCTTCAGGCCTAAAAATATACCGCCAAACGCAGGCAAAGTGTTCTGCCATTCCATATCTTGTTGTCCGTCCACTAACTGTTTTCAATGTGCAAAGAGGGGCACTGCTGACGTTGATAAGGATCACTACCATAGATGTTCCAACATTATGGTAAGGTACTGTTCTGTGTAACACCGTAAGGTTTAATTACAATGCTGCAATGTATGGTATTTCATCAGATTTTTCACGCTGCACACAAATTCTATATTAATGTAATTCCATGGACTAACCCGCCCAAATCTATTGTTGTTAATTCTATGCATTCTTGTTCATCTACTTTTTACTTGACTGCAGCCCCATGAGAGACTACACAAATCTGAACATAATCACTCCATAACCAGATGCAAATCAGCACGCCAAAGAAGAATATCTGGTTGGTGAATTAAAACAGAGTTACCCCAATTCATATGCTATTGAAATAAAAAAAATAGTATGCAACAATCTGGTATATGTAATGGTTTTTCGAAGGTCAAAATCGAGTAAAAGGTACACAGGATATGAGATTCACCCTTTCTCTTACGATTCCTGCAGTAATGAGCCGAGTGCTAGTGCGCCCTCTACTGGACTGATCTTGTACATTTCTTAGTACCCACTTTAAACTTTGAAAACATGAGTTTTTCTAGCGTTCCCATATATTAAACATAAAGCAGCAGACAGAATACTAAATATAAACTAAACTGAAGATGTAAATGTCAAATGCTCTGACCTGCATCTTCCTCTTAACTGTCTCAAAGGGGAAAGACAAGGTCTGGGCCAATCCTGCAGCCACGCAACCGTTAATGAAGTTCTGGAGAGGTGTGAAGCGAACACTGGGCTCCTGCCAAAGATTGTCCAAATTGATGTACACTGCGTAACAGCCCAGGGAGAAAGGAACAGCACCTACAGAAACACAGTAAAAATCACAGGCTCTGCCTTCTCAGGGGTGGAACTCAGATCTCCATTCATTATGGAATGCATTATTATATTACATTCATTACAGGCGTTTGGCAGATGCTCTTATCCAGAGCGACTTACACAACTTTTTACACGGTATTAATTTATACAGTTGAATATTTACTAAAACAATTCTGGTTAAGTACATTGCTGAAGAGTACAACGGCACTGTCCAACCTGTGAATCAAACCTGCAACCACACTGCTATAAGCCCATGTTCTCTATCCATTATACTACACTGCCATGGAAATGCATCACAACCCTTACCCTTACCAAGACTGCACAATGCTGAAATCTCAACAACAACAAAAATCATAATAATAATAATTTTAATGATACACTGTTTTTGAAAGAGACAAGAGGACAGCTTTAAACAGTTTGGGCCCAGTTTTAAATGTTGATAGTACAGTGGTGAAAAAATTTCACCGCTGTTTGTTTCCCACATGGTACTGCTTAGTGATGATACATTTTGCACGTAGGTGTGAGCACACAGCAAGCCTCTACTCAGAGAAACGGGACTGCTACCCAAATGGTTAGAGTAAATTTGTCTTTGGCCACATTCTGTCCCCACCCCCTTAACTAAAACTTAAAATTACTTATATCAATAAATAATTTAAACCTTAATTTAACCAAGTAGTTTAACTGACAACTCAGTTCAGACTTGCAGTGATGACCACAGGAATCAAATTGGGCAGGACTGCGCGGCATTGCGTATCCAATCAGATGTGGGATGATGACTAGGTGCGAATGTTTATGAACGTTTAAACCTGCTCAACTCCGACTTTTCAGCGTAACTTATGTGGGTGCTGGATGATCCTCGGGTTCAACAACCGCGCATAAAAACGAGAAGGACAGCACTTTTAAAGTCTTTAAAAGACCTGATTGTGAGGGCTGTCCCTCTCATTTTCATTCACATTGATGATTAGAAGGCCAGGTGCAGTGAGCCACTTTAAAGAAATTCCCGCAATGTATATAATATATATAATTATACATTATTAATATTATCAGGCATAAAATGTTCCCCTTAATTTTTGGAGCGTACCTATGACTGTCAGGGAGTAGCCCCTGTAGAGGGCCTTCAGTCCTTCGCTGTGGACGATGTTCGAGAGGGTGTGCAGGACTCCCCTGTATGTAGGCTGCCGGCAGTTCTGAGCGATGAGCCGTGTTTCCACCACCTCCAGTGGGTATGTGACCAGTGCAGCCGTGATTCCAGCCAGCCCACCGGCGGCGATGGCCCTCCACTGCGAGATGTAGCCCAATTCGTCCATGTGCAAGTGGACAATCCTGACCCAGCAAACAGATACATTTTAAAAAGGCACCAGCACAAGGACTCGTTAGTATAGCACATCCTGTCATTTATGCAGCCTCTAAAGCCATTGCTGGGCTCTGAGGGTGCCAAAATTAAACTAAAATTGAACAAAACAAGAAACATGACATAAAAATCCAAAACCTCTTGAATAACGAAAACTAATTTCTTCATTTTTCTTTAATGCTGACCAGTACATTTCTTTGGTTCAATTCCAATTAAAGAAAAATCTATGACCAAATATCAACAGCAACTTATTAATTTATGAGTCCCAAAACAATATACAGTTGCACATAAAATTATTCAACCCCCTTCACTTTTTGCACACATTATTGTGTTGTTGATTTAATTTTAAATGGATAAAATTGCCATTTTTGCCTATCAATCTACACTCAATAAGCGATAATGACAAAGTGAAAACATTAAAAAAATTTGCAAATGTATTAAAAAATCAAAAACTGAAATTTCTCATGTGCATACTTGCTTTAATGTATTTATAAAGTATCATATTTAATATTTGGTCACGTATCCTTTGCATGCTGTTACTTCCTGAAGTCTGTGACCCATCAACATCAAAAGACTCTCAATATCTTATTTCCAGGTACTGTTACAAGCGATACTATAACCTCTCTGCATTTGAATGGATCTCTATGGGATTTGGGGGGTGAGACCAAATATGAAATAAGATACTTTAAAAATACATGAAAGCAAAGAGTTTGAATACCTATGCACATGAGAGATTTCAGTTTTAGATTTGTAATACATTTGAACTTGATACATAATACATTGATACATTTTTTTTAAATTTATAATAACATGTTTTCACTTTGTCGTTATCGTTTATTGAGTGTAGATTGATGGACAAAGATGGCAATTTTATCCATTTAAAATTAAATCTATAACACAATAAAGTTCGAAAAAAATGAAGGGGTTGAATAATTTTGAGTGTAACTGTATATATTTTAAAATACTGAGACACTTTAACACGACGAAAGACATTCTTGCATCTTTCATAGTGGAAGAATGCATGTACTGGTACTATCAACATTATATACAACCCGTTGTCGTTCACTGTACGTTCTACTTGCAGTCTTTGGGGTATTTAGGAATTCCTGAAAAGTTAGTCTGCTTCAATATTCACTGTCCTCAGTGTAGGCCTACACATTTTAACGAAGAGCATGACCTGCAAACAAGATGATTATGTCACGCATTATGTCCCCGGCGTTGGAGATAATAGTTTCACGTGTCACATAACGTGAGCAGTTTTATGGGTGGCAGGCCACACTTTTTACTACACTTTACATAATGGCAAATTGACTTTTACTCAGTCATAAATGTGCCCCCCAAAACTGATCATTGATGTATGAATTCTTAACCTCTCCCGGTGCTGCGAAATAAATAGAAGGCGGATTTGTCCTATGAGCTGACGCGTTCATCGGCTGAGATGCATTACGCCATTTCATTGGACGAGGATGGAAGGTGTGAGCGTTTCGTCACGGATCATGAACCACAGTAAACTTAGAGGAAGTCAATTTGAAAACACACGGCCAGCTGCTAATCTAATAATAGGACACAATATTAAACACATACGGCAAAAACTCGACAAAGCCGTGTCCCACAACATTTATTTTTTCTAGTTACCGACCAAAATTATGATTAGCTAGTTCACGACAGCCCCTAGCAAGCCATCTTGCTCGCTAGCTAATGTAAATGTAACGTTAAGCAGTCTGTTGATGTAGCTAGCATGAACTATTTTGAGTAACATTAGCTAGATACATATAACGTTACACTATTGTTTTTTTGACATTTCTAATACAGTTACTAAAATAGCTAACCAGCTTACTAATGAAATGTATGTAGCCTTCATCGAAAGTATGCAAGCTTAACTAACTTATGAACAGTTAGCTAGCTAAGCTAATCAGCTACGTTTTGTTAAATCTAGCACTAACGTTAGCTAAGTTACATCTTACATGTTTTCACTTTCAAACGTATAGCTATAGTTAGTTAGTTGTGGTTCACAAATGAAGCGAATTAATCTGTTTATTAATCAATGAGCAAAGTTACCTTATACCGTACTTACTTTTTGTATGTTGCCAGATGTATCGCACTGTAAGGGAACAACCGCAGACATGAAACCATATTTCCTTTCCACAGTGCTCGCAGGCCTTCATTCTGGTAGACTAAAAGAAAAGTATTTAAAAACCCTCTTTTGCAGTGGAATGTTCCAATCTGACTTTTAATCTTCACAACCTCCAAGGGAGACGTAGCTGTTTTGCTGAATATTCCAGCAAAACCCACGCATAGAAAGCTTTGTGAATTTGTGAGTCTGTCATCCTTTTTGACGGTTGCCATTTTTAGGTAACTCGGTTGGAGTGAATAGCCTACAATAGTTTCATCTGAGATTTGTCTGTAATTAAGTTAATCCGACACAGTGAATGTTTATCTCGACATCATCTTCTCAACAGACAACCAGTCTTGTTGTCCACAGAGTTCTGAGAATTGGGGTGGAGTGTGGAGTGGAGGAGGGATTCGGTTGCAAAAAAATAAATACACAAAACTCGTGGTGAGAAAATACCTAAGAGTCCACTAGAGGCCACTCTTTCATTCGGATGAAAATCATTTGCGGTTCTAAGAAAAATTAATGCAGTGTGTTAATTAGCTATGCCTAAACTGCATTAAGATGAAAGTGATTAATTATAATTCAAGCTATGTGCCTGCCTATTGAAGGCTTTCAGTACTGAGTGACCGATCACAAAGATCTTTAAACAATGTTACCGAATGTGTAGCCTAATTAATTATACAAGAAGCGTCTTTGTGAATGCCACGCCCTGTTTTCTAACTCGCTCCACACACAGGCCTACACTTATGTTTGCGGAAGGCATTTTCTAACAGGTAAATAATCTTTATATACAATATGGATAATTATAACTTCAGAGGTCAACAATAACGGTGGCCCGAAACTCGAGGGCTCACTGTCCCGTTCGGGCCAGTGCCCGATTATTGCGCTTGTAGCTAGAGAAATAGATTGGCCTAGCCCTAGACAGACAGCTAACTGTCTTCTAAGCAGCATCCCAGTGGCGACGGTAAATTTCACATGTTTACTGCTGATCAGTAGCATGCAATTTTAACACAACACAGCTATTCTTCTCAGGAATGAAACAACACAGAAAGGGGCGTGAACGGTCAAGTACCCGGATTTTTTTGCGGTGGTTATATTATATAAATAAATAAATAATACCCTAGTGGAACAACTGGGACACTGCACAGTAGTAGTACTTACATTGCAAAGTTTTTGGGGTTACTTGATGTCCTAGACATATTGCCAACCTGATTCACATGGAATTTCCAGAGGGGGATATTGAGGTGGACATGGAATAGGCCACTGTGTGTACATTGTAATATTAACTATCAGCGGAATATATTTTTACTTGATGTAAAATTGTATGAAAAGGTCATGAGTTAGGTCTTTAGTTATCGTCACTATTTATGTCTAATAATATTGTACGTGTAGAGGAATGGATTACAATAACGCATTCTGCATGGTGTATTCTGTAGAATGGGCAGCAGGGGGAGCTCTGCACACACTTATCAAATTTGTGTCTGGCAGGCAAGATGTAGGGATGCAGCTCAGACAGGGTGGGGTCTAGCTGCAAGGTGGAACCTATTTTTATACAGTCTATGGGTGGAATTGAAGCCTCTGGCTTGACTTGTGGGGCTGAAGACACAGGCTACTGCGCATGCATTACCCAGAATAGGGGTTCTCAAACTCAGTCTTTTGTTCTTGATCAATAAATACTGTGGAGAACATTTGTTTAAGTTATTTCATTATTATTTATTTAAACTTATTAACACTATGCCGGTTGGGCTTGTTGCCATTTTTTTTTATTTGTGAAATTTTTTTTTTCTTAAAAATGTTTTAATTTTAGTGGTGAGGTGTTCACTTTCAGCAGTTAGGACCTTACTGATTTCACCTGTCAGTCTATAATGTTATTATAACACAGCCAGTGTCTTTAGGAATCAACCCTTGCTGCCAGCACTCACTGTCCTGCATGTGCTATTTTAACCACCAGGTAGAGCTGTTGACACAGAATACCAGTGGTATGGATTTCTCAATAAAATCAATCATTCAGGACGAAAGGTTCAAAATACAATTGCATTTTAAGGTTACACAGAAATAGTAAGAAAAAGTTTACCTATAGATGTGTGCATTTTATTTTTTTTAAACATGAACTTAAAGCAGACTTTATATCAATATTGCTTACTGCAAAAGTCATTGTCATGAAAGAGTTTATTTTTTGAGGTGACCCATTTCTATTATAAGGCTGTGTCTACACTTCATTAAGGTTTGTGTTTGTATAGGATTCCTTACTGTGACAAGATATTATACCAGGATACAATCACTATTCAGAATGTGATAACACTTTAATGTGTTAGTTTAGTTGACGGTTGCAATTTTAATGTGTTAGTTTTATATAGAATTGTGCCAATGCTTGATATATTCCTCTTAACTACTGAGGTCAGTTCCTTCACATTTGGTGCTGGCGGTTTTGACACTGTTGACAAACCGCTGCTTGAGGGCTCCTAGTTCCAAGGGTTTCTTTCCAGACACAGATGGATTGTCTGAAGTATCTTGTTGTGCTGGTTGGATATGATATGATCAACATTAAAGATAAACAGCATAGTTTTACCTCTTCATGCACAGTTTTGTGGCATTTCCATGTGAAGATTAAGTTATAATAAAAAATAATAAAAAATCTTTGTCCTGTGTTTGCAGTTTAAATGTAGGAGTGGGGGCTATGTTTCCTATCATATGGAAGGAATGGCTGGAGCACACTCAAATATTTTTGCCAGATTCTTATTGGGAGGAGGGTTGGGATCAATTCTTTTTAAATTAAGTCACTTCAGAAAATGGGCTGCCATTCAATTCATGAATTGAAAAATTCCCATAAAGTTCTAGGAGTAGGCCTAGTCAATTAATGAAAATAGTTTGAAGTCACTCCAGCCTTTTTTTAGCTGCTTTAATGTATATACACTTTTTTTTATCAGAAAATAATCCTTATTCACTTATTTTATCTGAATTTATTTGTATCATGCTCCATGTGCTTTTACCATTTATGCATTCATGGCCATTCTGAGGCTCCCTGAGGCAGTAGTGTTTAAACCTTGGCAAGCGTCCCCAAGGTCTGTTGCAGAATAATACCTTCAACAGAAAAGTGGCACTCAGTTCACTGAGATCTGGATTCTTTCCCCTGGAAAACCATGACACGGCTGTTGTTCAGATTTACTGTCGATGCCCAGGTGGTCTGACAGTGTCTCTCGCCCTCTCTCTCTCACTGCCTCTCTGCAGGCTCTTGTTGGGCCTTTCCTGTCAGGGGCAGTGTTTGTTTTCTGCTTGTGTCTGCCTGGCAGGGACGCCTCCCTCCCCTGCTGGGCTGACGACCCCGGCTCTCTGTGAAGGACCTACCTCCTGTCTACGGCTCAGCCACTTGGCCCATTCACAAAGGCTACTGGAATAACAGAGCCCCTTGGAGGAAATGACAGCCTGTTCAAAAGAGAGCTCCTCACTCTGCCCCTCTGTTGGGGGTGGGGTGGCGTGGCATGGGGTGGGGTGTTGGGTAGCAGGAGCATACTGTCGCATGAAATTACTTTTTGGCATTCTTTTTTTTTGTTTGTTTGTTTATTAGAAGACATGAATAAACTAGGAATTATAACTGTTAGCAATGACTTGAAAACATACAGAACTGGAGTGTAATGAAATAATCATAATAAACTGTTGGATCAAAAAAATTGCTCTAAATCTCCTGTCATTTATCAGTATACATAATTAAAATTCCTCAATGATCCCAGTTTTACAGTGGAGAAAAAATGGGGTGTCCTTTTTCACACCCTGCACAGTTTAAATGTATTTGTCAACTCTCTCTTAATGCTGGTTTTACACAATATGCAATACAAGACACTTAGCCACAGGGATGGATATAGATAATTTTAAGTCCCAAATTTGGAGGAGGGACATCAAAGTAAAAGACAAAGATGGTGGCTCTTGGTCATGGGACGGGCTGTTCCATATCATAGAACCTCTGGCAGTGTCAATTCGCTCTGAGTGAAGGATGTCAGAGTGGGAATGAGAAATTTCTCTGGTCCCAGGAGTCATAAAAGACTCAGCACTTCCTTTGAAAGTGCCATGAAGGGCCTGCTTTGATCTCGGGCCTCACATGCATGTGGCCCCTAATACAAGATAATGGGGTGACGTGGGCGAGAGATAAGTGGTGTGAAGTGTGCACGCGTGCTGCATCGTCTAATCAGCCAGTGCCAGGGCCCCTCTGCACACGGCCCCTCTGCACACGGCCCCTCTGCACACGGCCCCAGGTGCACTCCTGTCTGACAAGAGCCCGGCGCAAAAAAAAACAAAAAAACAACAAAAATCTTCATATCTTTCATTTGATCTTCTCTGGCACCTTCCAGTCAGCCATTGTGTGTGATAGAGCCCTGTCCCTTTCTCCTGAGCTGCATAGTGCCCTCCCTATGCCTAAGTGTGTTCCCCCTGAATGCTAGAAGACGGGGTTCTCTTCGGGAGCGTGCGTGTCTCAGGGTCGGGCGCTGTAGCAGCAGGAGGAGGCCGGCCGGGGCATTGTCATGCGCCATATGCCGTGGTTTGGGCCCATGTGCATGCCTGCTCTTCACCTCACACTTTGAAGTGGATTGCCAGAGGAACTGGGCGTCTCAGTCTGGCTGGGGAAATGGCTGCCAGCTCGGGCTACAGCAGTCCCTGTCCCCCCACACCCACCCAGGTGAGAGGAGACCCCTCACTCAGTTACCAGGTAACATGGGCTACATTGGCTTGACTTAGGTTTTTTTGCTTGAAACGACCTCAGATTAAAAGCAGTTAACCTCACTATTATGTTAGCGTTTTACTGTCACTTGGGTTATGGTGTTGGCGATATAAAAAAACAGGTTCCAAATATCATTTTTTTTAACACATATTTTCTAAATCTTTAGGAAGTCTTAAAGGAGTTTGCTGAAGAAAATCACCAATTTGAAATTATACAGAAGTAACATAATAGGCAGGTTAAAAAAAAACATTCTTGCTTCATCTCCTTCAAATTTTTAAAAAGTTTTAAGTTTCCAAAAAACATTTTAGTACGAGATACCATCACTATAGCAGGCCAGAGTGCCTGGTGACTTGTGACCATAATTATCTCCCCTGCTGTGGATAGCCGGCACTATGAGCAGTAATGTGTGCTGGAAGCATGATTGGCCAGTAGATGGCGCTCTGTGCCATGCTGGTTATGGCAAGCCCAAGTGAGCGATCCACTTTCAAGGCCGGTGGTGGCTGCCAGATAGAGAGCAGCGATAAAATTCTCACCTCATTAGAGCTTTGCTATATCATCACAGGGGCCTGAGGTTGGGGGAAGGGGGGAAGGGGAGAGGGGGGAGAGGGGGGAAGGGGGAGGGGGGCAGTGTTTTAATTCAGGTCCTGAGCAGAAGTACGACACAGACGCACGCCTCCGTCTTTTCTGGGGTAATACAGACAGTCCCACTTCTTCACATGGAGTGGAGATTCTTCTAACATACATTTTCAGCACATACGTACTACTGACCCAGAAGCATGACTGGAAAAGTATGTCTCACCGCTTGTTTCACCAGACGGTAGTTTTCTAAAATAGCTGTAGCTAATACATATTTTTTTAACATGCATTCTGTCTCAGCAGAATTATTTTTCATTCTCACACGATGCTACATATACTGATTTTATGTAAAAACAGTAACAAATCAGTAGTAGAATATATGGAATTCTATTGGAAAAACATAACAATGTCTTATATGTGTTCAGAATGGGTGTTTTGATAACAAACAAGATTTGTGAAGAGTGTATATGCAGAAATACTTGTCTTTAGATGATTGTATTGGATACTTAGTTAATTAAATTAATTGTCCACACCAATTTTAGTGTACAATCCAAGTATCAGGGGGTTACACCCAAATATTAGAAGTACATCAGGCCAAGGTCACATACAAATGTCTCACAAACCATCACGGTGAAAGTTGTACGTCACATGGGGACATCCCATCACATATAACTGTCCAGACACAGCCTTTGACTTGAATTGGTAACGTCTCAAACGAGGCCATTCAAAAGGGGTGAGAATGAGCTTTGATGACGGGGTGGGTGGGTGGGGCGATCTCCATTGTCTGGAAAGGGTTTTTTTTGGGCTGATTTCATCTTTAAAAGCTCAGTGCTGCAGCCAGCTGGTGTTCTTACATTTTATGTACAGCCAATAAATCAATATCAAATTTTTGGTAGGGGAAGCCAGATGGCCACCTTCCTCAGACCCTCGACCTCTTTAGGTCAGAGCCCCATCCTGGCTACTGTAACGCGGGCCCACTGCCCAGCCCTTTGAAGGCATAGACATTCAACAAGGAGCCGGCGAATGACTATAGGGGACAAATAGGTTCTTACGACTTGGGCCACAACAATGTTTTGTGCTACCGTCCACTTCAAAGGCACTTGCCTGTTTGATATTCAGGCCCCTGCACCTTGAAATGTGGCCAGAGCAGGTAAGGGGAGGAGTGGCTGAGAGAAGTTGGCTTGTGGACCCCTCCAGGTCTGGCCAGAGGGCTGCTGACCCAGACGATGGTTTGACTGGAGCCTGCGCTTCCCCACAGTGCAAACACACATCACAAGCCTTCCCCACCCATCTCAGCTCACTGCATTGAGAACCTGCGCCTTTTAAGATGTGATCTTCTCCGCAGTCACTTTTAAGCTCACCAGATATTCAGTTTTCTTAAGACTGCAGAATCTGATGCATATTTTGAAAATATTAATTAAGGGGCTTGACCAAAAACAATACTGTAGCAATGGACATCTTGTTATGCAATATAAGAACCTCATGTAGTTAAGAAATAGAGAGTGCAGAAGGAACAATGGTGGTATGACCTTCCCCAATCTGTCAGATATAGGCAAAACAACTGGCTGTTTTCCTCATACATTTCAGAACCCATCCTGTCAGACCACACCTTAATGTTTCTATTTTATTTCGACAAAATAAAAAAACGAACCATTATCTCTCTTTATTTTGCAGGTCTTTATTATGCACTATGTACGTCGCTCTGGATAAGAGCGTCTGCTAAATGTCTATAATATAATATATAATATAATATATAATATATATAATAATATATAATATAGGTCTTGAGGCATGGATCATGGTGGTGCACATCACTGTCATTTGGCCTATCTGTAGATCAAGTGGACCTACCGTGTTAAATACACTTTGAAAGTCACTTTGGCTAAAAGCATCTGCCAAATGACTAAATTGAACATTTTTACGTAGGAGCCGGTGAGTCTATAGAATGAGCGTCTTTTCTCAGGTGCCTTTTAACAAATTCACAGCAGAAGAGTGTGCAGCCATCACAATTAACTCCTAATTGTAATTGTTTAGCTGGTTTCCTTCACTGGCTGTAGTCTGGTGTCTGGTACCTTAACCTTTCTGCTGTCTTTAAAGGTATGTCAGGCTCATAGGTAACAGAAGGAGAAGAGTGATGAGTAGTGGAGGAAGGGGGGTCAGGAGGAGTTGGGTTGAGTGTGGGGCTGGCTGGAGAATGACAAAGTAATTTTTTCTCTCCAAGGCATCTATCCCATCCCACCCGGCTCGTCCCGACATCTGCGCGGCCCAGAGGTCAGGTTAAACAGTAGTTTGATTGGAAGCTGGTTCACGGGCCGGTGTGAAATGCCTGCACTATTACAATGTGTGGCTGCAGAGCAGGGGGGGGGGTGGGCTAGTCTTTGGCCTTTGTGTGGCCCACAGTTCGAATGTGCGACCCCATTGTTAGAGCCCCCCGGCTGCCCTGGTCCTCAGACTGTCTCTTCTTCTGCTTTGTCTTGTGCGGTGCGACCACTTCCTCTGTCCAGGTCAGTGCAAGGTCGTGACTTTGGACACCAGCTCTTCTGCTCTGCCCGTCTTGTCTGCCCTTCACAATAAGAACACATTATCTACACTCTCAGAAATAAAGGTACAGCGGAGGTACATTTTTCTTCTTTAAGAAACCAATTACCCAAACGTGCCCTGAAAGTACAATAATGTTCTAATTGTGTACTAATAAGTACCCTTTCCAGCAAAAAAGGTAAAAAATTAATTGTATTAAAATGTCTAGGGGTACAATTGTATGCACCTATAGGGCACCACCCCAGTGGCAAGCGTTTGTACCTCCTTAGGTACTTCTCATGCCTTTTTTCTGAGAGCGTATGGATATTTCATTTCTACCGTGTTTAATTGCACACAAATCAGTATGTTGAAAATCTCAATTAGGTTTCACATTGTACATGTAATTTCTGCCACGTGGTTTAAAGTTGCCCCAGAGGGAAATGGATAATGTTAGCATTCTGTCTAAAGGTCAATAAAATGGGAATAAATGCAAAGTAATATTGATTAATTGATCGTGAGTGTGTGTGTGTGTGTGTGTGTGTGTGTGTGTGTGTGTGTGTGTGTGTGTGTGTGGTGGAAGCAATAACATCTGAAGCACCGCAGAGGGTTAACTTGTGGGCAACCCAATAGAGTGATCTTTTAGTTATCATAGCCTTGTAGCCTTGCTTATTGCATCGTGTGTCAAACCAGAATCTTGCAACGCAGCTGATGAGTAGCCTACTAATATATATCCTTAGCCAAACCGAGAACCCATGTTGTGGCGAGATATTTCGACAGTAAGCGTGGGGGTGGTGTGAAAAATACCATCACACACCTTGGAATGCATTTTTTTTTAAACCCGGTAAAAAACGAATTCCCATGATGTGGAAGCCATGTTGTTACTGGGACCATTATGTCCCAGTCAATCTAAGAACAGCTTCATAAATCACAGACACATTTTTGTTGTGACAGAGTGAACAGTGGCAGAAACATCATTTGCACGCCACAAACCAATTCAGCGGAGGAAACCTGAATGAAAGAACGGAACAGGAAGCCCCAGCTAGGTGGCTGAGAGGGAGGTGGGAGGAAAGAGCAGACCAGCCACCTCCTTTCAGCCACCTCCTTACAGCCACAGGCAGGGGTTTGCTCTTTCAAGGCAAGTGGAATCAAGACACTTTTAAATTGATAAGAAGTGGATAGGCCAAACTGCCATTAGGCACAGAGTGTGCAGTTCAGGTCAGCACAGCGCTGTGTGTGTCTGGGGGGTTTGGTTTTGGGGTGGAGGGGGGGGGGGGGGGGGGGGGTGGAGTGTTGTTACAGAGAGAAGGAGGGGAGGGGGTTATTATCTGATAAGGATCACCGTCGGGCTTTGATCTTTGGGAGAGTGATAAGGGGTTACAAAGTGTCATACAGAGTGGACAAGCAGGACTACGCGGCAGGTACAAACAAGCATGCTGTGGGCTGCGTATGAGGCGCTGGCCTTTCAAAGGACAATTAAACAAATAAACAGGGCACACCAGCAGACCGCTGGTGAAGCCATAAAAGACCAGCAACAGCCAGGAAATCCAAACACAAGTACATGTATTTGAGCATGTACCAGACCAACAGACCCAAACACAAAGAAAAGCAGGTAAACAGTACCCCCCCCACACACACACACACACTCAAATAGTTAAATGCAGGATTACGCTTGAAATGGCCGACGTGACTGTGCGTCCTTGCATAACCCTGAAATCCTTTGACAAATACAATGAGTTCTTTGTTTTATCCCGCTTGCATTTGAGCCAAGGATAAAATAAAACCTGAAGCAAGCAGGCAGCAAAGGAAAAGCCCTTGGAGTGAAGATTGGTGTTTTTTCAGTGGCGAATATGAGAACGCTTGCTGTCAGCAAGGGCAATCTTTTCAGTTAGCGGCAACGTATCAAAGAAACAATCAAAGAGGAAAGACACCCCCCCCCCCCCCCCCCCTCCAAAAAGAAAAGAAAAAAAAGGGCCGTATCACATTGGCCACATGAGGCAGGAGACGGGGAACTGACTCCTCACCAAGGCCCTGTTAAAGCGACACTTGAATGTTACAATGCCCCAAAAGCGGGGGTCGTGAAGCACTGATGTGTGTGTGTGTGTGTGTGTGTGCGTGTTTGAGTGCGCACGTGTGTGTGTGTGTGTGTGTGTGTGTGTGTGTGTGTGTGTTGGGGGGCGCCATGGCGGTCTCCCTGGATGTTTAGGGCCTGCATGTGGAGGCCAGACAGAGCATGAGGTTTGGGAAGTGGGGGTGCAGTGGGGGTGCAAGCTGTGGCCTGAAACAGATGCCTGGCTGTCTGGCTTTGAGGGGTCGAGGTGATGTGGGGCGGGGGGGGGGGGGGGGGGGGGTTGTACAGCATGTGGAGTTAATGTGCCTTCACTAACCCCCTGGCAACAGCCCAGTAATGGAGTGATTTGGACTGCACCTGCGTATAGGTCTGTGTGTGTGTGTGTGTGTGTGTGTGTGTGTGTGTGTGTGTGTGTGTGTATGCAGGCATATACACCAGTCTGGACAGGGCAGCAACAGAGAGCACAGGTCATTTATTTTAACGAGGCACTTTATTTAAGTAATTGAAAGGTCTTAAGGGTGGCCAGTTTTTTGGACAGGCAGGACACGGAAGCCTCTTTTGTGCTCCTGTGGTCTTGAAGTCATGCAGCACACATTCTCACTGTCACCCATGTAACTTACCTGTCTCCGGTTACCTGTTTCATTTGGTTTTGTCCTTGTGTCTTAACTCTATCAACTGGAAAAACTAAAACAAAGATGACATTAATATGTTTTAATGTTCCCGAATTTCCCGAACCAAAAGCAGGGAGAAGATTCTTTCCACATTACATGAATTTTGGAATTGTGACACCAAGTATTACTCTCTTTTTTGTAGTTACACAAAAAGCACGATACCTAATTGAATTTGTGAAGGCAAACCAAAATTGTATTTTAAAAATGTGCATTTGCTATTAATAATGGTGTATTCTTTTTTTTCTTCATTGAATTCTACACAATACGCAACAAAATGGCGTCTCAAGAGAACATGGTGAAATACACAGTAAATGTGTAGTTCAATTAGAAAGGATTAAGATGTTCAAGGCTTCATTATCAGATCTCTTAAGACAACATGAAAGAACGCAAGCAGAGAGTGCAGCTGTCCTAATGGTGTAAGCTTCCCTTCTCTTGTTGTGTGAGGGATTTGTTTGTGTGAGAGATATTTACTGATCCAAGGAAAAACAAACAGCCTCTTTTTTGTTTGTGGGAATTCTTCTTCAAACAAAGAACATCCCATGTGTACATTCTGTGTGTGAGAGCCAGGATGCACCACATTCACGAATCTGTGTTTGGCCTTTTCACCACACTTCCTGCACTTCCGATACACTATCAGGAGATAATTAATTGTCCTGGTTTTATTATGGATTTTATTTAGAGTTTTAGACATTTTCCCATTATGCTTCTTTCAATTAAATGCAGAGGAAAAGTGGACATGACATAAGAAAAGCACTTTTTTACTGTAATTCACTGTACATCTAATTCTACAATAATAATACAATAATATGGCCTATCCATTACACTGTCATTAATTGCTATATGGAATCTTGGTGATTTATGAACTTGGGCCATTTTATTTGTGCATTAATTGGAAGTCGCTCTGGATAAGAGCATCAGCTAAATGCCTAAAATGTAAAATGTAATAAAGTGGAATATATAAGTATATAAGTATATATTACACACAGACATATATATAACCTGTATACATCTGTTGTAATTGATATTCTTTCAATGTGTGTCTTGGTATCCTTCAACAGACCACAGGGTGGTGCTATTTTGTACAAATAATTGCTCTTTGTAGCACACTTGGTTGACCATTGTGAACAGTGGTTAACCCAGAAGTGCAGTCAGTTAGGTTAAATTTCACCTTAACACAATTTGCACTTGTTCATTCGTCAAAAAGTATAATCTTTCAAAATGTTTCTGATAGGAAAAAAGACATAACAGACGTAACAGGAGATGGAGGTATAGCAAATTAAAATGTGTGGTTACTAATTACAAAATAATGTTGGGTTACACTAAACTAAACTAAATTAAAACACAATGACAAGCTGCACCCAACAAATATTTTACGGGTATTAAATAGAAACATAAAAAGTTAAACTAAAGCTACATCAGTTTTTCAATATACTGTTTTTCCATATGAAGATTAACTAAATTAGAGATTTTTAAAATCTGGTACAATATGTTAAATATATTTGCTGAAACACAGGAACCCCCTGTTGTAAGTTCCCTTGTCTTATCTAATGCTTCATAAATGTCTTTCTTTGGCTTTGCCTTTTCTAATGAACCAATAAATCAACTGATACCAAGCCCGAAGAGGGCAGTTTTATGAGGAAGACTTCCCTTGCCTTCTGCAGGGGGTAAGAGGCTGACACTCTTTAAGTGTCAAAAGCCTTTTTAACCCACAGGCTTCCAAACCAAGTATTATTACTTTACTGAACATCAGTCAGGGCGACTCCCTTTCACCCACTGTGATTCCTGTTGACCATAAATCCTGACAGAAAATGAAAGAGGGGACGAAATCACAGGTTACTATCATGTCATCTTGCGTGATTGTAAGGTAATGTAGTTTCAGGGGAATTGAAGGCAGCACACTGGTGTTTATTAACCAATTACTTTATCTAAGTAATTGAAAGGTCTTACGGGTGGCCAGTTTTCTGGACAGGCAGGACACGGAAGCCTCTTTTGTGCTCCTGTGGTCTTGAAGTCTGAGTCATGCAGCACACATTGAAATGGTTACATATTTATGCAGCCATGTTAGGTGTTCATGAATAAAGCACCCTCCGATTATTCAAACCCTTGGAAAAGATGAGAAGGAAGGCTATATAAAACAAATAATACAATGCTAAACCTCAAATGGAATTGGTTGTTATGGTGAGATAAGAGCAATATTGATCCTTTTGGCCAAGCTCACCAGTGGTGGGTTTAATGACAGAAGAAAGACGCTAATGATGAAAGCCATACACAGCAAAAATGTCTGTGTAAATTTAACACCACTGGTGTACATTTAACACCCTAGGGTGTTTATATGAGACCATTAACTCATATAAACACCCTAGGGTGTTAAATGTACACCACCATTTTAGCTGTGTACCTGTGGTAAATTATGGTGGTGGATCTATGATGGGATTGTTCTGCATCTGTTTGTCAATGGAATCATGCACTCCAGGAAGTACAAATATATTTTGGCCAAAACTTTTGATTTGATTTTTGTCCCTACTTGTTGATGAAAATATGGTTTTCATTTTAGAATGGAAAAAATATAATCATATTATCATCTTCATTTTGTGCAAGACGGCAAGCTCAATGTTCATATTAAAAAATGGAATGCAAAATGAACACGTTGACATTAACACACACATGCGCACATACTTGTTACCATGCTAGTAATTCCCAGGATTATTAAAATGTAAAACTTGTAGTGATATATTTAAGAAAGGGAAATAATACACACGTACAGTCAAGCCGGAAAGTCTGCGCACCCTTTACAGGTCCCAAAGAGCACAGTGGCCACCATCATTCGTAAATGGAAGAAGTTTGGAACCACAGAGAATCTTCCTAGACCTGGCCGCCCAGCCAAACTGAGCAATCGGGGAAGACGGGCCTTGGCCAGGGAGGTGAGCAGAAACCCGAGGGTCATTCTGACAGAGCTCCAGCGTATTCTTGTGGCGATGGGAGAACCTTTCAGAAGATCAACCATCCAGGCAGTACTCCACCAATCAGGCCTTTATGGTAGAGTGGCCAGACGGAAGTCCCTCCTTAGTAAAAGGCACATCACAGTCCGCTTGGAGTTTGCCAAAAAGGCACCTAGAGGACTTTCAAACCATGAGAATCAAGATTTTCTGGTCTAATGAAACCAAAATTGAACTTTTTGGCCTGAATACCAAGCGTCACATCTGGAGGAAACCAGGCACCGCTCATCACCTGGCGAATACCATCCCTACAGTGAAGCATGGCAGTGGCAGCATCATGATGTGGGGATGTTTTTCAGCAGCGGGAACGGGGCGACTAGTCCTGATAGAGGGAAAGATGAATGCAGCTAAGTACACCGAGATCCTTGAAGAAAACCTGCTCCAGAGCACTCTGGACCTCAGACTGGGGCAAAGTTTTACCTTCCAACATGACAACGACCCGAAGCACACAGCCAAGAGAACAAAGGTGTGGCTTCGGAAAAAGTCTGTGCATGTCCTTGAGTGGCCCAGCCAGAGCCCACACCTGAATCCAATTGAACATCTGTGGAAAGAGCTGAAAATGGCTGTGTACCGACGCTCCCCATCCAACCTGACGGAGCTTGCAAGGATATGCCAAGAGGAATGGGCAAAAATGTCCAGAAACAAGCGCCTTGAAGCTGTAATCACTGCTAAAGGTGCAGCAACCAAGTATTAGGCTAAGGGTGTGTACAGATATGTAACCCCTAAATAACCTATTTTTGTCAGTAAAATAAAATTGCATATTTTCTAAAAACCTGTTTTCACTTCGTCATTATTGGCTATTGTGTGTAGATGTTTGAGGCAAAAAATGAACTCAATCTATTGTGGTATAAGTCTGTAACGTAATAAAGAAGGTGGAGAAGGTGATAGGGGTGTGCAGACTTTCCGGCTTGACTGTATGTGTAGGTGTTCATATATATATACAGTCAGCACTACTTTAGCACTTTGAGTTTGAAAGGATACAATGACCATGAGGTTGAAGTGCAGATTGCAGCTTTAATTTGAGGGCAGTTTCATCCATATCGGATGAACCGTTTAGAAATTATAGAACCTGTTGTAAATAGTCCCCCCCCCCCTCCCCCATTTTTGGGCATCAAAAAATAATGGACAGTTTAACATAATGTAGAATAAAGTAATAATTTTAAATATTTGGTCGCATATCCTTTGCATGCCATGACTTCCTGATGTCTGTGACCCAACAATATCAAAAGACTTTTGGTACTCTTACAAGCGATACTATAACCTCTCTGCATTTGAATGGATCTCTATGGGATTCTGGGGTGGGACTAGATTTAGCTGTAAATTACACTGGAATAGTATGGAACACATGATTGGCTAAATGGCTGATGTATCAAACCAGCTTTAAACCACCACTCTGCTGCCAGATATTCCATAGATATGGATGAATAACTTGAAGGGTTTCTTCTCTTGACTTATTTGTCCATAAAGTTCAATAGAAAAATTTGTCAGGAGAAACAACCCTTAAAGTGATCCATTCATATCTACTGCATATCTGGCAACAGAGTGATGGTTTGAGGCTCGTTTGATACCTCAGATATTTGATGACTTACAACCATTTATCCAACCATGTTTCATACTGTTCCAGAGTAATTTACAGCTAAATCTAGTCCCACCCCCCAATTCCCATAGAGATCCATTCAAATGCAGAGACGCTACAGTATCACTTGTAGGAGTACCAGAAAATAAGACATCAAGAGTATTTTGATATTGTTGGGTCACTGACATCAGGAAGTCATGGCATGCAAAGGATATGTGGCCAAATATGTACCTATGTACAAAAGGTTCTATCATTTATAAACGGTTCATCTGATATGGATGGAAATACCCTCAAATTAAAGTTGACAGTCTACATTTCAACCTCATTGTCATTGTATCCTTTCAAACTCAAAGTGTTAGAGTACAGAACCAAAATAACAAAAAATGTGTCACTGTCCAATGAATTATGGTGCTCACTGTATATATATATATATATACACCGATCAGCCACAACATTAAAACCACTGACAGGTGAAGTGAATAACATTGATTATCTCATTGTTATTTTGCTTCTGTACTCTAGCACAGAGCCAAAAGTACAGAACCAAAATAACAACGAGATAATCAAAGAAGGTGGTTTTGATGGTGTGCCTGATCTGTGTAGATACAGTGCCCTCCACAATTATTGGCACCCCTGGTAAAGATGAGTAAAAAGGGTTATAAAAAATGTACCGTTTGGTGAATTAGCTTAATCTCACACTGAAAAAACGTTTAATTGGATTTGAAAAAGAAATCCCTCATCAAGAAATAATCATTTTTAACAAAACCATGTGTGCCACAATTATTGGCACCCCTGCATTTAATACTTTGTACAACCTTCCTTTGCCAATAAAACAGCACTTCTCCTGTAACATCTAATAAGGTTGGAGAATACAGAGCAAGGAATCTGAGACCATTCCTCTTTACAGAATCTCTCCAGATCATCCAGAGTCCTAGGTCCTCTCTTGTGCACTCTCATCTTCAGCTCAGCCCACAGGTCTTCAATGGGGTTTAGGTCAGGGGACTGAGATGGCCATGGCAGAAGCTTTATTTTGTGTTCAGATAACCATTTTTGTGTTGATTTGGACATATGTTTTGATCATTGTCCTGCTGGAAGATCCAACAAAGACCCAGTTTTAGTTTCCTGGTCGAAGCAGCCAGATTCAGATTAAAAATATTTTGGTATGTCATGGAGTTCATGATGCCATGTACCCTAACAAGATTCTCAGGGCCTTTGGAAGAAAAACAGCCCCACAACATCACGGAACCTCCACCATACTTAACAGTGGGGATCAGGTTATTTTCGGTATAGCCATCCTTTTTACACCAAACCCTACTTGAGTGTTGGTTGCCAAAAAGCTCAATTTTCATTTAATCTGACCATAGAACACGGATCCAGTCAAAGTTCCAGTAGCGTTTAGCAAACCCCAGGTGCTTACGTTTGTGGTGAAATGACAGGAAAGGCTTTTTTTCTGGCATGTTTTCCACATAATTTGTTGGCATGGAGGTGACGTCTAATGGTAGTTTTGGAGACTTGATGACCCCAAGATGCTACTTTCCTTTGTAATTCTCTAACAGTGATCCTTGGGGATTTGTTTGCCTTTCTTACCATCCTCCTCACTGTGTGTGGGGGGCAAAATAAACTTGGGTCCTCTTCCAGGCAAGTTTGCAACAGTTCCAGTTGCTTTGAACTTTATAAGTATTGCCCTAATGGTAGATATGGGCATTTTCAGGTGAGTAGCTATTTTTTATAGCCATTCCCTGACTTATGAAGCTCAACACACTTTTCCCTCATTTGATTTGTGTGTTCTTTTATCTTTCCCATATTCATGTATGAATAAGGAAATATGGCCTCTGTGTCACCTCATATTTATACCCCAGTGAAACAGAAAGTCATGGATTACTGCTTGAAAGTTCCTAAACACTCTGATCAACTTTAAAAAGTAAAATATAAATGGAAAAAATGCTTCAGTTACATTTTGTTCATAAAAATGTCTAGGGGTGCCAATAATTGTGGCATACGTGGTTTTGTTAAAAATAATTATTTCTTAATGAGGGATTTGTTTTTCTCAGAATAAATTTACTTTAATTAAAGGTTAGATTTTGCTAATTGTTTCAGTGTGAGATTAAGCTAATTCACCAAAAGGTAAATTTTTTATAACCCTTTTTACTCATCTATACCAAGGGTGCCAATAATTGTTGAAGGCACTGTATATATATATAAAACATATATAACAACGTGTGTATGCCCCTGCGAGTAAGCTCAAGCTTGGCCACAAATGGATCCAAAGGATCTTGAAAGATTCTGTATGGACGAACGGTCAAAAAATCCCCCAATATGTTCACCAATCTCATTAAATACCACAGAAGGTGACCCAGTGGCCTTATACTTCCGAGGGGAAGGTGCACAAAAATGTCTAAAATAGAAAATCTTCACAAATGTGAGAAATGTGTGGCTGGTGGCACGTCCAGTTAATTGCACTTGTTTTCAGAGCAATGATGCTCTGGAAGAAAATGTTGACCATGGCGGTACTGACTGTGGTTAGCAGCCTTGCAGCGCAGAGCGTAACTGACCATGGCGTCATTCAGGGGGGAGGAGGGTTTGAGTCGGCAGGGTGCTCTTGGCCTCGTCACACATGACTGACTGCTCCGGTCGATCAGGGTGTCCGTGGAGCACATACAGCTGAGAATTAGGTACAGTCCTCTACTGCAGGGTCAGCACAGCCGGTGGACTGCATAGTAAAAATAATTGGCAGCGACCAAGAAAGAACTTTGAAAGAGATGCATGCTTGCCTGTGTCCTCACAAATATTTGGAAGACATATTGCTGATGGGAATTTCTAATATGGAGAAAAACCACCTCTACTTATTTTCAAGTTCACATTAATGCCATTTGCCTTCATTTGTGACTCTATTGACTTCTGTTTTTTTGATAATTATTTTTGCATGATTGCATAATATTTTTATGAATGTTATTATTATATTCGATCATAAAGATATTAACCAAGACTACAGGTCGGGCTCTATAGGTGCAAGTTCAAGTCTCAGCTATCTATGATCACATGTCTGCAGAAGTGGAAAAAACCCGTTTTTTTTCCTGCCAGAGGCAGGGAGGATTTAAGTAAGTCATTCAGGGTTTGAAGGACTACTACTGCATTACCTCTGCTCGAGAATATGCCTGGTTTCCACGGGCTACCAGTTTTCATCAGAGTGAAAGGAGTAATAATCATGAAAGTCTGTATATAATATACTTTATGTATGGAATTGGACCAAAAACTGTGTCCATCATTAGAAATCCAAATAGGGTAGCTGTAGCATGATCAAAATGCCGGGGGTGGTCATTTGTAAGGCATTGAAGGGATAAAACAAAGTATAATGTAAACATTGGGTAGATATTGTCAGAAAAAATTAAGTGTCAGAATGACAAAGCTGAAGAACTAGTCTAAATACATCATTACAAGAAAACTTTAGGTATAGGCTAAGTTCCACAAATAAGGAGCTAGAGAAGGAATTTATGTTGTGTAGTTTGCAGCAAATATGACATGATATTAGATGGAATGTATGGAGGATATAGCCCAGTATTGGTAGGAAATACCAAACAATGTAGGGACCTGACACAAGTGTGAGCAGCACAGTACAGGTAACACACTCTACAGTACAGGTAACACACTCCACAGTACAGGTAACACACTCCACAGTACAGGTAAGTTAACTGTAGGCTACTGTGGAGTACGATCTGTTGAGTCACAGGCTGAAAAGCTAAGAATTTTTTTTTTTTTAAATGTCAGTTAATCAGAGCTCACATAAGATTACTCATAACATTAATGTACAAAATAAAACAGAATGCTCCTCCCTTAAATTTGCAAAATGCAAACCGCTTGCTTAATAACAGCTCTGAAATTTCTGAAAGACAGGTTTTATATGAATGTTCAGTCGGCTGCCAGGACCCCCGAGTCATATAGTCCTTTCAAAAAATTCTAACATTTAGCTGACTTCAAATAAACATATAACAAGCCGAGGAACACAATGGCTTTATCAAGATTATGTACATCTGTGCAAATCGGCTAAATTGGTAGTATGCATGAAAGAGCTTCACCTTCCTTACCAGAGAAAACACCTTAGATTCAGTGGCAGATGGTCAACATTTTAATTACATACAATGTTTAATATTTGCCAAAAAATTACCATGATATGTTCAATGATATGTTTGGGTACAATATGTATGATTAAATTATAGAGCATGGCACATTTGGAAAACAAGATAATAACCTATTGACAGTAGGCTACTATCAGCTGAATATTGTTTTTACAATAACCACAAGTAAATAGCCTACTGATTTGGACCCATAGTCTTAAAAAAAGGCTATGTGGAATAATTAAGTATCATTTTGGCAACCGATTAAAATCATTACGTTATCAATAGTCATATTTATGAAGAAATATTAGAACAGTTCACACGGGCTGTAAAAGTACCCTGCTTGATTTGAATATTACCTGCAGTGACTTCCTGTATAAAACGTCAGATCCTACCCTGTTTGCTGTTCGAAACTGGGAAGAAATTGGGTGTCCTACTAGACAACACCTGGGGCAGTGTCGTATGAGAATGGGCAGAAAAGTATGGAATAGACGGACACGATCAGAACCCTAAAAAACAAGCTTTGCCCGATGTAGTTCGTCGAAGTCACGATGAGTTTTCTGCGTATTGCAGCGTGTAGTGAACGACTTCTTTCTTTGTTTTAACACTTCCGGGAAAACCCCTGCTACACAGGTAAGACGAGTATCGTTCTTCGGAGCGAGAGCAGAGACCTTAAGATAATATATCCCTTCAGCCTAGATCTACCGATTCGTGTTTGTATTTACATATGTATGTAGCTTCATTGGTATTTTATTTAAGTAATATGTCAAAGTTAGGCTAAGCGGGTCCAGTCCGAACGGTTTTTGTTACATATTTTAAGACTGCGGTATGGATGGGACTCGAGTTACGGCTAACTCGCTAAGCAAGCACTGAATAGCCAACCTCCAGGTTCTGCCAGAGTAGCCTATCGGTTACTAGAATTTCGCACACTTCAATACGAAATTCCAGGTTACAGACATTTTCCCAAACTATAATGGCGTTAATATCGGTTAGCCTTTGTGTTTGCATAAACGACTGACGGTAAAAGTTTGCGCGGTTGTTAACCTTGTCCCACAGCTGTCAGAGGGTAGTTTCATAATTTATGGTTTGAGAGGGGAGCGTGCCAGTGGGAGAAACAATATCCGCTCTCACTTCTCGTGAATGGAAAGAAAAATATTGATGTTGTTTAGGAAGTTTTGACTTTGTCATTACATAGTTTACTTAAATGTGGATTAAAATGCTAGTGTGTTTCTTAAGTTTTGACAAATTTATAGACTATACAGAATCGCAAAACTCTTGCCGTATTTGTTTTGTATTAGTTCTGTGGATAACAGTGTTTTTTCTTGTTTTTATGACGTGATTGTATATATAGTATTGAAGAAAAAGGAAATAACTGTTGTAATTAATGGAGACATAGTATTTGTACACAGTGATATTTCAGACTGTTGTGGAAAAATGTGGCCGACACACTCAGCTTTGAGCTTCTACTAACAAACGGAATGTTGTTTATGTTGGCGAGTGAGGCTGATTGAGCTGTAGATGGGGAACCCTCTGATGTTGTCAGTCTGGTAACTGGTTTAGCTTCATAATGAAAACAAGCTAAAAACCAGTCTTGGTTCACACGCACTGCTTAAACACACATATAACGAATGGGTTTTGCCGTGCCAGTTATAGCAGTATGATTTAACTGCAGTTCGGGGATGGAGGGAACCATTGTTATAAGGAGCTCATGCTTGAACTGCTAAGCTGTATACCTCAGCTGGCTGGCTAGCTAGGTGCTTAGCTCATTTAACCATCTCCAAAGCAGGGCTTTGATAAGGCTAAGTAAATGATTAATGCTCTTTTCTGTTTGCTTAAATCTTGATATGATATTGCAATGGACACAGCCGTATGACACACAGGGTGGCAGGAAGGCAGTGAAACGGCTAACATTGGGTTCACTGAGCGGGTGAGGGCGGCATATGTCAGCGGGCACTTTGATGTTGACTGGCCCTTGTGAAGGGAGGCTGAGAGACAGGGACACCACACCAGTCCCTGCCAAGCTCGTATTGTGGTACACAGCCAACACCTGTATACCTTGCTTGTGTGGGTGTGGCCAAAGGCACGATTCGCTGCTCTGTGATTGGACCGTGAAACTGAAAGGGATCAGGGCGGATCCTGAAGAATGCAACACTTCAGTTGTACAGTATTCAGCTCCGTGGGTAAATGGAAATGCAGGTGTTCCAACAGTGAAGGGTTCTGATGGGCGTCTCGTGGTGTGGGGTGCAGTTCCGTCTCGTGGTGTGGGGCGCAGTTCCGTCTCGTGGTGTGGGGCGCAGTTCTGTGGAAGGGTCCGGGTGCACTCATGTTCTTAGAAAGGCAGTGTAGTATAATGGTTAAGGAACTGGGTTTGTAACCGAAAGGTTGCAGGTTCGATTCCCAGGTCAGACACTGCCGTTGTACCCTTGAGCAAGGTACTTCACCTACATTGCTTCAGTATATATCCAGCTGTATCAATGGATACTATGTTTAAATGCAAAAATGCTGTGTAAGTCGCTCTGGATAAGAGCGTCTGCTAAGTGCCTGCAATGTAAATGCAATGTAGAAGGCAAGGTTCACGTCAGCTGTTATTTACAGGTACAAAGCGATCATCTTCAGTTTGATAAAGTGTTTATTTCTTGTAGAGAGGGGCACCTTTCAGGTTGACAATGTCCACTGAGTACGAGTAGTCGCCCAGTACGAGTAGCATGGTACTAATATTAGCCGTATGTTATTTTCTGAAAAAGATCAGAACTCAAACAAGTATTTATGGGTATATTGTAGAATGAAGCCTGGGACAGTGTTTTTCTACATCCATCAAATAAATATGGGTTGATTTATTAGATTTTTCAGAATTGAAGGTGCTAGGAGGCCATGGGGTGAGGTGGCCCAACATCCTATTAAGTGACTATATACAGTAGGCTATATATATATATATATATATATATATACAGTAGGCTATATATATATATATATATATATATATACACACAGTCAAGCCGGAAAGTCTGAATACCCCTTTCACCTTCTCCACGTTTTATTACATTACAGACATATTCTACAATAGATTGAGTTCATTTTTTGTCGCACAATTCTACACAAAATAGCCCATAATGACAAAGTGAAAACATGTTTTTAGAAATTTTTTCAAATCAAAAACTGAAATTTCTAATTTACATAAGTATTCATACCCTTTGCGTTAACATATTTTTAAAGTATCATATTTCATATTTGGTCGCATATCCTTTGCATGCTGTTACTTCCTGAAGTCTGTGACCCATCAACATCAAAAGACTCTCGATATCTTATTTTCAGGTACTGTTACAAGTGATACTATAACCTCTCTGTATACTATATACCAACCACTGTATATATTTAAAGACGGTAGTTAGTTCTGACCGTGCATTGTGATTGGCCGAGACGCATTCAATGAGTGCTGATGTACAGTGTAACATCACTCAGACCTCATCGCCGGCCGGGTTAAGTCCGCTTTGTGATATACTGTTGGAAAAAAACTTCTTTTTTTAAAAAACATTATTAAAACATCATCTAAACATTTAATAAAAATGGAGTTCTGAAGGAACCATTTGTTGGTGGAGCTAAATAAACAAAAAAATCTGTTGTCTGAATCATTACTTGATATATTTTATAGACTAGTACAACAGTTGTATAAAAGCAAAATCGCACTCGAGTCCATGCTGATATACCGCAAATATACAGCACTCCCTCTCATGCTTTATATATAATATGCTTTATGTTTATGGTACCGTTAAGAGCAGGTTTATAAATGGATGGAAAAACGGTAGAATTTAGTTTTTAGACTCCTTGCTAACCTTCTGAGAAAACACTGTTTAATCTGTTAAGTCTGAGGTTCTATTTTGTATGCAGCAATTTGTTGTGAAAGCGTCCCTGGGACATGCGCGGCACAAAAACCCCCCCGGAGACGTCCAAAGTCCTAAAACTGATCCGGAAAAGGTCATGAGCATAAGCCTGTTTTGAGTTCTTCACGGTGTGCTTCAGTATCTGCGAGAGGCATCAGAAGGGATTGGATTTTTTCAGACCCTAAATGTGTTAACCAGAGGCACTGCACACTAACTTAAGTGTGTCATAAGCACACGCATGAAGAGCTGTTGCACCATGTGGCAGCTGGTAGGAAAGAACGTTCAGCAATAAGACAAAATACTTGTGACTCCTGGGACAGGTAGGGTCTGAAAATCCACGTCGGCATTCTTGACTCTTCCAGAAAAATAACAGGCAGACCCGTCTGTAAGACGCTGTGGTGGGATACGCTGTGGGGATTTAGTCTTGCCTGTTATCCTCATCCCTCAAACCAACGTCTGTGTTGAAGGGAGCTGGGGCCATCCATCACAGGCCAGGGACAGCCCAATCCTTCCTCATCTGGAGCCTTCTTTAATTAAGACGCTCATCCCCATACTGACTGTAATCTGTAGAATTAACAGCTGGGTGTCACCTCTCACCTCGCCTCTCTCTTCCTTCTCTCTGTCTCTCTATTTCTCCCCCCCCCCTTCTGTTTTTCCTACCCCTCTCCTTTCTCCTTTCTTCTCTTTACACTAATTTCTCTCTGATCTCCACTTCTGCCTTTCTCAAACACGTGTTCACATGTTGCGCGGCTAGGTAAGACATGCATCAAAGCTCGTTCTTTGTAGAGGTGTTTTTCTATTCGAGATTAAAAGATGTCTCCATGTGGCAGGTATAAACATGTAAATGGTGTGGTAATTGAGTTTCTCCCCTTCCGCCGAGTGAAATGGATCCTGTTTGTATTTCAGTCTGAAAGCAACGCTTCGGGCGTTGAGGCCAGGTTTTCTTTTCTCGTTTACTGAGCGTGTTCTCCATGCACCCGGCTTTACCCAAAAAAATTATTGCTCTCTTGCCACACGGTCCTCAAATATCAGTTCAGTGAAGCCAATAACTTAGACTGGTGATTTAAAATGACTTGCGGAGTGGGAGTGGGCTGTCCTTTGACCTCGGGCAGTGTGTGTGTGTGTGTGTGTGCGCGCAGACTCTAGCTGCTGTGTAATTGGTCGGTCCTGACGCTGGCCCTCTCAGAGTGAGCCTGCCTGCGACCATGCAGCATCAGCAGTCTGAGCCCCCCTCCCTCCCTTCCTCCCTTCCTCCCTCCCTCTCCCCTGGCTGGCGTAGACGGACCGAACGCCTCCCCGCTCCGCCGCCCCCCCCCCATTGCCCAGTCACGCTGCTCTCACAGACCGCCCGGCCACAAGTCACACAAACGAGCCTTTTCCCACCATGCACCTGGTACCCGGTGCAGTAGACGCGTGGGTGCACACAGACGGACACGCATACGTATGCGCATGCGCACACACACACACACACACACACTCGCTCGGCCGGAGGCGTAGGGGTCTGGTTTCAGTCGGGCTGCAGGCGGCCAGGGCAGCGCAGCGGCTCAGCTTGAGTTTCTCGTTTGCATGCAGGAGCGATCGGGCGCTTGACATCGCTGATATCAGCATCTGTGGCGGATGGCTGAGAGAGAAAAAAGCAGAAGATAAATTAACTAAAGAGGCAGAGCAGCGTTTTGTGTTTATGGCACTAAAACCTCTTGGTGGACTCGGAAGGCTAGGCTGGGAATGAAGCTTTTGAAGTCCGTTTTGTTTTAAATAAAATAAAATACCTGAAGGCTTGTGCAAAGTTTGCTGCAGGTGAGTGTTTGATCGGCAAGTTTTAGTGGAGAAAATATCACCCTTTTTACTGTTTTTAAAGACTTTTAATGATCTTATTTCAATGCATTGCATTTACGTGTATTAATCTTTTATTATGGAATGCAAAAGATCTGCACAAAAATTTAATTTCTAGGAAAAGGCTTGCTTAGATAACTGAGCCGTGTGCTACATACAGTACACTCATGGAGTATTGGGCACCCATTACTGTCATCGGCATGTGTCCGTCAGAGCTGAGGCCCGTTTGATTGTCCTATGAGTACACAGCGAGTGACAAAAAAATAAATAAAAGACTAAGGCACACACTAGTCATTCCCACGAGAGGGAATTAACAGATTAAAAAGCTTGGCAAGGGGAGGTAGACTGCTCCTGATTGGCTGAGGAGGTCAGTAGCAGACAGAATTACATAGCTGCATGGTTTACACAAAGTTCTCTTATAGTCACAGACTTTTTGTTCTTTCCCGTTTGTTGAGTTTGACTTTGACTTTTTCTTTCTTCTTCTTCTTCTGCCGGATTATTCCGTGGGGGTTTAGCCTTTCTATGAAGTGAATTGGGACATTTAGCCAAGAAAAGAATTGTGTTCCCGAGGAAATCGGTTAAGAGGAAACAGCTGCGATTTATTTTTTTTCCCAGGTTGTTGGCACTCTGTGGTACTGTGTCATTTCCTGCCGAGCCAGCATAAGCAGAACAAAGTCTACTAGAGTGACATTTGTGTGTGTGTGTGTGTGTGTGTGTGTGTGTGTGTGTGTGTGTGTGTGTGTGTGTGTGTGTGTGTGTGTGTGTGTGTGTGTGAGCGTGAGAGCGCAGGCGTGCGAGAGGGAGGGAGAGAGGAAGAGGCCAAGGCCATGTGTGTCTCTGATTTCAATTCATTTTCTTCTTTCTTATTTCACAGTCCAGGATGAAGACCAATGGAAAGTAGGGTTGTGTGTGGATATATCTCCCAAGAATCTCGGTTTTACGGACTAGGCTGGGCTAATTTTGCTCTTTCAAGTGAACAAGGGGAAACGCAGGAAAAGGGCTTTGAAAAAAACAAAAAACAAATAGCTTTCTGAACAGGGGAAGTCGGATTTGCAACCCGAGCTGGCGGCCATGACGGAGGCCAAAACCCCTTTGGCCTCGACGGGCCTCACCTGGGCACAGGTGTGCAAGGAGTGTGGGCAGGGCCATGGCGGGCAGGAGAACCACCTGTACGAGTACCAGGACGAGGTGGACGACGAGCTCATCTGCCACATCTGCCTGCAGCCGCTGCTGAGGCCCATGGACACGCCTTGCGGGCACACCTACTGCTTCCAGTGCCTGAGCAGCTTCCTGCGCGAGCAGGACTTCTGCCCCGTGGACCGCCAGCGGCTGCAGCTGCACCAGTGCCGCCCCTCCAGCCTGCTGGTCAGGAACCTGCTGGACAAGCTGAGCGTGCTCTGTCCCTTCCACACACACTGCCTGCAGCAGATGCAACGCTGCGAGCTGCAGCCTCACCTGCACAACAGGTGAGCGGGGGGAGGGGGAGGGGGAGGGGGTAAAGGAGAGGGTAAAGGAGAGGGTAAAGGAGAGGAGAGGAGAGGAGAGGGCGGTGGGAGTATGAGGGAGGAAATTGCGAATGGTGGGTGGAGGCAGGGGAAAGAGAGGTCTGTGGAGGAAGAATGAGGGGAGTGAGAAAAAGAGGAATGTAGAGATGAGAGGAAGATGGGGCACAGTGAAGGAGAGATGGGATAAAGATTGTGAAGCGCTGAAAAGAAAGGAACGGCACAGTGCTATCTGCTGAATCCATTAAAGGCATCTGTTGCATATGAATTGTTGAGCTAATCTAAACAGAAGTGTGCTGTATACACTAACCTCGTGGGATTTATTACGGGCAGTTTCGTGGAGCCTCTCGCCCAGCAACGGCAGTCAGTAGAGGAAATCTCACGACCCCATGAATGCCGTGTCCACGTCGGCAGGAAATGATCTCGTTCTACGTTTACATTCCATTCTATATCATATTTCCCTTCTCCCTGGATAATAATGAATCCCAGCAAAATAATTTTAGTCCTACCGAGCGGTGTAGCCAAAAAGAACTGAACGTTTTTCGTTTTCAGCTCATGAATATTTGAGCAGGACCTCCACGAGCGCGTTTGGCACAGTTATTGACTGTATTGACCCCCTGTATTCCCTGGCTGACTCCTCTTCTCCGCTGAAATGTGCGGTTTTTCCTGTGATATCAAGGACAAGGGAGATTAGTATTCACTGTGAGCTGCGTGCGGGCCGCCCGTTATCTGTGTGGTCAGCAAGGATGTCACTGGAAGGTAAAGGTCGTGCTGTGATTAGTCACTTGGGGGCAAAGAGGGAGCGGGAGAGAGAGACGGAGTGAGAGAGAGAGAGAGAGAAAGAAAGGAAGGGAGAGAGACTGTGAGTGGGAGAGAAAGAGATGGAGGGAGAGACTGAGAGTGGTGGAGAGAGAGGGAGAACGTGGTGGAGAGGAAGGGAGAGATTGGGGTAGAGTGTGGTGGAGAGGAAGGGAAAGCGAACGAGGAGGCAGAGTTGAGGAATCCGCAGCGTTGGTGGCGGTACGCTGACTTAATCAGACTGAAGGCTTTCCCTCGTACCGGCCGGCGCGCTCGCTGCCTCCCTGCAATGCAGTAAAAATAAGGCTCCTTATCTGCATAGCCCGTCTCCTTTAATAACTTCAGTCTGTAAAGTCTGCTGCCAAATCCCAGCGTTCCACACACAAACACACACACACACAGTCACACACACCACAGAGCAGCGCCAGTGCACCAGCACGGGTCGTCGGCCCGCTTCGTGGCATCGCTAAAACTGAATGAATGAACTGCATTGATTTTTTTTTCTTCTGCTGACCACCTGAATATGGAGCCGTCAGCATATATAGCTACACCATAGAGGATATCTTTAGTCACTGTTACTGACAGGATGTAATGGATGGGTTTGGGTTTAATTAAGGGAAGGCTGGTTGATAATGAGTTGTGCATGAGAGGGGACAGGTGAGCCTTGACCTTTTCGTACCCCCCCCCCTCCCTTCCCCTCCCCCCAGATGTCCTGCATTCCGGAAGCTTCGGGAGGAAGCGGAGCGGAGGAAGAGGCCCTCCTGGAATGAGCTGAAGGGCCGCGCCGAGGGGGAGCCGGCGGCCGACGCCAAACTCCCACCGGCGCTGTCGCGGACCGGCACCCCACGCGGCCCCGCCGAGCCCGGATTGATCAACCCCGCCTTTGAGGAGAGCGAGGATGGTGAGGCGCTTGTCCTGTCCTATCCTGCCCCCCCCACCACACACAGACAACAAACAAACAAACAAATCACTACCGGTAACATTCCGGCTGCAGTCACCTGTGGGATCACCTGTGGGATCACCTGTGGGGTCACCTGTGGGGTCACCTGTGGGGTCACCTGTGGGGTCACCTGTGGGGTCACCTGTGGGGTCACCTGGGGGTATATAGACAGGCATGAAAGAGATGCGTGGATTTCCTGTGCCTCCTCAGAGCTCAACGGCATCAATTTCACAATCCACACACGACTATTAAACTCTTATCGGGTTGTTGAGTCGCCAATCGTGCGAGTAGGTTTTCGCTTTACTGTACGCCGTCGCTAATTGATAGGGTCGTTATAAAGTACGGAAATCCGTGTAATACTCCACGCCTCTTTGATCTTTTTGTAAGAGAGCGCTGTAAGGCCCCGCCCACGCCGAGCCCTGTGTTTGAACAGCAGCACAGAGATTGTTGTGACTGTGGAGTGGGATGTGTGTGAGAGAGAGAATGTGTGTGTGTGTGTGTGAGGGAGTGTGGGCTGGAGAAACAGTGTCGGGGTGAGAAGTTTGCAGAGGCAGGCAGCAAGAAGCAGAGGAAATGGTTCCCGGTTCTTGTTGACACGGAGGGAAAAACAAAAGCAACCTTTGATCTGCCGGTCTGTGCGAGAGTGGGGGAGGGGGAGAGGGAGAGGGCGGAGAAGGGGGGGGTGCGATGATGTCTTTTTGGTGTCACGTCGCTGGGGGCTACGGTGTCTGTCTGTACCACTCAGGCTTGCGTTTGTCTGGGCCCCGGTGAACGTGTATAAACGTATGAATCACTGTCAAAACTCGGGGCCACTCCGGCAAGGGAACACCCAAAGGCATTTTGTCTCCTGGCTCCACTGATGATAACCAAACGCACGGTTGCCTGGTAACTTCATTTTGTGTAATCTTTATCACTGCTCATTGTGTACATTCATAACCTCTAAAAGTCCTGTTTGTTCAATCGATTTGGCTTTCGCAATGCTGCCGTTTCTGAAACTGTAGGTCAAAGGTCTGAGTGGTTGGTCGAAATTCATTATCGTAAAGGGAATCGACGGACTGTTGGGTCTAGGTGACTCCTAGTGAATTTCATGGCATACGAGGTGTAAAACCTGTGCTTGCATGTATATGTGTGCGAGTATGAGTGTGTACCTGTGTGTTTGTGAATGTGTTGCATGTATAAGTGTGTTGAAGGCTGTATGTGAGAGATTGTTCTTGTGTGACTGTGTCCGAATCAACGCCCTTCTATACTCTTGAGTATGCTAGTTGAGTACACTGGATGAGAAAGTTGGTAAGTAGGCAAAATTTTCTCCTAAATGTAGTGTACTTTAAATCCTTGGATGATATATTTATGGGTTTTTGCTGATAATGGTATGGAGGATATTTTTTGCATACTGCATGTAACTAAACAGTACGCAGAAAACGGTACACAGGACACAGTCGATAGGGCTCTTATTCGGACACAGTCTGTGTTTGAATTCACGCTTGTTTCACTTTTATCCCAGAAGCCCCTCTGAGGTCCAGTCTGGTGGCTGAGGCGAACGTGGTGGAGATCTACCGGGACGAACCGGAGGAGGAGCTGGGCGTACGCATAGTGGGCGGGAAGGACACGCCCTTGGGCAACATCGTAATCCAGGAGGTCCTGCGTGACTCGATTGCCGCCCGAGATGGCAAACTGGCCCCTGGCGACCACATTTTAGAGGTGATGGGCTCCCCCGGTTTTCCCTCCTCTTCCCTTACTTTGCCATCCCTCTCTTTTTCCTGTACCATGTGACCTGACATTGGGCTAAACAGGCCTTATTCTGTACAGAGGCCAAGTCACTGCTCATTCCTGTTTTCCCTCTGCATCACCACCTGTGTTAACTTTAAAATGCTATTTTGCTGTTAAACTTCTACTTGGTACGGCTTGTTCTTCCCAACCGGTTAATGATTATCCAGATCAGTTACTCAGTTCAGTTGCTCTTGGGTGTGAGTTAGAAAGTTATACGCGGTGACAGAAATTACCTAGTTATATAATGCAGGATTGAAAGTGAATAGATTTAGCTAAAATTATATATTTATATTTATATATTTATGATATAATTATTAAAATCTTTGTTCTAATTTCCACAACCAAATTAAGTCTGGTCTCATTTCCGTGTGCCAGAGAAACTGACACATGAGCCTTGCATCTGGTGTTTTGTCATAATTCCTGTAAATGCTGGTAAATGGGGGGGTCTGTTTTTCCTGAGCTGAGACGGGATGGACAGCTCTGTGCTTCAGTGGCTCCTGTGGAGGCGCAGCGGGGCTTGTACAGGCGGTACGAAACCCGCCAGGCGTCTCCGCTCAGCAGCTCTCTCCGCTCAGGCGTCACTAACTCCCCATTGTCTTTCCGGACAAGCCGTACACACAACTCTACTGGCGTTGAGGCGCTGGTGGATGTTTTCCCGTCTCGCTGGCTCCGTTTTTAGGATGTCAGCAAATGTCGGCTGACATATGTAGGTCGCTCACACGGTTCCAACACGCTCGAGTTCGCAGGCAGACTTTATACTGGGCTTGAGTTTGGAAAATGATGATTCTGAGGCTTTATATATAGCCCACTGTACGATAGCGGAGCGGCTAATCCTTTACATCACGCGATCAGTTTGACCGCTTTAATTCACCTGTTGAGTTAAATGGTTTCTTCTGCAATTTTTTGGGGTGAAAGGCAAGGAACAATGCGTGTTGTATGCATAACAGTGGCTGGCTGGCTGGCATGAACTTGTTACTGTCTGTGTTGCGTGCCTCTCTGGAATGTAGTGCCATGGAAAACTAAGCAGATACAATGTGTTCATATTAATATCTGAGATTCTGGCCTCAGTGCTATAGCCTTGGGTTGTTCTCTTCTTATTTGGTTCTTGACCAATCAGAAGTCGTGGAATGTGAACATGAGCCTCTCCTCCTATTGGCTGCTGCAGGATCTGCGTAACACAACCCCGCTTTTTCAGGGGTTTTGTGCACAGTGGTGTCTGTAAAGGGATATGCTGTGAAGCGGAGAAGATAACATTACTTATTCCTATAAATGCTATGCTCCTCTTCCCTTTGTGAATCAATGCATTGATTTCAAGCTGAGAGCTGCTCTGGGTGCTGTCATTGCGCACCTGTTTAGTTGTTGTTAATTGTAGCATTCTAAGACTTGGTTGAAATGGACATCCACTCGGAGATTGATTGAGAGGACTGGATTTGAGCGTCACGCTCAGGTGATCCCAGTCACTCAACTGTGTGAGTGGAACAGCACCTGAAACCTGAGTCGCATCATAGATATAGAACAATAGATATGACGTGCATCATAGTTTAGTGGCACAATTTTTGAGACCGCACCCAGGTAAGATGCCTGCCAGTAACCATGGTGATAATGCTGGCTTGGGTCTCGTGCTGGCACAGCTGATGTTACGTTATGATTTTGACAGTTAAGTTATATGACAGTTTAAATTAAAGCCAAAATTGTTGCTGGTTTTCTCGGCTTATCTGTGATCTAGCTAGCTATAATGGTAAAACAGTGTGCAGCACCATATTGCTCAACCAAGAGGACGACCTGGACTATGGCAGCTGGGATCACCTTCCATGTCTCAGTACAGTAACGTATACTGTAACGTTACGCTAGATAGATATACACTGCTCAAAGAAATTAAGGGAACACTTAATCAACATAGTATAACACCAAGTCAATTAAACTTCTGGGATATCGATCTGTCCAGTTAGGAAGCGTAAACGATTGTGAATCAATTTCACCTGCTTTGGTGTAAATGAAAGTGACAACAGATGGACAGGAGAGGCAACAGCAAGACAACCCCCAAAAAGTAAATGGTTTTGCAGGTGGTGGCCACAAACCATTTCTCTCTTCTTATCCTTCCTGACTGATTTTTCTCTAGTTTGCATTTTGCTAGTGCCCTTGTCACTACTGGTAGCATGAGGCGGTACCTGCAGCCCATTCAGGTTGCACAGGTAGTCCAGCTCCTCCAGGATGGCACATCCATACTTGGATGGCACATCCTGTCGCAAGAAGGTTTGCTGTGTCTCCCAGCACAGTCTCAAGAACGTGGAGGAGATACCGGGAGATGGGCCATTACACGAGGAGAGCTGGACAGGGCCGTAGAAGGGCAACAACCCAGCTGCAGGACCGGTATCTGCTCCTTTGTGCGAGGAGGAACAGGAGGAGCACTGCCAGAGCCTTACAAAATGACCTCCAGCGGGCTACTCGTGTGCATGTTTCTGACCAAACTATCAGAAACAGACTCCATGAGGGTGGCATGAGGGCCCGACGTCCTGTAGTGGGACCTGTACTCACAACCCAGCACCGTGCAGCTCGATTGGCATTTGCCAGAGAACACCAGAATTGGCAGGTTCGCTATTGGCGCCCCGTTCTCTTCACAGATGAGAGCAGGTTCACACTGAGCACATGTGACAGACGTTAAAGAGTCTGGAGACGCCGTGGCGAATGTTATGCTGCCTGCAACATCATCCAGCATGACCGGTTTGGTTTAATTGACTTGGTGTTATACTGTGATGATTAAGTGTTCCCTTAATTTTTTTGAGCAGTATAATGTTATATACATATAGCTGTTAACGTTACTGCAATCTATCAATTCAAGTTATCAACCAACTGTTTACGTTGGCATAAGCTACTACTCATACTAAGCTAGGGTTAGAAAGCAACTGGACAATCACAGTTCAAGTTATCAACTACTAATTAACTTAGGCTACTAGCAGCAGCAGCAACAACAACAACACTAACGTTAGAAAACGTGTTCCCTTACCATACAGATTAACGTTAGCTTGGTTTTAGGTTAACCAAACTTTCAACCAACCAGTTTGTGACATCAGTAACTAAGGTTAGCCAAAGAACACACATACAAAACAAACACATTCAACAACTAAGTCCAAGCCACAAAAGTGAATGCATAACGTTACTGGCCATCTCTGCCCCATGTGTCATGTTGGAGCCATCAATACCCAAATGTGCAAATGTTATCTAGCAGGCCTACTACAAGCTGAAGAAGATAACGTTACCACCACACCGCTAACGGAGCCTCCCTTGCTTTACTTTCTTCGTAGCCGTGCATCCAAGAAAATAATATACAACTTTGTTGAGGAAAAGTACAAATCCACAAAAGTATTAAAATAGGAATCCACGGGTTCGCGTCCCCGGTTCTGTCAGATCCGAGCATGGCCGGTGCCCTGTGGGAGCAGCAATTGGCTGCTGCTTCCGGGTGGGGGGGGGGAGGGAGGGAGAGAATCGCTGCGCAAAAAAAAAGCTGGGGGCAAGTGGACACGGTCAGGACTCGAGGAGGAGCCCGCGCCGAGAGAGTGCGCCCTCCCCTCTACCCTACTTCCTACTGATTGGTTGTATGGTTGTGGTTCTCTAGCGGTTTACACACGGGGGGGAATTGGGAATAAAATTGGAATAATTATTCATTAAAATAAAAAATGGGGGGGGGGGGGGGGGGAAAAGAATCCATTCCAGTTTATTTATTAAATGAAATCGGAAATGCTTATACAGTAAGTACGTCAGTCAGCAGCAGAGGATGTCTCGGTTCTCTATAAAAGCCTAAAACAACAAACCCGACCAAAAACGATGCAAGACATCCGCCGGATCCGGAAAAAAAAAGGCGAATGGTAGAAAAAAAGGGGTTAAAAAAAGTAGCCTTGTAGCCCAACAGACAGCTGGGTTGATGAGGAGAGAGGCACGCACTGCAAGGAATAGCCAAGTAGTCACAAAAGAGATGTTAACCGCACGTGGTAACGTTAGTCATATCCGTCCCAATTACTGTATTCATGTTTGTCTGAAATGATCAACTTGACCTTCTCATATGTACTATGATTTATAATCTGTAAGAAGTTATTTCTTATTCATTGTACTTGTAACTTTGTAAATAAACTTGTGTTATAATGAACAGTTGTGTAGTTTGATTGGGTTATTGGTTATAATGGAATAATAGGAAGTGATGGTGGCAATCTGCTATTTCACAACATATTTCCAAAATAGCCAGTGGCGAGGAAAAGGTGGACATTGGCAATAAGGTGGCAGGAAAGATGGTCTCCAAAAGACTGGCACATGCTGTGCAGTAAACAAAAAAACAACAAAATCTAAATACATTTTGTCCTATTTCAGACTGCCAGAGCATCCATGCAAACACTGCAATACTTAAAAAACTCAATTGATACCTTAAAATAAAAATATATATGCGTTAGAAAGACGGTACATGGCACTTTTGCCATAGGTTCCTATTATAGCTAGCTAGGAACTGTACCCAGGTAAGATGGCTTCCAAATTGTTCCATTTCAGAACACCAAATTAGTATTACATCAAATGATATGACACATCAATTTTTCTATATCTATGAGTCACACCCCTCTGTGAAACCTCACCCAGAGCGTTGCGCTGACTGCTCTGTGTGTGTGTGTGTGTGTGTGTGTGTTTCAGGTGAATGATGTCAATGTGGCCTGCGTCCCCCACCGCCGGGCCATCGCGGTGCTACGTCGACCCTGCTCGCTGCTCCGCCTCACCGTCATGCAGGAGAAGGGCTTCTCCACCCGGAACCCCCGCCCTGAGCACCACCTGCCCCCCACCACCAACACCAACACAGCCCCTCCCTCCCACAGCCCCGCCTCCAACTCCAACTCCAACTCCAACCCCGCCCCCAACCCCCACCCAGGCAGCACGGTCATCCAGGTGACCTTGGTGAAGAGGGAGCGCTCCGAGCCGCTGGGCATCAAGTTGATCCGCAAGTCGGAGGAGCCGGGCGTCTTCATCCTGGACCTGCTGACCGGGGGCGTGGCCGCCAAGGATGGAAAACTGCGCAACAGCGACAAGGTGCTGGCCATCAATGGGCACGACCTGCGGCACGGCACCCCGGAGAGCGCCGCCCAGATCATACAGGTAGCGCTAACGTTAATCTGGGATCAGCTTTTTCCCTGCCCGTATCCTAACATTATCTATTTATGGGATAAAAGGCTAAACTGATCCAAGATCAGCTACTGTGGCATGCTTTATGAATATGGGCTCAGCTGAATATAGATATCTGAATATGCAGGTGAACATCTTCGTTATCAAAAACGGGAAAAAGGGATTTCTTTTTTTCAGTTTATGAAAGGAGAGTTATGGTTTATTCACATATGGTTTTGAATTAGTCCTAACTTTACTAGTTTATTAATAAGACATTTTAGGGCCTGATTTGGCATGTGGAAAAACCTTTACACCCAAAACTAATAACACAACCACTGATTGGTGCAAAACAAGTACCTTCACCAATCATTGGTCACATTACTGGTTTTCATGTGCTAAAGGTTTTTTCACATGCTGAAGGTCTTAGTAAATCAGACCCAGATTTATTAGAGTACATAGAGCTGGAATGGAGCATTTGTGGGAAATCCTTAAAATGGCTGAACAAAAGTAAACAAAAGCTCATTTAAAACTAATATTTTCTAAAACATTCATTCATCACATTCTCTTATAATTAATAATGGACTATCAAACTTGGCACAGACATGTTTTAATTACTTTTGTATTTGTATTTTCAACACTGCACATTTTCCCCCATTTTGGATTAGTCATTGCTACATTCTCCTGCCATAATTGTGTGTATCTGATTCTGCGCGTGTGTGTGTGTGTGTCCGTGTCCGTTCAGGCCAGTGAAGTTCGGGTGAACTTTGTGGTGATGAGACAGGCCGAGGTGCATGAGGAGGGCATGAGTGGAGAGGCACCGGGCCGAGGGGCCAGGAGAGCTCCGGAAACGCAGTACTTTAGACGCCGTTCCACCTACATGAAGGTAAGAGCTGTAAGCTGCCATCATGTGACATCATGCCCCAGAGCTGTAAGCTGCCGTTTCCATGTGACATCATGCCCCAGAGCTGTACGCTGCCGTTTCCACGTGACGTCATGCCCCAGACCTGTACGCTGCCGTTTCCATGTGACATCGTGCCCCAGACGTGCTGCCATATTAGGACCTGTGCATGAGACAGCGGTTCAGTACAGCTCTGAGGCTCCAGCCGTTTTCATTGCAGACAACGCAAACCTTGGCAGCGTAGGGGCCACAAACCCCTAGTGTTTTTCTTTTTTTAACCCTGATCATTTAACTGTGATGTTTATACTCTATTGTTATTTGGGGTACAGGTCATATATTCCATATACAGACTGACTTGGTTGTGGGAAACGTGCCCTGGCCTGCTGCCTGTGACATTACTCAGAGATGAGACTTCTCTCAATGGGCTCCAGTTAACCGATTACCAGGCCTTTGTGTAAACTGGCCGACGTGGTCGCACTTTGGCCCCGGCAGGGAAGGCTGGCGACGTGCTGAGCTGCTCCCAGCGAGGTTTAATGTGTGTGAGAGTGCATGCGTCTGCATTAGTGTGAGTGTGTGCGCGTGAGCGTGCTTGTGATTGAGTATGTGAGTGTCAGAGTATGTGAGCGTGCGTGTGAGAATGTTCGCGAGGGTGTGTGTGTGTGCGCGCGCCAGTACGTGAGTGTGAGATTGTGTACCAGTGTGTGTGAGAGACCGTTTGAGGCAGTTTCCTTTGGGTGGGTGAATACTACATTGTAGCTGGTCACAATACTGCCCCCTGATGCCCAGGGCGGCACAGATACGGCAACATCGGCGCTGGTTTTACAGAGGTGAACAGCCCTGGGAGCAGACGGAAGCAGGGAGGGAGGGAGAGAGGGAGGCGGGAGGAGAGGAGTAGAGGGGGAGAGATGAAAGACTTCCCTCCGTGTTCGGTCCTGATCAAAAAGGAGAGCTCTGCCACTGCTTCTGCTGCTGCTGCTGTTTGTTTGTTTGTTTGTGTGGGTGACGGAGGATCAAAGCCAGTAGCAGTTAGTTTTTGCCTGCAGAGCCGATTCCTTTACTCTGTGTGGGGAGGGGAGGGGGGGGGCTTCCTGCTGAGTACGAAAGCTCTACCGCACCCCCCCCCCCCCCCCTCCACGTTCACCCCTCCCCCCTCCCCTCTGAAGGGCAGCTACAGGCTCCAAAGCGCTAGGAAAGCTGTGGATTTCAGCACGTGTGACGTGATGCAAGAGCTACGTGCCAAATACTGTGCCTTTTCCCTCTGCTCCATTTCATCTGTGTATGTGAATGTTTTTCTAGGTAGGAATCCCCTTGTATTTCCTGTGGCCTCATCCTGTGCATATCAGCTGCTCAAAATGTGCCTTTGGGGGAGGGGAAGGGTTTTCTGTGTGTATGTTGCACACACAGACGGTATATATTATTTACATTTCAGTGCTCTTAAGTGGACATCGTTTCAGTCTTGACAGGGATTTGTGATGTGTGTGTCTGTCTCTGTGTTCATCTGCATGTGTGTGTGTGCGTGTGTGTTCATCCGCATATATGTGTGTGTGTGTGCGCGCATTTCTGTGTACATCTTTGTGTTCATCTGTATGTGTGTTCTTGTTCATCTGTGTCTGCGTGTCTCTGTGTTCATCTGTATGTATGTGTGTGTGTGTCCAGGACCCTCCGGGTGGGTTCTCCAGTCAGGAGAAGACAGTGAGCCTGAAGAAGGAGCCCAGACTCTCCCTGGGCATCACCATCGCTGGGGGGAGGGACAGCCGCAGCCGAGTGCCCGTCTACATCACCAGCGTGCAGCCTGTGGGCTGCCTGCACCGCGACGGCACCATCAAAACCGGTAACCATGCACCCCCCAACACAATCACAAACCCGTAACCCCCCCACCATCAAAACTGGTAACCATGCACCCGCCCCCCCCCACACACAATCACAAACCCGTAACCTCCCCACCATCAAAACCGGTAACCATGCACCCCCCGCCCCACACTATCACAAACCCGTAACCCCCCCACCATCAAAACCGGTAACCATGCAACCCCCCCACCATCAAAACCGGTAACCATGCACCCCCTCAACCCCCCCACCATCAAAACCGGTAACCTGCCCCATCCCCCACACTGCATCTTCACACACAGCTGTTTCTTCAAAGATGATTTTACTTCATAAAAATTAGCCACAGTTCAGCTGCAGCAAATGCCCAGCTGTGTAAATGGACAATATGAACATTTTAAATGGAGTTTATGCCGTGTGCAGAATAATGATGTCCTGCTGCAGATGGCTCACATGCACGTCCATGAAGACATGAGAGTACAGTTGTGTCACTCTCGCATCAGGCTCTTTTTTGGCACAAATAGGCTCTTGATTCTATCTGGTTGCCATGGTTCCCGTTGCCTAGGCGATGTTCTGCTGAGCATCAACGGAGTGGACCTGACCCAGCTGACCTACAGCGAGGCGGTGTCTGTGCTGAAGGCGCAGACGGCCCAGGCCAACGTGGTGCTGCGCGTGGTCCAGACCATCACAGAGGGAGAGGAAGAGGAGGAGGAAGGCGACAGCGAACACAAGGACGAGCTGGACATGCTGGACAACCCCCGGGACGATGACCTCAACTGGGCCCCCCTCTGGACCCGGTGGCTGGGCCTGCCCAGGTGAGCTGCGTAACGTGTGAGACAGGTGGGGTTGGGGGGTTGTTACCTCGAGTCCCCGGTATAGGTTCCTGTAAGAATGATGATAACGGCACATCTCCTAAACCAGAGTTTGACCGGCTGTGACGGTATGTATGACCGTCACAGCCACATTGTTTCTGTATTTGTGCAGAATTGTGCTGAGCATGCGATTTGGGGCGGGTTCATAGGTTGGTCTCATGCTCAGATCATTGACAGACTAGCGGTTTTTCTGGTTAGCAGTTGCTGGATGTCAACGCTCGCACTCTGGCAGGGGTCAGCACAACACTGTTGGTACAGAGTCTCTCTCTTGGACAGTTGCTTATATTTTGTTTTTCTTGAATTTCACCAGGCTTGACATTGAGTTGGTTAAATTGCGTTGTCACCTTTGACCAGTCACCCTGACTAAGGATGTGGTGCAGTCCAAGTCACCTCATAGTGCTGTGATCAGTCACGAATGATCAACCGGCTAGTTTATTTTGTGTGTTTGTGTCAGTGCATGTTTTTGTGTGTGTGTCTGCGTGTGCGTGTATATTTCTGTGCGTGTGTGTGCCTGTGCGTGTATGTGTTTGTGTGCGTGTGTGTCTGCCTGTGTGTGTCTGCGTGTATATTTCTGTGTGTGTGTGTCTGCCTGTGCGTGTATGTATATATGTGTGTGTGTGTGTGCCTGTGCGTGTATGTGTTTGTGTATATGTGTGTGTGTGTGTGTGTGTGTGTGTGTCTGCCTGTGCGTGTATGTGTCTGCCTGTGTGTGTGTGTGTCTGCCTGTGCGTGTATGTGTTTGTGTATATGTGTGTGTGTGTGTGTTTGTGTCTGCCTGTGCGTGTATGTGTTTGTGTATATGTGTGTGTGTCTGCCTGTGCATGTATGTGTTTGTGTATATATATGTGTGTGTCTGCCTGTGCGTGTATGTGTTTGTGTATATGTATGTATGTATGTGTGTGTGTGTGTGTGTGTGTGTGTGTCTGCCTGTGCGTGTATGTGTTTGTGTGCGTGTGTGTGTGTGTGTGTGTGTGTGTCTGCCTGTGCGTGTATGTGTGTGTGTGTTTGTGTGCGTGTATGTGTGTTTGTGTGCGTGTGTGCGTGTATGTGTTTGTGTGCGTGTATGTGTTTGTGTGTGTGTATGTGTTTGTGTGTGTATGTGTGTTTGTGTGCTTGTATGTGTGTTTGTGTGCGTGTGTATGTGTTTGTGTGTGTGTGTGTGTGTCTGCCTGTGCGTGTATGTGTGTGTGTGTGTGTGTGTGTGTGTTTGTGTGTTTGTGTGTTTGTGTGCGTGTATGTGTGTGTGTGTGTCTGCCTGTGCGTGTATGTGTGTGTGTGTTTGTGTGTGTGTGTGTGTGTGTACATACATTGACGGCACCAAAAGGACGGGAGGTGGGGGGGTGCTGCTGCGATCCAGTTGGATTTTGCCAGCACTGGCACACACAACCTCTCAATCTCAATTTGTGAGATTAGTCTACCGCCAATCAAAACACTGTAGTTTTACACTTGGATTTGGTTCATAGGCTACCAAGGGAAGTCCAGCACACTCCACAAATCTGTTGAATAGGCTAGTTGATCATTTCCGAACACGGATCACAAAATGGAGAGCTTACTCAAACACATTTTCTATTGATTTTTAAATGATAGTAGCCTAAATTACTTTTCAAACAATGACGTTTCCATTTTATATTTTGACGGGGCGGCAAACTCTGTAGGCCTGATGTATTGTAGGCTAGGCTACGGGAAACACTGGTTAGCTAACGTTAGAAATCAGTTTACGTTATTTTGTCATCTGCATGAGCTCACACACACACACACGCACACACACGTACGTCATAGCATAGGCTACACACGCATAGCCAGGGTGAATATCAGAAAGGGATTAGAATTGTTGATTTACTTTTATATATTTCTTTATTATAATTATACAAATTTTAGCCCCGGGGGCTAAACCGGGGCTAAGCAGATTTGTGACGGGGCTATAGCCCACCCTTGCCCCGGTGTAGCGCCGTCTATGTGTGTGTATGTCTGTGTGTGAGTGTGCGTGCTTTGATTTTGCATACTACAGTGCAGTTTTACTTTATAAGCTTCTCCATAAGGAATATGCTTCATTGTGTGTGTGTGTGTGTGAGTGTGCGTGCTTTGATTTTGCATCCTACAGTGTAGTTTAACTTTATAAGCTTCTCCATAAGGAATATGCTTCATTGTGTGTGTGTGTGAGTGTGCTTGCTTTGATTTTGCATACTACAGTGCAGTTTTACTTTGTAAGCTTCTCCATAAGGAACATGCTTCATTGTGTGTGTGTGTGAGTGTGCTTGCTTTGATTTTGCATACTACAGTGCAGTTTTACTTTGTAAGCTTCTCCATAAGGAACATGCTTCATTGTGTGTGTGTGCGTGTATGTTTTTGTGTGTGTGAGTGTGCGTGCTTTGATTTTGCATACTACAGTGCAGTTTTACTCTGTAAGCTTCTCCATAAGGAACATGCTTCATTGTGCTGTAATTGCTGCCACATGTTGGTCTTGGCAGTTGGAACATTGCCGGAACATAAACTCTGCGCTTTGTCCAAACCGCATCCCTTCTACGGTGTTGCAATTTACTGCTCAAATTAGCTTTTTTACAGCTATCTCACTTGTCATCCATGTTTATGGACAACAATTCATATTTTGACCACAAAATCCTGGTCACATCGCTGCCTTTCTTTACTTCAGGCAGCGTAAGCGTTCTGTCGGTGAGCACCTGCTTGTTGGTGTTTAATGTCAGCGGTTTTGTGAAATGTGAGCACACAGGCCAAATAGTATGAGGGAGGATAGTTACTCTAGTGGAAAAATACCGTTTTATCAGGGGCCTATAAGGGTACAGAACTAGTGGCATGTGGCAAAACAAGTTCTAAAAAGCAGAACAGAAAAGTGATGGCACATCAGCGTTGTTTGCCATTTCAGAAGTTAAATTAGTGAGCGACGGTTTTGTTTGCGTGGGAACTACATGCGACCGAAACTGGGAAAGAAAAAAAAAAACGTTGTTTTGATACGCACCCACCCCCGGGCCCTTAATGCCTCTGGGCTGTTTGCCGTCGCTGTTGATCATGCTCTGCTGCCATGAGTTGTCAGAGTGCAAAAGTCCCCTGGTTGAGACATTGTGTAGTTTGTGGTATGTGAAGCACTTAGTGACGCTTGCTCTGGAAAGGTGCTACATAAATAACATTCATTCATTCATTCAGAAAATGTATAATTCCTGTCTAATTCGGGGAAATCTAGGTAGGTATGATGGGGGGGGGTTTGATGGTGGTGGTGGTGGGGGGGTTACGGGTTTGTGATTGTGGGGAGGGGGGGTTACCAAACCTGCATGGTTACCAAACCTGGAGCATATTGTTAATCTTTGTGTTAATGCCCCTCCCCGCAGTCACATGCACTGGTGCCGGGACATCGTCCTGCAGAAGACCAACGCAGAGAGCTGGGGCTTTAGCATTGTGGGGGGGTACGAGGAGAGCCACGGCCAGCAGCCCTTCTTCATTAAGACCATCGTACCCGGAACACCAGCCCACTTCGACGGCCGTCTCAAGTGAGTCCTTAAACTATCCGCCGTTTTCTGAAGGGGGTGGGAGGGGGGAGGGGGTTGTGTTTCAATGAGCCCTTTCTTTGACTCTCTCTGTGGGTTTTCTGTACGCTATGAATGGAGGGGCCAGGGTACAGATAACCAACGGGCTGGGGGAGTATGCTCAAGGTGTTGGTATGAATGTGGCGCATTGTGCTAAGGTTTCAACGGCAAAGGCCAGAAGGCGGCAGTTTAGTATAATATTTATGGAACCGGGAGCTCAGGGTAACTCTGAGGTTGCAGGTTTGATTCCCGGGTGGGGAACACTGTGCCCTTGATAATGGTATTTTACTCAAATTGCTTGTGTAAACATCCGGCTTCATAAGCGGATCGTATGTTAAAGACTGTAAGCTGTGAATGTGGGCCTGGATAAGACGTGTAACGTGGTTGGGGGAAAGGCAGGAAATGCGTTGAGGGGAGGAGAGGGAATGTGAACCGTGGTGCTATTCGTCAGGGCATGTACAGGTTTGCCTTTTTTTTTTCCAGTTTTTGTTGGCTGTCAGTCCTGGCGGCTTGCTAAAGAAACGTTCCTCGGATTTTCCCCCACAGGTGCGGCGATGAGATCGTGGCGGTGAACGGAGCCACCACTGTGGGCATGAACAACTCCTCCCTCATCCCTCTACTCAAGCTGCAGAAGAACAAAGTCTCACTGACTGTAGTGTCGTGGCCTGGCAGCCTGGTGTAGGCCCCGCCCCTTCACGGCTGCCTGGTTTGGTGCATACATTGACCACCCCCCCCAATCCCCCCCCCCCTCCCTAAAAAAATGCCTGGCAAGCCTTGCTCAGCACTGTTATTACACACTGTCAATCCATCAGTGCACTAAGCTCCATTATAGCGATGGGAGAGGTTTTATGATTCTCACAATGGGTGGATGTACAACTGTGATCTTCATTCCCGGTCCTGGAGGGCCATAGGGTCTCTGTCTTTTGTTTTTGCCTTAATATCAGAAACCAATTCAGACCCAAGAAACCAAGTGAGGTGAGTTAACTGTGTAATCGACGGCTTTAATCGATCGATTAAGTGCAGAGTAACAACTGAAACCAGCAGACCCTGTGGCCCTCCAGGACTAGGAATTGAGATCACTGATGTACAATGAGCTGACTTGTCTGAACAAATCAGAGTTTTTTTTGCCCCAGAGCAAACACGAATAACACAACGATTAGTTGAAATCGGTGAATCACTGATAGAAAATTGTTGCGCCGCCCATTTATGATGTCATAAACCTAGCTGTACCCATCGCTACTTCATGTATTGACCCTGACACAGTTTCCCTAACTGGTACCTCGGCGCGTACAGTAGGGCATGATTTTAATTTAAAATTTTAAATACTATTTCATAGACATCCTCTGGTGTGAATTTTAATTGACTGCTGGTTTTGCACTTTGCCCTCCCACACTTGTTCAGTCTGCATTGATTTCCTCTGAGTCACTGCATAAGGAGAGGTTTTAAGCAGTGGTGGGGAAAAACACTTGCTACTTTTTTTCATATTCAAAGAGCAGTCGAACGTGGAACCGTGCAGCGAGTGACACAAATTAATGTGCAAGATTAGCTCGTTTTACCAAAATACTTTCAGGTAAACTGGAGGGAAAAGTAGGTCCAACTCGTTTGAAAACATACTGACATTTCGTTGAATGCATAATGGTTGTGTGTGTGTGTGTGTGCCTGTGTGTGTCTGCGCCAATTATAAGTGCAGGTGTGTAGTGAGTACTGAGTTACGTCATCGCTGTAGATCCACCCCGTGTCCCTGTGAACGGAAAGGCATGGGGTTCAGTGTCAACAAGACGGATGAAGTAACTACAGTATACAGCCCTCGTTACCCACATTGAAGAGAGCTCCCCTCCACCACGTAACAGTCCTTGTTGTTTTGTTCACATTTTTTAGTTGTAGCTCTTATAGTTGTGTTTATACACTCGTTTCCGCCGTTTCAAACAATGAACCCCTTGATTTATTTTTTCTAAGGGCTGACAATTGACAGCCAGTTTTAAGCATTTTACACGGCACAAACACTATAGCGGTGCACATTTAGGAGGTTTCCTTCTTTTTTATTTTTTTGTCAACTTACAGTAGTATTATGTTATAATCTGGAACTTAAAGAGAATTAAAAACAATCAAAGAAAATGTATGAATGAAGTAAGACCAAGTGATGTGGAGAAGTGTGATGTTTAACATTTGACGTAAAACCTTGAACTCTTTGGGATGAGAACATGCCAAAGTCTCGTAATGAAGTAAACGACCTCTCCAGCTCACCGTAACCGATTTATTGCGACAGTTAAGACAACTGTGGGTATGTTATTTCTTGTGAAAGTACATTTTAATGCCTGTTTTTTTGGCTTCTATTGATTGTTCACAAACATACTGTACATGCACTGTACTGTAATTGTTTGGGCTACCTAACTGTTCTGTGCAATGTGTTATTATGAATGTTTCAATTAATTGGGTGCCTTGTGTCTACAGAAAGACAAAATCAATATTCACCTGCCTTAAGTACCACAAAACCAAAAAATGGCATCCATGTTTTGCCCTGACTTTGATGACTTGAGCAACCATATGTTGAAGAATCATATAGTTAATTTTCACAGGAAGATTAAAACTGCGGCGGGAAGAACAAAGCAGTTGCCTTCAAAGAACTGGAGACTTTGATTAAACAGCACTACATTTATTTTATGACTTTAGTTGTTGAAACCTGTGAGCATTGTCTTCTTTGATTGATTTTAAATATGGGGGGATGGGTGATTTAGAGGCTCCCATATCATATTTCTTCTTCAGTCTCCTCACCACTGTAGACACTGCAAGTTTGTATGACTTTTAAATAAATAAATAAATAGCAAAATGTCAGCGTACAGACCTCTGAAGCGGAAAGGAACTTCTTCAGCTGTGTGATTAAAGACGCCTCATTAAATAAACTCAAGTACGTTACTTTTCAATATAAATGTTATTATTATAATTTTTTTTGCATATTCTCTTTTTTTTAAAAAAACCTTTAAGTTAAAGGAAGAGCTTGGGTATATGGTAGAGCTTGTGAACGGTAGACAAGTGTTTGGTAGAAGTACTGACTAAGTTATGACTGATCCCGTGAAATGGGAAAGAATTGCTCAGCAAATCATCTCCGATGCCCTCTGGGCGTTTGCACTGAATGTCATGAGAGTGCTGCCTGGCACTGTCTGGCACATGAATCACAGGCCCGTTCTGCCATTCTGCAAGCGCGTGACTTAATCTTACAGTATTACTCAACATGTAGACCAGCATATTTGTGCCTCAGGATAGGTAACAAAACACTCAGTAATTCCATAGTCTGGAACAAGTGAAAACAAAACGAGGACCCAACACTGGTAAGAAATAAAGATTCATGTATGGACATACAGTGAGAACGGGAATGTATGATTTTGATATCCAAGCAGGGTGAAAATGTGAAGCTGAGGAGAGCGGACATTTTGTTACGGTACTTCGCTGTGGGGCACAAATCGGCCCCCATCTTGGATGCGTTTTTGTCACGGATTCCGTAAACCTCCCAGATACTCGACTCCACCGTCCAATTTCAGCATATTATGGATATTATTTATAATGTGCCATTTAGGCAATTGGCAGATCATTTTAGCAAAGGTAACTTGCTAGAAATACACCACTAGAGATGAGTGAAGCAACTCTCAAATTAATACAATCGTATCATTGCGTTCTACACTGGAATATAGCCCCAGAAACTCCTGCATTTCAGAAATTGAGAGGACAGAGGGAACGTATAGTTGACTATCTGGTTTGTCCAGTGATCTTCATTCCTGGTCCTGGAGGGCCGCAGGGTCTGCTGGTTTTTGTTTTCACCTTAATCGGCAACCAATTCAGACCCAAGAAACTAGCTGAGGTGAGTTGACTGTAATCGACTGCTTTAATCGATCAATTAAGTGTCGAGGAACAAACAAACAACCAGCAGACCCTGCGGCCCTCCGGGACCAGGAATGAAGATCACTGGGTTAGTCTATACTATAGCATTCAAAGTTCTGTTCTCTGAGCTCCAATAGTTGTAGAAGTGGGGGAATGTGTAGAGAAACGTGCTACACATGGTAATTACGCTGTATTCTCATACTCTCTGTGCTTAAACTTTAAAACCCAGAGGCCTTTCTGACGGCAAATCATTTGAGGATGTCTTCTGAGTAAGTTGCGGTAAATCTACGGGTGCTGGGGGCAAGCCTGTAATGAAACCACAAAAACAGCAGAAGCTCTTACCAGTCTCTCAGGAAGTGTGTTTTGTATGACTGTTGGCTTTCATTTATAAAGGTGAAAAAGATTGACGTAGAAGCGTTCGTATATAATTGTCTTCTTCACTGAAGTTGTCTTCTAATGGAGGAGAAGATCACAGACAATGGATGATGATGGATTGCATTTATATACCACCTTTCATCTCATGATCTCAAAAGCCCTTTACAGTAAAATGGGGGGGAAACCCACCTCAAATACCACCATTGTGTAGCACTCACCTGGCTAATGCACGGCGGCCATTTTGCCACAGAATGATCAGCATGCATTGGCTGAGGTGGAGAGAGGAGAAAAGTTCATAGTTCATTGTAACATCTGGCTCAATAGCAGATGGCCGTGTGGTCATCCCTTTAATGACCGTCCCTCCTTGTCTGACCCCTGAGGCCAAAGACTAAGGAAACTTTCCAGTGAATTGCTTCTTAGTTTAACTGGACATTAACATCACGTGCACATTGTCATAATTACGGTTCTTGTGGTATAAATTCATTTTATTTATCTGATTAATTCACTGATTAATCATTTACATTTCAACGGTGCAAAAAGATAGATAATTAGTACTATGCACATTATATATTTCTGTAAAGTCTGCATATTTCGCTTACACTGTGTCATGTTTTTCAGCCAGGATTAAACGAAATCCACAGTTGACAAAAGAAACTCAAGCTAATTATATTGTATGAAACATATTCTAAAGCCTCAAAGTTGATTATTAAAAACAGAAAAGCATAAATGTGTTACTTCTGCCTTTGAGTATGGGAAACAAAGAGACTGCAAGCTCCTGCTAAGATGCTACATTATATTACATTTTAATTTAATATAAAAATAACACCTAAATACATGGGCATTATATAATATATTATAGATAATAATATCATTGACTGTGACACTGACCATGCATTTTACATCACACGTGCGTTCTGTATCAAACTGAACATAATCTGGGAATTAGATGGTCCTTGACTACTGTAAAATTAATAATATACATTATATATATATTTTTACCACTTTTCTAAGTTGCTCTGGTAAAAGCTTCTGCTATATGATTATAATTTAATGTAAATAAGGGCTGCTGGCAAAGGTCAAAACTGCTCAAAAAGAACAGCACAGACACTGTCCACTCTCATAAATGTATTAGATTGCCCTCTAGAGGTAAGCAGAGAGACTCTGCATTAAATATGAGAATATGCATCTGTGTTGCTACATTGCCCATGACATCTTTAAGACTCTGATCCTATTGTCTCCATTTGCCTATATGAAAAGAAAACACTATATTTTATCATAAATGCATACAAATGCCCTGATATAGCACCCCTTACAAAAGTCCAAATCCTGTTTCAACACTGGTAGATATGTGCATATGCATACATCTTAAATGTAAACTGTTCCTGTTCAGGGAAGGACTTAGTGGATTGCAACACTGAATACAATTGAAGATGCGCATGAATGTATTTATGTAATTCCCGAGTGGAAGAACGTCTCGTCTTTACCACCAGTTACTATACCAACGACTACATTTCACTTTTAACGGTGCTAATAATAATTTTGCTTACTTTGCTTAATGGTGAACGTGTAACATTATACCTGCTTACGTTCATTCAGTATTCCAGCTTCTCTCTCCAGAATGAGGAAGCCCTCTCTGTTCCATCAGCCCAGGAAAACCGGAGAGGGTCCTCAGGGGCCGTAATGGATCAGGTGTATGGTAATGGCATGTAGCAGCAGTGCTCAGGCTGGGGAAGCCTTTATATGCTACAACCCCACCTCCCATCTACTCTAAAAACCACCTTCTGCCACACCACAGCAGGTGAGCAATAAAATAGTCTCCTGCTTCCCTCATTTGTGGTCCTTCACTTGGGGGAAGGAGGTTATGGCTTTAGGGAATTACTGTCTGAGCCATCCCTCAACAGCGCTATTTATGGTATTAGCAGTCTTGACTGCTAAGGTGTCAAGCAATTACAGAACTGCTTGTTAGGCAAACAATTCCAAGACCTCTTTCCTGCACTCACCCAACACCTTGCTCTGATGTGGGGATTCAATGTAATGCAGACTCGTGATGCATGGAGAAAGCATACCCAACAGTCTTCTATACAGACTTCCATGCGTTTGTCAGTGTGATAATTTATTGGTAAATGCTGGCATTGAATATGTTTAATTGCTGAAGAGGTAAATGGACTTTTCACCCATAGTGCCAAGTCTTCATAATTCCAATTCATCTGTAGTGATTCATTTGTAGGCTACAGATGTCAGAGCTGAAATTCTGAACTTGTACATCTGAACATTGAGCGTAACATAAGAGGGTTTATAATGGGAAAATAAAGACTAATTCAACAGCACAGTGAAATCTGTTTCTCTGGACCCAAAGACAGGCGCTGCCAATACAAAACATTTACATTTAGCAATGTTCTTATCCAGACTTACCTAAGTGCATATATATACTTGGGAAATAAGCATTTCTGACAGGAATACCTCAGTATCACAATTAATATTAATTAATACATAAACTTACAGAAGAGACAGTTAAGTACAACAGACGATGCAAGAGGGAAATTGAGATTATAAAGGATGAATGACATGGTGCTAATGTGATTGACTAGGATACACCTGCTGGCAACTTTCCCACAAAATACCTAAAAGCATGCAAGCATTAATAAAATGATCACCATTGTAATCTTGGCCTATGCATTTTCAATTCATTACAAAATAAATAAACACCTGACTGCAAGTAGGTAGGCAACTCCCTTAGATTTTATTAAGATTTGTTTCAATTAGAATCGTGGCTTCCATCTCACAGGCACACAGGTGACAGGTGGTTTTGACACATTCCCCCAAGTACCCTGTTCTGTTACATTTTGCCCACACGACGAGACTGCTGTGGTCCAAATGCCATTGAATAGAAAGTGGCGCAACATTTGTTCCACTGAGCTTGATGCAGACACGAATGAGAATGGATGGTTGTAACGGAATTGTACATAGTCCAGTTAAGGTATTTTATCCAACAGTATTGAATTTCAATTGTGGTTAAAAACAATGGACATTATGCAGCACACTTCCATAAAGATACTGTGCGCGGTCAACAATGGGGAAAAAATGAACATAATATGAAGCTAAATAGATGCTATACTGCTAATAGTGCTTTGTTCATCATGCCGTTATAAAAAAATGCTACAGAACACATTATAGATTATCTGATATTGTCAGCAAATATTTGTTATTGCCATTTTTCTACCTAAAGTAATTGTCAACCCTGTAACAGGAATTTGATTTGGACCTACCAAAACAAAAAAATACATTGAAACCTTGCGGTCAATGATAGTACGAGCACTTTGGACGTCAACATTTTTCACTTTTGTTTTCATCTGAAGATCGCATTGAAGTTGTTACCATTGTGAGATCTGCTCTACTCAATGTGCACTTTTCTTTTCATGACAAAATAATTATAATAAACCACAATATTACAGTTAAAGTAACAGGACATAGAGGTATATCCAAACAGCTAAAGAAGAGAGGTGAGAGGTAACCAAAGCCGATATTCTATTTGTCTGGTCAGGTCCTTGGTTTGATCAAACATTTCTGAATTGACATTTTCATTTATTGTACTAAACTTGACCTTAGCAGGTAAACTTTTGGTGTGCCATTAACAGCTCACTAAAATTCTTCTCAGTGAGCTCCAACAAGAAAAAAAAAAGTAACAAAATCAGAACAATTGTAACATTAACTAATCATAACGAATGTGGAAAGCATTCAAAGTAAATGGTTTATTTCAGCTTTCCTGGAGAATCGAGTAACGATAAACGTTTACAAGTACTATCAAACAGGACAGACGCTGGAGAGATCGACTCTCCTCCACACTGTTAAGACAAAAATTTCACTCTTCAGTTCACTTTCCCTAGCACAGATCCTCTCTTCAGATACAACTCAGGGATCAATCTTAATGCTGCCAGTTTGATAAAAATGAATACATGACTAACACATAACAAGTGATATGTATGGTGGTTAAACATGACAGAGTAACTTCACAAAAGATCTCAAATTTTATATTGCAACGGATACCTTTACTGTTGTGTGTGTATATATTTAAATATATATATATATATATATATGTGTAACGGCACTGACAGCATTATGTTTTGGTTCCATAAAAATGCACATGCAAAAACTGACCTATTTTATGTTTATTAGAAATTGTTAGAAATGACAACTAAGTCTTCAATTGTTGTTGCTTTAGCTCATTAAAAAACTGCCAGTTTTTTCTGTCTAAAATTTGAAATCACTGACAATTCTCGATACTTTTCCGAAATATACTCCAAGCAGAGAGCTTGGCAGCTGAAGCACACAGCTCTGATACACTTGCCTGCAATCCGGTCACTAAAGTCGACTACACGACAACTAATGCTGATCTCTCACCAACTACAAATCTTGCAGTCTCTAGTTATGTTTTCAAACTATGGTAAAGTATGTTAATATTGAACAGTATTGAATGTACTTCTAAAGATCATGCAGTTACCGCAACATAATGTACTTCTTTAATTTAGCCCGCATTATAAGATGCATCTCTGTGAAAGTTTTAAATAATTGCTGTAATTGTCATTTGTAATTGCTATAATTGTCATTTATATATAAAAAAAGAAGAATAATAAATCCAAAAAATAGTGAACTGTTCTTTTTATAAGAGAGAGAAATGTACGTGTGTGAGTCAGTGTGTGAGAGGAAATGGATGTCCACAGTGAAACTGGTGAATTGCTTTGTAACAGACATACTTACTAAACTGTAAAGTACCAATATATTAAAATTTCAGACTTTCAGTGAAGTTACCGTTTAACCTGTAACATTCTTTACTTGCATAAAACACAGCTACCATGAGGAAAAAAGTACAGCATTAAAAATACACAGAAATGTTGAAGGGAAATAAAGAAGTGCAGTAAATAGTTTGCTTTCAAAAGGTCATCATGTATGATGCATTTCAGTTTTTTTAAATGACTTGACTTTACTGAAAAAAAAATGTTTTAAGTGTCATGTCTTCCTTAGTTGGCAAAACTACATGTAACATATACCACTAGTGTCATTGTAAAGCACATGAAATCCAAACCTCAATAATACTACTTAAGTTCTGAATTTCCTTGTGCTCAAGTGCAATTTTCAGTCCTCACTCTGGCATTAATGAACGTCGCAATCATATGGCTTACTAGGTAAACAGGTCCGTACAAACTGGAAAGTTACTCAAACATCGTTCATAAACAAATCTATAGTACAATAATAATATCTTGGCAAAAAAAACAAATTGAGCTATATTACATTATGTAAACAATGGCATACCACACTGTACATCTTGTCTTAAAGTGATATTTACAGAATAGTTTCTCAGATTCCCTGTACAGAAGGTCATTTCCAAAGTGCAGAAGTATGGTGCTGCCATTAGAACACATGAGAATAATCCAGCCTCCTCCTCATTTAAGTGAACTTCGCAGTTTAGTAAAAAAAATAATAATAAAATGGATAAGATGAAAGGAAACACTAACTGGCAAGAAGGTGGTACTTGCGACACCTTTTCTATTCCTTTCTAACCGGCGACACGTCTGCCGTTGAATGTCTTAGTACAGCGGGGTCTCATAAGGCAATTGCGCAAACCACCTGTAGGTGCTGTATTCTGTCCAAATACCTCACGGTTCAACATGAGGGGCGTGATGTTGGCTTCGAGGCTTGCTGAGCATTGGGGGTTGAAATGTATACGTATAGCTAGATGGGATATACACTTTGTGGTATTATTTTCATTTCTCAGCACCTATCAGCACCCAGCGGCAAATTACCGTGCTTGTTAAAACTAACAGAAACTCAAGATCTGAGTGCAACGAAAAGGAGCATCTACTACCCTATCAGGAAGTGTGCAAAATGTGCTCTAGAGCAAAGTGACAGTGTAGCGATTCTACTGTACAGGGTAACAGGGGTGAGGGGTGGGTCGGGGTTCTCACGACACAGCAGTGTAGACCGTCAATCCAACATATCTACAAGGCACTAAGGGTAGGAATGAAAGGTCATACAACAGGACAGTGGCCCCGGCCTCCTCAGTCCGGTCGGAATATAGGATATTTGGGCATGAATTCTATAAGAATAACCTGAGGATGTGAAGGAGAGAGAGAAAAGTGCGTTAGTAAAACACTTGACTTTTCTTACGTGACGCTGATCCCTCTGTTCCGAACTAGGAGTGGCCAATTTGGAGGATTGGATTAACGTCAGTTGGCAAGTTGTTCTTCTGCAGTAACAAATCAACGCTGTAACCCAGTAACCCCCCCCAGCCTCCCACTGTTACATGAATACACATGGTCCTGTGGCGACTGTAAACTGCAGAATATCTGTACCATCATAAACCATACATTAAGTACTAAAAAATACAAAGAGCAGCTGCTGACAGGCAGTCTAAACTTACATATTCCATCATGTTGCTGCTTTCACATTTCCTCTTACTGAGCTTCCAATGTAGACCCAGCTATGGGGGGGAAGACAAGAAAATGAGGGAACTGACACAGTTAACAGCTAATAACCCACATTTTACAGGCTCTCCGAGGAAGTAAAACCAAGGGGAAGTGTTTGGTTGGATGTACCAAGTGCTTGTAAATCCAGTCGAATAAAAGGCCGTTGACATTGGCGCGGACTTGAGACCAAATAAATTACTTCTCTGGGATTCATTTATTCAAACAGCCTCAGAAATTCCTCCAGAAAATATTACAGAATTCCAAGCTCAATTATGCGTGTCATAGGAAAATCGCTTGCTAAATCACTCAAACTTTGTACAGAGAACAGACCTTGGCGCTATAGAAGAAACTTATCATTAAGAGGTGTGCTGTTCTGGAAGCGTACATTATCTGTTTAAGGAGGTCGGACTAAGATTTGCGGAGGCTGTTTATTGGCCATAAGCCCTGCAGTTTCCTGTAGGCCTTGTGCCTGCTACTACAGCTGTGAATCACTGCTCTGAGACACAACAAAATTAACATGGGCTTTTTAACCAATGACCTTTTCCTGGTCTGGTTAGACTCTCCACCTTATCAATAGATCAACTGAAAGAGCTTCAGGGCAATCCAGTATTTTAAAGGGAAAGAGTTATTTTGCAGAGCAAATGTGTTATTCGAGAGGTGTGGATATATAGAATTGTTTCATTTGCAGTACACATAATTTACTTCCAGGCCAACAAATACAAACATCTCCATCGCTGAAATGTGCTCTCGCTTGTACTCGGGTTTTCAGGTCAGCTGTGCACTCACCTTGTGATACAACCTGTGATTTTCCCACTCTAACAGTTTTTGAATAGACCTTCTTGTCTGCAATAAAGAAAACGACAACCAGGAATTAAAACAGACGACACTTTCTACAGGCAATCCCACTGTTCACACGGGCTGCGAGTAAAAAGCACTTGAAAACAAACCTCCAATACATTAGGCTTGAAGAGGCGTTTATGGACTCAGGTCCTATTTTAACCAGCTTGTTATTTCTGTTTTGTCACCAATAAAACTAAGACCAGTAGTCTAAGAATCAGTAGTGCCTTCCAGGGAGATGATACACAGACTGGACTTCTGAGGTGTCTTGTGGCAATTACATACCATAATTACATACAATACGGTACTGTGACAGCAGTATAACGGTTAGGGAACTGTGCATTAACTCAGAGGTTGCAGGTTCAATTCCCAGTTGGAGAACTGCCCGTTATACCCTTGCCCGAGGTACTTAACCTAAATTGCTTTGGTATATATCCAGCTGTATAAATTTACTATATTAATAATATATATATATTTTAATTTAATTAATTTATTTATTTAACCTGGGTAAGCCCCTCCGGTTAAACACACCTGCTGAATGTAACTGACTAAATGAATGTCCTCGTATAATAAAAAGTTGTGGTTAAAGTAAGGCAGGAGGGAGACGAGGACTCACCCTCTTGTTGAGGCAGATGACGGGCCACAGGCTGCAGCCCACGGTACAGCAGCAGCATAGGCAACCGCACAAGAGCCACTTCACGTTTACCGGAAGGTTCTTCTTCAAGCAAGCGTTCACCCGGCCCACGGTCGTCTTGAACTCCTCCGGAGCCACCTGCGATCCGCCGAAAAAAGATGAGGAGAAACGAGGGGAGAGGTGAACACCAGAGAAAGGATTTAGAAGTTTAATAATCATACAATTTAATTTCACTCAATTATTCAGATTCCATTCAGTGTAGGGATTTATTTACGGCAGGGATTTATTTAGTTAAAATCTAAGGAGGCTTTACATCACCTGGGCTAGATATGGATCACTCAACTAATAGATTTTAAAAAAATTATAATTACAAAATCCAACAACAGCCAAATAACATTTCCTTGCCTGTCAGTGCATTTTGAGTTTAAACAACAGATTCCTAAAATGGCACAGACAGAAAAATCTCCACATTCTTTCCTCCCAGGTCTAGCAGATCAAAGGTTATAGTCTCTCTTTTCTCCTTTAAAAGGTAGATGTTTGCAGATGTTTCTCAGAGATCAGATGGGATCTCTAAATCGTATGCTTGTAACTTGCTAACCAAGCTTTTGTCTCTCCAGGCCAGAGGAGGGACAAAAAAAAAAAGGGAGAGATAAGCTCACGGCCTGTGGCTGCAGCGTCCAAACAACATGAATGGCCTGCTCATTCCTTACTGGGCATGTACGCCATAAAACTCGGGTCGTAATCTTTTATGACAGGATGCAAAGGTCTCTTTGGAAACGGTGAAAGACTTCAGTATAAAGCCCAGCAGGCCCGATCTGCACCCCTCAATCATCATAATCATGACCTCATCAATCACATGTCACCCAGGGTCACAATACTGGAGGTACATTTTATTGCCCTGCACTTCCCTCAGTCTGCCCATCCCCCTCTGCCTTTTTTTGTATTTCAGCGTCCGACCTAGGAAGCGCCCCTTTCTTGTGCACAGTGCAGTCTTTTCGGTCATTATTTTGTCACCTGGAGCTGTGTCCTGCCAACATTGGGGTCCTGACCAACGAGGCCCATAGACGGCTTACTCATTGACAGAGCTCCCTCTTTAACACATTGAGCTTCCTTCAGACGCACTGTAACACCCCTTGAAATGTATAGTTAATAGATCAAACCACTGAGTGGACACGAAAGAGGCAATTATGCAATGCTTTATTTGTCTTAGGTCACGTGGAACAGTGCAGCAGTCATATTTAGCTCAGTTACTTGCTGGATTTCACTGGTCTTTTGATATTATAATCAGCAGTAACTCTCCAACAAAAACATGTTGCTGAACTGTACATGAAGTTAATGGATTACATTACCTTTCCTGTGAGAACTGAAGGAAATTCTGCATCAAATTTGTTGCTCAGGCCAAACCTTTGCGATCGAAGAGAGAAAAGAATTCACATGAAAAAATGGCACAGACCCGACATTCAACATTAACTTAACAAATTCTCTCCCTAATACACGATATATCTTAAAACACCTGCAAAATACACCACCAGGAAAGCACCAAGACTAGTTTAACTTGTATTTTGACAAGCATCCTGTTTTTTCCCTATCGCATACACATGCACTACACAGCACTTTGTTTCCCTGAACAGTGATATCTGCAAAAGACAGGCATAACAATATGCATTAAACAACATCATAATGTGTATAGGCATTTTTTAAATGATGAAGGTTATTACAAATCAAATCTGAGTGCTGCAAGAGTATGGTGCAGTGACACTAGTGCACAAGGCAATTTACAACATAATCCCTGAATTCTATAATCAGCCATTATGACTGATGGACCACAACCAATCACATCCTTCTGGACACACCCTTACACACCCTTAACATTAGCAATAAGAGTAAAAACCCAACTGTATTCCAACTAATCAATTATTCCACTCCCAGTCATTGCATTGTATGAACGTCCAGGTGAATTGGATTTTTTCTCCTTGGTTTTAGGCCCACTGACTCCACTACAACAGTTGTTCCAAACCTCAGTCTTGGGGCACGCCTGTATATGCTGGTTTTCAATCCCAGAATTTTAACAACCTGTTATTTTTTCTTAATTAGGTGCGTTTCGTGTTTAGAGGTAACATTTAACAGATCAAATTAAAGATTGAGCTGAATCGATAGACTTCTAATCTGTGAAAGTGTTCGTAAAACTAACCATTTGGTAGATTAATTGAAATTCAAAGACAAAGCAGATGATAACTAGCCAAACCTGCATTGTGTTAACTCAATGCAGGTTTGGCTAAGAAAAAAAAATCATGAAAGACCATAAACACAAGTGTTCAACAACCTAATTAGGGGCCTATTGATTCGCATCAGTCTAATTTGATTAGTTAATAATTATGTTACCTCTTTTTATGTAATTGTTTGCAATATAACACCATAAGCAAAATGTGAACATGGGGTTCTTATTCTTCATGACATTTCTGACAGTGTGGTTTAAGAGGGTAAATAATCCCTCTAAACATGAAAAGCACCTAATTAAGAAAAAAATAACAGCTTTTTACAATTCTGGGATTGCAATTGGGGTTGGAACAAAAACCATCATACAGAGCGGGGGGGGGGGGGCGCCAAGGACCGAGGTTGGGACCCACTACAAGGCACAAATGAAATGTGTATTTTCTTTAACTGTGGTTTAAAACTGGAGCCATTTAAATCAGTCCATAGCACTTTCCATAAATTACATAACGTAGCTATACATATTATGTGCAGTAGCAATGCATTCTAATGTGGAAGGCATAAACTATTGTTTTTAAAATACATAAACGTCCAAGAAATTGCTTTTATGAAACCTGAAAATGAATAGGGCAAGTGATAGTCTTTCTTGCCTAACAACAACTGATTTACTGGTGAAAACCCGTTACATCGTCAGTCCCATTATGGTGCAAATCCCATCGCAGCTAGGTAACGTTATTCACTCCACGTTTTTCATAGAGGCAACAGAATGATACAATTATTTTACAGCCAACCATTAACGTTACACAAAAGTTAGCTAGCTAACGTTAATCCTATTCATCGTGCATTCGGGAATACTATTCTAACACATATCTGGAAACCATGTTCGTGAAATAACTAACGTTAGATCATGTTATCTAGATAACGTCAGCAAATGACAGCTAACGGCTTAGATTAACTAAACCGTTACATTACCGTAACGTACGTTAACGTTACTAATCTTGCAAGATTCATAACGTTACTGACGCCGAGCCACCATTATCTAGCTAACGTTACTGTCATAATACTACAGACTAACGTTAACTGAAGAATATCCACAACATTGCTCACTTTGCGCTTAAAGGGGTGTTGCCGTTTTGTATCAAAACAAAAGTGAACCAGAGTTCAGCTAAACGTAGCATGAGCTAGCGAACATTAGCTTGCTAAGCTTGCAAATATGGTTAACTAGTTATACTCGTTAGTTACCTATGGAATTTCAACAACTGCAATTATGTTAGTGTAGCCAACTAGCTATATATCACATTACCCCCGCTTTAATAAATGATCCGTCTTGCTATCTTAATCAACTGCCTGGTTAGCCAGCTACCGCTGTCACAAAGCAGGAAACAGCCTGGCTGTTGGCCCGGCCTACCCCCCACAGCACCGACAAAAATTAAGACGCTGGAGTGCAAGCTACAAATAATGAGATGATTTCGACCAGGTGAAGAAGGCTGTGGTTCCCTGTTGCTTACACGGTGATGTGCCCAGCCCCCCGCATAATCACGGGCTCAGGGCAATATCTAACCAGGTGTTCTTCGCTCACAACACGCTCGTCTTCATCGTCCAGCTCATAGATGGTGTCGAAGTCCGCCATGTTGGGCAGTAGGACGCTCATGACGTCACATGTTTACGTCATTCAGCGACATTCGACACGCGCTTGTGCAGGCGGGACATGACCTTACTTGCCAGAGAACCCTTGACCGAATAATTTACAGGTAACATCTTATGACTAACGCGAATTTAATCATTTTGGGGAAATACTAAGACCGTTTTGCACCCTGTAATTAACTAATAGCTTTCTGACAATTGTTTGTGGACGGACGGCAGTGTCGTTGATTTTTTTACAAGTCAACGCTACCTAATACCTGACATGACATTTATTTGGAGATGCCCTTATCGACATAAAGTGTAACAAAATATATATGAATTCACCTGAGTTGTATGGGCAACAGTGCCAGACCTGCCTAACAACATTCCCAGACCAGCCAGTGCATATGGAAGAGCTATGTTCTAACAAGACCATAGATCAGGATTGTCCATGTCCAATCATATCCGATAAGGGCCAATATGGATGCCGGTTTTTGTTTAGCCCAACACTAAGACGCCTGTTTCTACTTACCAAGGTCTTAGTTTAATCAGGTGTCTTAGTACTGGCCTAAGCAAAAACCTGCACCCACATCGGCCCTTTTCAGATAAGATTGGACATCCCTGCTATAGACCATCGTGGTGTGTGATGTTGGATAATCTTTACGTGGGGTTTATCAGAATTGCAGAATGTTGTATTTTAATGACGCCTAGCAGTGTCATTAAAATATAATCTGTTGCAACAACTATCACAGGAAAAATAGAGGAACATTATGTAGCCTCTGGGATTCAGGGCCAGGCAAACATGGTCCTGGAGTGCCAAAGATGCTTCTGGTTTCTGCTCCATCCAAGCCAGCAACCGCGTAATTGGATTGGATTATTAGGTTTTATGAATGTAAGTGACCACGTGCTGGAGGTATTCAGCCGTTTCATCATTCAGACTCGGGATATTATTCTCAGGCTATCAATAATTAGGCAAACACTTGTGGTCAAGCTTGTATGGAATGGAAACCAGAAACATCACTGGAATTACAGGACCAGGGTTGCCGACATTTATATTGTTTTGGGTAACTTAGGCAAATAGTGGACGTCTAACTTGGCAAAACAATGTTATAGTTGCACCACATATTTCAAAAGAATTTATATAGTCCATGAACTGGATTCAATTAAGGGACTCATTATCATGTTTTTAGTTGTGGATGTAGGCTACTGTATGTCACAAAAAGCCAGGTTCATTGATGGAGACACTTTTGCAAAACATTCAGAACCTTTAGCCTCATTATTGAAGTTAATTATCTCCTCAGGTCCAAAAAGATAAATATAAATAACGAATGCAGTGTCCATAAAGTTGCCATTTCTCACATTGCCACCTGCAGTCTTTGACATATCTACAAAGTTTCAGATATTTTCCACTATATCTGGTGCATGGCAATAGAATCAAAAACTAGTTATGTAGTTATTTTAGTCATCATTTGAATTGCTTCAGCTAATCTTTTGCCAGCTAAAATCTAGTCTCTATATTTCTAGCATTTTTCAAGGTGGATTTAATGGTGTTCAGGAGATCTTTCCTACAAGTGATGGATATTAGTTGCAGAACAAAAATTTACAGAGTCTATGAATATGATAATTAATACTGCCATTGTATTAAAAATAAGCTAGCACATTTTTACTAGAACCATAATATTTAACTGTTATAGTAACTACGTTTCTACCACAAATTGTTTAACATATCTGTATAGGCCTATTTCACATCGCTTAGGATGTATACTGTTAAAATTTTCATTTAAAGTGTCAAATTAACATTAAGTCTGGAAACAAGAAACTTTGCTAAAACATGTGTGGAACAATACATGTGTAAAAGAAAGAAAGACAAATACACAAGATACTCCATCTCTTCCATATACACGATGTCTAATGTTTTCTGCAATGTTCATTACTGCACACAGCAAAATGCATTGCTTAGAATTTGTAACTGTAACAGGCTCAGAATTTCTCTGATAATGTGAGTCAGTTGGCTGACATTGATATTCGTTAAAGATTTAAGTGAGTTATGACATTTTACTGGACAAAACCAAATTAAGCTCTTCTTATGGGCTAGTCATCTTTAACAGACCATTTTACCGTTGGAACAGGCCTCTGCTTAAACAAGCCCTTTAGTCAATTCCATTGTCGCAAATAGCTTGTTAAATTGTGAGACAATGGTTAGGTTAAATTATTTTATACGATTTACAAAAACATTCACTTTTTCTTCAGTTTTAAATCTAACATGTAATTTGTATAATGTAAAACGTAAGATGGAGGCCGTGTTCACAATATTGCAAGTGTTGCAAAAGCAGTTCGTTTAACCGAAAAAATCAAAGAACATGATTCGTTTTGACGTGGGCACATTTTGACGAATTATATAGGCAATACAAACAAGACTAGACTAGGCCTATACCTGCTTTTTTCCTCCCAAAATTATTGTTGATTAGTTGCAAAACGTGTTAATAATATGTCAATTCAATTTCTCCAAAATACTGTTCTATATCCCCAAGCAAATAGCTTGCCTTTATACCTTTTGCAAATGCCTATTAATTAAGTTACAGTTCATAAAGCAAGGAAATAATAACTTAATTGCAAAACATTTTATTTACAATTTGTACGTTTTCATCAAACGTTCTACCCGTATAATTTGGACGTTTAAGGTAACAATTGAACCTATTTTGTACACGGCAAAGAAGAAGAAGTGTTCTTGGTCTATACATTTGAAGACAAAACCAGGGGTTTAGAAGTCCAACATTTAAAACACTGATGGTCACAGAATCTGTTCCAGATACAAGACATTCTGGCCTATAACTAGCCTATATCCTTGCATGTAGCCTACCTGACTTTATTTTTATTTATTTACAAACACTTTTACACTCGCCACATACAGAGAATGATATTTATATCTTAATTAAACCAGACATGAACACAAACCATTAGAATATTTAGCTTTTGAGCCGGACACACATCCATTTTTTTACTTTATTTAAAAAAAACTATTCTATTAAAAAAACATTATTTGAAGAGCCTCCATCATTAGTAGCTATTAAAATAAACTCATATCGTGTTTATCGTAATCCACAACACGTGTCTCAAAGGAAATCGGCTTTTGGAATACTTTAAAAAATCCATTGGCATCAGTAAGTCTTGCTTCATCGTCCGTTACGCGTGTCGGAGTGCTCAGTTTAGTTGAAAGTTCCAAGTTCTCATTCACTGAGTAACAGTCACTTGCTGTATATTCCCCATTGGTGGCAAGGCGTTCATTCCTGCGGGTGGGTAAAGTGAGCCGTGAATATCCGACGGACTCAATGACCCGGGTACCGGCAGCGGACTTACAGAACCAGGGTCGCTGTGCACTGACCCCCCGCTTCCATCAGATTGGCCCATCTTCTTTTTTATTAATTTTCTCTCTTTGGCCCTGCGGTTTTGAAACCAGATCTTCACCTGCAAAAACAGTAAACATAAATACCGTCAAACAAGTATACATCAGTGCTTTTGGAGCATAGACTATATGTTTAACCTTTTAAACAAGACTGTCCCATTGCGATTAAAACCAGTTTAAAGAGAAAGTCAAGAAACACTCCATCGGTCCTCCTAAATTGGCTGAACTAAAACCTGCGGAGTTGCGTGTTGACGAGGAGGAAGGACTAACCTAATTCACACACCAATTGTTAATACAGATCTCACAAGTGAAAATATTGTAACTGTCGTGCCATAAAATGTTCTCTCCGCATCATTACAATTATGAAATTCGAGCAGGCCTAATATATTACCATTAAATTAAAAAATCTTTACTCAAAAGTGATGATTGGACTGCTGTTCTGTTTCTGTAGGCTGTGTTTGTGTTCAAAATAGATCTATGAATAATAAAACCATTAGGCCTAGAATGTGTAGTAGTCTGAAACAGGCCTACAATATATTTTTAAAAACCTTCAGCTATTTTAAAATGACAAAATATTGTTCCGATTGAATATTTGCCTTTGGACAGACTTACCTGTCGCTCCGAAAGACCAAGGTTCACCGCCAGTTCAGACTTCCGTCTTATTGTGATATATCGATTGTAATGAAACTCTTTTTCCAGTTCCAGTCTTTGGTGATCAGTGTACACGACCCTGTATTTCTCCTTCGTCCTCGTTTTTCCTTAAGAAAGAGAAAACAATGTTAATACCAGGCTAATTCCTAATGTAATTAATGTGCCTCTTTAGATTAAATTATGGATAGCCACCCACAATGAACAATATAGCTGTTTATATGTTGTAAATGCAAAACTTCTAGAATGAAAGTAAATTATTTTCAAGTGGGTCGATGTCCTGTGCATTAAAGCAGTGTGTCGATATCATGTGCATTCATGCATCAACACCTGTACACTGCATAAACGTTTAAAATATTCGATAAATCATCATCAGATTTAAATTAGTAACAGTTCTCATTTAGTGAAATCATGTATGGACCAAAATTATATTAAAAACTGCTTAATAATGATGTCTTATATAGGATATATCGGGCAATTACACTTTAAAGTTGGCAAATAACTATTTTATTCACGGAACTTGTGATTCTTGTTTGATTCTTGTTATAAAAGCTCATAACAGACTATTTTGCATTGCCCGATATGCAAATTGAACTTCTTTTTCTTTGATGTGACTTTCTGAACAAACTGCAGAACAAAGATATTATCCAAACTCCATTGATGTGTTAAGAGGCAACACACGACACACAAAAGCGTTACAAGGCCAGTATCGCAAGAACTTTCCTGGCCTCGATCAGGACTCCCTTGTTTGATTTACAAACCATAAACAAAGGTCGGCACCCTTTTATCTCATACAAAAAAATTCAATTGCGAAAAATATATATATTATTTTTGAAATCAAGCCATTTTCAGCAGACAACGATAGCCTATAACTAAAATTGAATGCAGTTAAATAACCTTTTGAAAATATTTAATTGTATTTTAAGGTGAAGACAAAAAATAATGCGTTTGACTTTGATTTAATTGGAGGAAATAATTGTATTTAATATATCGGGCTTAATATGGAAATCACTTGGTATATGAATTTAAATTAGCTATTGTAGGTATAAATTAGACTAAGGGGTCGAGATTGTTTTATTGGCTTCTTACAAATTAAGAATGGGTACGTTGTTGAGGAATTAGCTATTGTAGGTATAACGTTTGTAGTCTGGCGAAAACCAGACATAAAAAGTAGAAATATAGGCTTCGGCTATATGTTTTTGGACTGTATGGCATAAAATTGTGTCTATTATGTTGTTGAAAGTAGAATCTCTAACAATGTGCAGTTGCCAGAGGTCTTTATTTGCTGTGAAATTCGTCGCCCTTTCCGGCAATATAACTCCTGAAGAATGGGAACCGCGGAAGACACGTTGGTGCATATCAAAGCAGAAAGAGGTGTTGAAAGGGATCGCCGCCTGAATATGACAGATAACCCTCAAAAACCAGAGACAATGAAGGCCAGGAAAAAGTAGACCTCACATCTAGTTAACGGCAGTAGAAATATTAGCATTACAAGTGCGCCTGGCGCCTTTCCCCAACACTTACTCCAGTTCTCTTATCACTTCTTCATAAGTGGAAAAAAATCAGACATATGCACGTAGTCATCAGAATCAAATAACATTTTTTGTCAAATTACCAATACGTGTTTTTTTTTTTAGAAAAAAGAGACAACACTAGCGCCTGTTAAACCAACTAAATAAAGAAATAATAATCAATTTTTTATTCTGCTCAAAATATAGGCTACTTAGCCTTTCATTTTTTTGTCGGTTAGGAACACGTTGAGGCCTTTTTGGAGGTGCGTCTGTTTTTTTTTGCGCAGATAGATTGACCACTGTTAGCAGGCACGATTCAAAGTAAACGCTGTACAGACATTATTCCATTATATCGTTTTATGAAATAAAACTATACTTTTGACGAATAGGGTCGAAACATTTGAAACACGTGAATAGAGAGCAAAATATTACGGATTTACGCAAACATCTGGAAATGGAACATAAAACCAGGTATGAGATGTGTTTGACGAAACATAGCATATTAAATGTCAATTAGACGTTTAATTTCATAATTGTAACTTTAGTAAACACCATGTGATGTTTTACCTTCCTTTTAAAACTAGTCTCTCAATGAAACTTTAAGACCGCCTTTAGTTTTTGGATGACAGCCTCAGCTGACCGACCTATTCATTTCCATTTTTAAAAAAATACCTCGTTAAAAAATGTATAATTTAATAATTTAACTTCACCTTCCGGATTTAATAATTGGTATCCACAATAGATTATATAAAGTTGCTGTGTGGACCCTAAAACAAAGATGGCATTCACGGTTTAATATAGCCTATGTCCGTTTACGGAGTCGCGTATAATTTGGAGACGAGAATTTAAACGTGTCCTATTCTGACAGATTACTGAAGCACTGTCAACTGTAATGCTTATCGTCGAGAAACGAATTCCCCTCTTCGCCAAGAAAGCCCAAATGAATCATTATCGTGAGGTCTCTGACGACATTCTGCAATAGTAGCTGAAACAAGCCATGCAACTGTACATTTTTCAAATTCTCAAGAGTTGAGCGCACACACCCCCCCATCCCACTTACCGGTGGACGACGACTGAACCGTTTTATTCATCCACTGGTAGGAGTTACGTCTTTCTCTGTCAGGGGATAGCTGACCATCATTAATATTCTCTGGAGGCGGCTGCAATACTGCAGATCCTGGAGGGTGCATAGGATTGTAATCAGGAGAGCAGTAAGAAACCTGTCCGGGCGACGAGTTGCTCATAGGCGTAGCAATACTGTTCGGAGGTCCGAGTCCATACGCGCCCCAGTCTTCCCTCGGTGCGCCATAATGAGAGCCCCAGGCCCCCGAGGACTGTGCGTGAGTGTCCATGTTCGGCACATGATGGTATCCGGCAAAGTCGGAGTACTGTGGCGTGGAAACAAAGTTCTGCGGAGGGTGGTTGATGCTGGAGCGTCTTACGGGCCCTTGGTGGTACATGCTTCCTTCTTTATCCAAAAGGTATCCCACATACATGATTCACAAATGCAATGCAATACCTTTTTAAGGGGACATAATAGCCCCAGAACTGGCCGGTTTCAAATCTCCTCGAGCGCTAATTTGACTTGCTGTTTCTCTGTTGTATAGTCCAATGTAGCTCTCCTGAGTGGTCATGCGAGGTATACTCCCCGATGTGTTTCAGTCGCACATGATTAAGTTCTGTTGACAAGGTACTACTCGCAAAGGTATACCATGGTGTGCCTGACGTCAGACGATTCCTCAAGCCCATATGATTTGCATTCAAATGACTACCCTGTATCCCCGCCAAACCCACCTCTTTCCTGGTGACCTCTCTACGCATCACCTCAAGTGTTTAGTCACTGAATAACCACAAATCCAGCTCTCACACAATATCACCATGCACTGCATATTTATTAAGTCGTAATAATTGTTTAATATATACACCACATACATAACTATTGATAACCTTAAAACACCGGATGTGGTTTTGGCTGTATTTTAGAGCATCACGTGTGATAATAAGATTTGTAGGCCTACTTTCTCAATGTATAGTAGGTCTATGTAGATTAATAAAACATATTATTGTTCTCTTTTGCTTGAATGCTTCCTAGATCATGGTAATGATAACAATAACAACGGCTAATAATTGCCAAGCAAAAGGAAACTAATATACATTGCCTTGATTGCATCTTTTAATTTGTATTACAAGACTATGTGGCATGTTGGTCATGTCTTTACAGGTTAGTTGTATTTGGAGTAAAACCTGTTAATATGGGAACACGACATTTCAAGGATCTCAGGCAGGGCTGACGCCCGGAAAGCCCCGCGCGTATTTGTTAAAGATATGCACTTGTAAAAGAGGTGCAAAGTATTATGAGACGTCTCTTGTTGTGAGGCGAACTTTTCACATTCACCTAGTTCACACCTCCACACTTTGAGGTCGCACTTCACAGCTAATTCCGGTCCGAGGTAACCTAAAAATACCCACTCTATAGTGACAATGTATCGTACCATTTTTTTTTCCATCCTAACCAATACACGGTTGCATGCACGTCATTCGTTCCCACTTAAAAGATTGCATGTCCTCAGTCTCATTGGTGTAGATCTACATGCAACAATCTGTGCCATTGAGCAAATTTGCGAACTGGTAAAAGTTTTAAGCGCGTTTTTATGAGGCGTGTTTTTAAAGGATACTCGATGTAAATGGTCTTTAAAATGACATATTAATCCTCCCTATTGTAGCCTACACGTGTGTTCTGGCTCTAAATCAACTGACAAATTTCGCACGGCACATTAGGCTATTCGTTTTGACCGTCAAAGCGCATACTATTACAAATTTTATTAGATAGTATGGATTAACACGGCTTTAAAAAGGGTGTATAAATGATTAAATGTGTGTTTAAGTTTTAAGACCAGAAGCTCAGAAATATTTTTTTAGGAAACTGTACTGATACCTATAATGTATTTGATTTCAGTTCTTAAATTATTTAAATGCTCCGTGGAATAAATATATATATAGGCTATAATGCGTTTCCCCAGACCCTATAAACTGCTTGGACAATGTTGAAGAAAAAAAATACATATAGGCTACAAACGTTTTTGCTGTCATCGCCTTTTTATTATATGTAAAAATATATTAATTCATTTTGTTAAATAATTTCTCACTGAATCATTCTTTAGGGAAAATAAATGTAATCTACATGACTTCAGGCACACATAGGCTCTGCACTTGGATATTCTTTTAAAGCTTCGCATCATCTCCACCATTTATTTAAAGCGAGAAAGACAGTCTGCAGGTGTAAGGAACCAAGCAATTCTGTTTTCTTTTTGGGATTTATTTGGAAAATGTTCACAAGTATTTGTATTTATGTAGCCTGCAGTTTTATTCTATTTAATGTTCAAATTAACGATAAAAAGCGAATCACATCAAAATATGAAGTTGTTAGGAGCATTTGAAGTTTTCGTTTACAGATGAGCGGATTCCTGGAACAATTTGCAAATAGTAATTTATTTTAGTCAATGTGACATTGTAGGACCCTTGAGATACATGATACGTTATAGTAAGGCAAAATAGTAAATGTACAGTTTGTCTGGGCTGTACAATTGGTATTCAAGTAGGCTAAATGATGATCTTCCAAGTTCACTGGCTTGTTAAAGTATTAGATAAATCATCAGTGTACTGCGGCCCCACACATTTCAATTAATGATGGATTTGTTGGACTGATTTATGAACAAGGGTCTAACGAAAGTAATTACTGTCAGGTTCAAACTAGTAAAAGAATCACACCCGCCAGCTACAATATTTGATTGTCATGCCTTAGCCCTGCGTGCATCAGAGAGATAATGCATATCCACACTAAACAATGTAAACATAGTCGAAAAGTGAAATTAGACTAAGGGGTCGAGATTGTTCTATTGGCCTCTTACAAATTAAGAATGGGCACGTTGTTGTTTTTTGACGTAGGGATTTGTGAGGATTGCTACATTTTGAGCCGACACTAGTAAGTTTAAAGTGAAACAAAAACGAATGTATTGTATTGGGTGACGCTCCCTAGAGTAGACATGGACTATACTAGCCAAGGAAAGTTTTATTCCAGATGTAATTTTTTATTTTACTATATGCGGTTGACTCACAATTTATGCATTGTTATTAGACTGAATTGAAAAAAAGGTACATCAACACAAATGCACAAATACAGGCTACCTTTTCGGTTATTATTAACATTTATTCATAAATTAAAAGGTTAATTCTTCATTCATCATCTGATTGGTTGAACTTGAGTATAGTGAATGCAATAAATACAAACCAAGTTTCCCATCGGTTTCGTAGATAATTATTAAACTAGTAATTGTGAATAGCTTTGTAACTCTCAATAATCAAATGATATTGTGTTTTATAATGGCTTCTCACTGTGTGTGCATGGGGCATGGAAAGGTTGTTCTTGGTCTGCAGGCGCCCTCTTCGGCCCTCTGGTGGTCCATTCCGGTAAATTAGGATTAGAAAATAGATGCAGCTCTGGCCCACCCTTGTGGGCAGCGTGTAAAATCAATACCAGCCCCGTTTCCAAAAAGGATCTTAGATAAAGATAATCTTAGGCTATTTTGTTTTATATCACTTTCATTGTTTGTTTGTTTTTTGTCTTTCTCCCTCTATTTTTTATTATATTATTTATGTATTGTCAGTGAATTTGAATCATAAAATTAATAAAGAAGAAACACAAAACAGTCTAAGGTGATCTTAACTCTTAAGCTTTTGGGAAATGGGGTCCGGGTTGTGATACATTGTAAAAGGTAATGTGGTTGGTAAAATGCTGAAAATGGCTGGGGATTTTTTGAATCCACAAGCCACTCTGGCTATTGGGTGAAAAGGTTAATTTCATGACCTGCTTGTGGATATTCAATGGAAATGTTGTACCTTTGCTTGGACCACACCGCTCTAACGGAAACGGTCTTATACCAGTGTTATACCGAGTAAGAACCATATCACAGTATATTGAGTAAAATCCCGTCGTATATTTGCCTTTATTAAAAATTTTCGACACATCTCTAACAGTCACCGTGCTGTTATCCCCAGGAGAGGGCAGTGTTTGCCAAAACAACGTGCACCGTATTCGATCTTCCCAAGAAAGTCATGAAAGATTCATGCTCTCTGTTATTTTCTGAACGAGCCAAAGCTCTACTAGTCAGGAAAACCGAGTTAATCTGGAATTTCAGAAAAATCAATAAATCAGACAAATTTTCCGGATAACGATGTGCATAGCCACATACCTCTCACAGGTACATAAAGTTAGACCTCAATCCAGTTATGCCAGCTGTCAGTCATCATATTTTTATCTGGATTTTCCCTGTTGGATACACCAGATGGTTGCATTTTGTTAAGCATAAGTGAATTGTTCTTTCTAGTTTCCTGGTTATGTCAAAACACTTCTTGTGTTTTTTTGGGTGGTGGCAATATGTTAGTTGTTTTATAATTGTACCGTAGATTATATCCATCATTGCATTTGTTATTATAGCTAATGTGCATTTGCACTATATTTCAGTTACATTTTAGCTTCTGAGGGTAGTGGCTATATGTACCATTGGTTGCTTTTATTATTTATATATCTAAGTAGCTTATATATTATTTAATGAACTCTTATAAACTTCAACCTATTTCACAAAACAGCTCTGTTAAAACCACTATACTCTCTACCATACTGGATATGAGGTGCCATTCTGAAACAAGACATTAATTCTCCAGATTTACTAACCAGATACCAGAAACTTGGCTCCTGCTTTAACAACAGGAGGTTCCCTTTAGTAACAAGAGTTTCCGGCGCTATTTTACAATGCAAAAACATCCATCACCAAGGTATTGTTCTTGGTCACGTCCCTTAAGTTGTTTCAAATTTTCAGTTTCAACGGTAGGGAGACAGAACCTGTAATGTTAATGAATGTCTGTGGAATCTAAAAAAGTGGTATCAGATCAAATATATTTTTCAAGAGACACAGGAGAGCAGCAACGTATGCTATATTTGAGGTAAAAAAAAATTTAAATAACAATGCAACAGCACAGATACAGAAAAAATACAGCTCATAAGACCATGACATCTCAAGATATATCGCATTCCTCTGACGCATTTTTACTTAGAGTGAAATTCCTTACTCTCGCCTATTCTCTCTGTTCCTAATACAACATCACTACGGCACTCATATCTAGTACGGGAGATGCTTCTGGAAAAACAGTTGAGGTCCACAGATACTGTTCTTGGCAGTTACCCATCTGGCAGAGCCAGTTATAACAGGTTTTTGCAGGGACAACTCCCGAATGGAACCCTGGTGTGTTCTGAAAGGCCATGCCTAGAAGCATCGGCACGCCGTGGAATTATTGTAATTCAATTGAAGCTGCGGCTATTGTGGTCATTCGTCAATCCCTTGTCGAGTTATCTGGAAAGCTGAAATGAATCGATTTGAATGTGCTGCACTTTGGGACATCTCTTTTCTTCTCCCTCAGATTTCTGTACTTGCGTGGTTGAGGTGATTCAAAAAATATGTATAGTATGTGGTTTTTTTTTTGTTTCCAATTTGTGGTTCCAAATTGGGTTGAAAAAGAAAATGGAACACCCCCCATATAACCCAACGCATAAATTGAACTGCAGAAGAGACAGAATTTACCTATTGAACCCTCTAAATGGTGCTTGACGCAGCGGATAAGCTGTAAGAGTGACCTGCTTAATACATTTCATTTCGATATCAAATACAAGCAAATATGTATAAAAGGAACACAGTGGTGGTAATACTCTAATCGTGACTGGAAGCAGGTGGTGTTGTGTGAGTGACAGTGGAGAGTGAGCAGCCAGCTTGAGGATGACAGTTGCATAACTGGAGGGATGTTTCAAATGGAGTGTTGACCCCCCCACCACCCACCACAGGCCTCTCAGCGGGAGAAGTGGTCACATGACCTCGCTCCTATATTTTTAGAGATATGTTTGTTTTCTGCAGGCCCCAGAGCTGATGGAGCTGGCAATTGCTTTCAATTAGTTGTGCGGATGTGACTTCTTCGTATGCTTTCTCAAGTTCAAGCAGGATGCTGAGTGCTCAAGCCAGGTTAAAAAAGTATACTCTGTTTTTTTTCCAAGAGGATAACAGGAAGAGGTGCTTGCTGGTGTGTAGGAACAAAGTTTTTTTTTTTTCTCCCCCAAACCCCTGCTTCTCTACATGCTGTCTAGGGCCTTAAGGGCAGTGAATATTTTGTACAGAACCAGGAGATGTATTTCTTGAACTGGGATGTTGAGAATTTTCAGAGAGGAAACACATTGGATGTGTGCCTTGTGTTGTCGCATGTTAAAGCTAGAGCTCAGTCCAGAGACATACAGCCATAATTACTGTAGGCACTATTTTATATTAATTCTATAATTTCTTATTTTAATTATAAAGTTTATCTGTTGTTTAAAAATGTCAAGTTGGTAATGAATGCAAGGTTTCAACTACTAACTTGTAGAAATTAGCTTATAACCCAGAAGGGACCTGCCATCAAAGTAATTTAGAAAGTCATGTTATCTTTTAGGGGGGCAGTTTAAAGCAATAATTTCATCTTCAAACAATTTTCTCCATCTGCAGTATATCCACATGACAAATGTAAAAAGCTGTACTGTAAAAAAACGAGCATCCATGCATCATAATATATAGATTTTTTTTAAAAAGTTGTCAGTTTTCACCCTGGCGCACAAGCCTACAAATGCAAAGTAGCGATCCTATGACATATCACACATCTTTTCTTGAAGTTCCTTTGAAGCAAATACTTGCAAAAGGGCTTACAAAAAGGCTTAACATTATGAGAAAAATTAAGAAAGCAATTTTATTTTGAAATTGAATATGATTTATTTTGGCAGAATTTCTTGTGCCATTCCTCAAGTAAATTTTTCTTGAATGAGAGGTGACTAATGTAGCTGTCCTGTCAGCCACAGATATCAGATAATATCAGGTAATAATGAACAATGGTCATGTGATATATCTACACTCATTGCTGGGACTTCCGCGAGCAATGTATTCTGCTCTGAAGCACTCTGTGCCCTGAAGATCTTCAGTGCATTTTTCATTTAGTCTGGGACTAGACTTAATCCATGTGTGGGAAAGTAGCCCATAACATGCAGAGTAACAGATGGAATGACTAGCGAGGGTCACTAGAGAGCGATAAGACGCGGATCCCTGCCGACTGAGCAGTCCCTAACTCTGGGTGATGCTGCTGCCAGTTATGCGTAGCCCAGCGGGGCCAGCCACAGTCAGCACTGGCATGATGGGGATTCTAATCCAGATGTGGGGAATAAGGGCTTCATTGAGTAGATCAGGTATAGGCCTGTTAACCATTGTGTTCAGTTTGGGTCAAATTGACTCATTTAAGCTTTTAGTAAAAGAGGACTGACACGTTTGAGAGATGTATTTCATAACCAGTGACTAAAGCAGTGCAAATTTGGTTTCGTGTTTCTAGTTGTTGTTCATCAACTGTGTTTGTTTTATATCTTTATGCTTATATGGTTTAATTGAATATAAGATAGAGAAAAATATTTGAGAATTTCAGTTCAAAACAATAATATGAATAATCTACTGCATGGAATTCTGATTTAATTTGAATGATTTATCCCCCATGCTTTCATGATAGTGGATTTATATGAATTACATCTTTATCACAAAAAATGATTGACACTTTCATTGGTAAATGTCACTAGAAGAGGTAAATGGCAACCATTAACCATATATATTGTTTTATTGCTTGTAATTGAAATAAAGATATAGAGTATTTTTGCATACATTTTATTTCTGTATTGCTTTAAAATCCTAATAATGTCCTGTGTATATTTGACCCAGGCTAACAGATTCACAGGTTCTAATAAGTAAACCGAACACAAGGAGTATTTCGTATTTCTCATATTTATACAATAACCACAACAGTCAGTTGATCGAACATGTGCATTTACATTGAACCTTTGAATTGAACGGATATATCCAACCTAACTTTTTTCTTGAAGAGCCATTTTCAATGATAAACACACAGGCCCGTTTGGCAGTCCCCTTTTTATGCTCACACATGACATACGGACGGTTTAAAATATTAGTAGAATATTAGGAAGACAATAAAAGAGTCTCAGGGATTTTATTGTCTTTTAATGTTTTTTTAATTACATTTATTTGAAGTTCAGTGTGAAACTGTTTACAGCTGAGCATTGTGCAAGCCCTATCTGACAGTCTGGACGTGCTGTTCATTTTCGACCAATAGGACGTCTTCTTACTCTCAGAAAATGCGGCGCTGGTGAAAAAAAAATGCAGAGTAGATGGAAAATAATGTTTTAATATTTAACTTATGCCATATCTCAGATGTATAATACATGCAAATACTGAGTTATTATCGGCTGAGTTTAATTAAACATGTTTCAGTTTTGTTTGATGAAGACTCAAGAAATGATGTGCTTGTAAAACCATCTTTATTTACATCTGACAGGCATACCACTGGGGAAGTGCAAATCAGTTCAAAGAGAAATTGCACAATGTGGACCGGCACTTCATAGAAATGGCATTCCCTATATATCCGTCCATGGTAAACTGGAAACATGGGCTCACAAGATTAAATTAATTTAAAAAGTGAAAGATTTTCTCATAACAGGCTTAGATTTTTGGCATGCACTGCATCCACTGAGGCTCAGATAGAAATCCAGACGTGCGTAAATACTAGCATTTCAGCAAAAAGGTTTGTTAAAAAAAAGAAGGTTTGCGCATTTTCCCCAGTCTGTTTCCGATGAGCAATGCTAGATAAATCTGCAGACCAGTGTTGTCCCATTATTTGCCCAGGGTAAGTGAGAGGCGTAAATAGACAGCCAGAGGGGCCTGGGAGAAGATGCCCGGGCTATTCATGAGCACAACCACATGTTTGTGGCGAGCTCTGGTGCTAATCCAACCCCACCCGCACAGGACCCCTCGGGTTTGATTTCATGAAATTTCGGCTTCCATCAGGGGAACAGACGTACCTCCCCCCCTGTGTTTGGTGTCTGTCCTTGTAGGTGTTTTTGGGGTCCTAACATGCTCATGAAGAGCAGGCACCTACTTCTTAGCACCCCCCGAAATGTACAGCTCAGAATTTTGGGTAAGTGTTTACTTACTCATGTGGCCAGCCAACGGCAGCCATAATCAGATTTGTGGCGTGTGTGTGAATAAGCCACCGGACGGTTCAGAGGCCCAGCCTGACTGAGGTTTATCTCTCCACTGACTCTGTGCCAGGGTCTACAGTTACCCTTGCCTTGTGCAAGTAATGTTGCCGTACAGTATTTGAATTGAATGAATTCATTAGCAACTCCTTTGCCAGCTTGCCTGTGTATATAGTCCCTGGGTCCACAATCTTTTTTTTTTCTTTCTAAATGTCAGGGAATATAGGTGTCTCTCTTGAGACATAACATACATTCTTTTTCCCTTGTTAAGTCTTTTTTCCCCAATTTCTGTTCCACATTAGACTGGCTCTTACAGTATAAAGCTGGAGGGGCACAAAGCAAGAATATTCCCGTTTGGAAATAGTTTTGCTTTCCAAATGTAACTTGGCTTTTTCAGGTGCTCTGAGAGTGTTATGAGGGTATCACGCTTCAGGGTGAGTAGTTTTGAAACCTACCGTACAGAACCCCTACTGAAGCTTCTCCCCTCAGCTCAACCCAGCTTATTTGCTTCGTAAGCATCAGCTTTATAGCAATATGTTTGTCTTCATGGCTGACAAAAAAAATTGGGATTTCAGTTGGGGCTTCCTTTGGTTATTTATTTTTTGGTTTTTAAACATTGCCCATTGTGAAACTTGTACAATTGTGGTATTATTCTGATTTAGTATTTATTTTGTATTATTTTGTGTATTATTTAAAACCCAGAGTGACTGACATCAAAGTTGTTAAATAAACATTTCCGACAATGCTTGTGGGTTATAGACAGTCAAACATTACAGAATGCTAATAAAGCATACCTAGGGAAGGCCAGCACATCAAATACATGCTTGATGTATACCTCTGTGTCACCTGCCAAGCAGCCTATGCCTCCGTAATTTTGAATGCACTAAAATATATTTATAGATATACATTTTTGTAAGAAGATATACTTTCGTGTATTGCCTATCCCTGCATGCGCCAACCTGAGTGTATTAAGTCTTATGCTTTTGTGCTTAGTTTTCATTAGTTTCCCCAGAGGTACTAGTTACTCTAGATGCTAAGAACAGCTGGCCATGGATTTTAGATGCAATGATCTTGTCAGTCAGGTGATGTGGGGCAGACGTCTGTACTGGAAATGGCTCACTGGAGATTTATTGTGGTGCTCTGATATCTGGTTGATAATTTGTGTTATGATCAGATTCAAGATCTTTGATATGATGTCCCAGTCAGAGGAAGAGGCAAAGGCAGTTTGCGGGTTAGATCTTTTGGCATGCTGGTGATAACAGTACGTCACATAACACTGTTTGTTTAGTCCTGGTACATTTGACATAAGAGATTATAAGCGTAGTGTCGTGAAAGTGGATGGTGATTGGTTGGCCCCTAGGGCCTTTTCCATGTGTTCTGAGGCATTCTGAGGAGTCAAGACCAGGAAAAGCCATATGCAGCAGCTTTAAATGTAATTGAACCCCAGTTTGCATTTATTTCAAACTACGACATATACGTAGAGTTCTTGCGGATGAGCACATTGTTACTATTAGCCTATCTGTTGTGACGCAATAGGTTTCAGGGCCGTACAAGTGCTTTAAAAACAATAAGCTTTTACGCTGCACAAGTTGCTTTGAGAAGTGTCCAGCAGGTGTCCTCACTACATTGATGGAGAGTGAGGACCAACAATGGTGTGTATGGAGGTCAGTGTGGGGCCCCCCCCCCCAGACCCCTGCGAGAGGGGAGCGGATCCCCTGCCGGTTCTCTTAATGGTCGATGGACTCTGTACTCTCTCATATCCCCCCCCCCCCCCTCCTACTCCCCCGGCCCCAAGGTGTTCTCTGATCCATTTTGGGGATCTTGGGTCTTTTTTTAGGTCCGGGCTTGTTATTAGTTTGGTCTCTGATACTTCCTCGCTTGTCGCCGTGCTTAAAGGTTTTGGGGTTTAAGTTGAAGCGCACGTGGGATAGCGCTCCCCTCTGCTCTGGTTGAAAAGGTGACATCCGGGACCATTGTTCTGGGCTCCGCCCCACCCCCCCCACCCCCCCTCTTCGTCTCCGGCCCTCTCCTACTTTGGGCCGGACCTGCAGACGGACCCCTCCCGACCCCCCTCGGTCAGGCGTTGCCGGACAGAACGCACGTTTATCGCTGCCCATCACGACTACGCCAGCCCCCTAGAACGGGCCCATGATAGCATTTCAAGCTGTGCCGTTTTCTTTCTGATTAAGAGAATGTGTCTGGCAGGGCTTCACAGAGGGCCAGCGACACACTGCCTCCGTTTGGACCATTAACTTCGCATCCTGCGGCTGGGGGCCGTGTTTGACTTGGGAAGGGGAGGCGATGTGGAAGTGGGAATTTGGGATTTGCATGAGTCCAATTGTCTGAGGATAGAAACTAAAGCGGATTTCAGTAAGACGAGGGTCTTTAATTAGATTTAGATACCGTCAGGATGTTTTGAGACCACAGTTGTTAAGTTTTTGGAAGGAAGCAGCCTCCAGAGTGCTAATAAAGAATTTTTCACAGCAGGCTTTGATCGAAGGTAATACAGTATTAAGAGCTCCTGGAATTTCACATGATTTTAAAAAAAGTTTTAATGGTCTGTGCTTCCTTTATATTAAAGAGATACTTCAGTAATTCATGTATACGAGTATAGATACAGTAACAAGTTTTTATTTCTTGTAAAAATCAACCACAAATCCCTTTTGACCACTGGCACCCTTACCCTTAAAGGATGTAGCCTTAGGGAAATGAGATTTTAAGAGTGCTCACCACCCTTACATTCTGTGTACAGTTGACTGAACAAATAGACCTGCCATCTAGTCAGTACTGTATGACTATACAAGAATGAGCTGGATTATGCAAAAGAGGGAGTGAGTATGTGGTAATGATGCAGACTATGAGCAATTATGGTCATAGTCGGATATTCTCAGAGACCTGATATTCTCTTGTGTTTTATCTGTTGCTGTTAAAATAGGATGTTTGTCCTGACCAAACTGCCTGAAAGCCATTTCTTTTTCTGGAAGGAGGAAAAAAAACTATTGCCTGTTTTTTGAAGTAATTGCCAGCTTGGCTGTATGCATAAGCTTGGCATTCTGAATCAGTTTTCTGGATATTTATCTGTCTGTCCCTTTTTGCTCATTCAGAAATAAATCAGCATTGGTTGGACACACTGTAGGTTTCTATCTCCCAAGAGATATCTTGTAATTCACTTTAGGGCTTGAATGATAGTCAAACATTGAATAATATTCATGTTAGAAATGTTTGTGTAATCGCATCATCAAGAAGAGAGGGAGAGAGAGAGTGAGAATGATTGAAAACAAAAACTGTTGTTTTAATTAATGTATTATACTTTTAGATTTTTATAAAGACCAGTCTTGTTAAGAGCAGTATGACCAGTGCAGGAGCAGTGGTCTGCTCAGTGGAAGAGCCAGGGCAGGGAGATCCTGTGTGCTTTTCTTGCTCGCTCCTCCGTGTGTAAAAGTCGGAGATATGCGTGTCTGCGTGCCCTCTCTGTGTTTATGACTGGGAGATGATGTTCCCTTACCCCACCCCCCATCGCAACATCCGTCCATTGTTTGTTTACCTTACAGCATTCCGGGATCAGACTTAGTGTACGTGTCCCAAGTTGACAGGGAATGCTGAAACATATTCATAAATCTTTCTCATTTTTTTGCTATTGCCAGTCCTGTCAGGACGGCATTGGTCTCCCATGACTCTCAGCATCTGGTAAACACTGTAAATCCCTACGGGACGGGAGGAGACAGTTTCGGGCCCGTCCCTGTCCTCCTCCTTCCCCCCTGCGAGGTTCCCACCGGGCGTGTCCCGTACCCACGCTGGAGGGGCATTGTTGCTCCGTAGGAAGTACCTGTTGCTGGAATCTCCCGGGACATGACGGTAATGAATAAGAGGTACTTCCTGGCCCCGCATGGTGACAGACAGGCTGCCGACACTCCGTCCCGCACAGGAAGTGTGTCTCACCGTTCAATGTGCAAAGGGGCAAGGAGGGGCGCGCACTGATGACACACGCCTACCCCCCCCCCCCCAAATCCACTCCCACCATTCTCCAAAGTACGCCAGAAAACTTTCCACACTGAGCAGCAGATGTTTCATAATTTGTTTTGTTGTACACATTTCACCTTCACATTTCCTCAGTAGTTTTTGGAATCATATATCAAAAATTTTATAAAAAAATGACAAATGTAAATATTTGACTGTATTTGTTTGCATTTATTGTATGCCCACAGACGAACAGAGTGGCACAGTCATGACTGCTTCTGCGAACACAATATGACATTGGCCCTGGGGCATAATCTGGTTTCAGGTCAACAGCCGATATTGGGGAGATTCTACTTAGGAGAGATTGAAGCCTTCCTCAAACCCACAAAAGGAGCAGAGGCTATTTAACTTGACAAGGGAAAGACACATAACTCTGTGTAAGTGGATGTCATATAAGATATGACAGCTAAGCACACTAGTCTTAAGTGCTCATATAGTCATAATTCAGAATACAATTTATTCACAAGAGTGCCACCTCACTGACAATGATTGTCATGCCATGTGCACGGATTTGTGTGGCATCAAAAGAGACCAGGCTCTGCCAGGCACATAACAAATCAACGGGGATTCATAGAGGCTATCTCAGTTTTCAAGGGGACAGGAAGTGACATCACAGGACGTCAATATGAGCCGTGATCCCAGTTCTGTGGCTGTGATAGAAATAGCAGCTGAAAGTCAATTGGGCCTCCAGATGGTTTTTTTTTTTTAATCTAAGGTCTTTCATTCAGTATTTCTGCATGTGACACTAGATGTTTTTGGGTGTGGTATTTTCTTGATGCTGCTGAGTAAAAGCAAATATCTGAAATTGAATGGAAAAAGCAGGAAAAAAGTGAATCTGAATCTGAAGTAATGTATAAATATATAGATCTTTATTCATTTATTTATTTCCTTATACTTGGTTAATAATACAAAATACATAATACATTTTGAATAAAAATTTATAAAACTACATAAGAAAGACAATATCATCAGTGCATACATTTTTGTCCATACCTGGCATCCAAACCAATCAGCCTGTTCATACAAACAACTGTTGGCAGTATTCAACTGTCCAGTTGTTGCACTCAAAAGTTTTTCTAAAGAGTTTTACTGGCACTTCAAAACTAGTGGTTACGGAGTACAGGACTGGCCACTCAAACCTTCTGTGTGTGTGAAGAAACCTAGAGCCAGTTGATAAAATGACTTCACTGTGTATTCCTGGGTATGTCTTAACAGGTGTAAGATCCACTCTGATCCTACACAGACTCTTGACTGAAACTCACGCAGGATATAAGCTCAGGTGCTACAATGTTGAGAAGAAACGGCATCCATCAACTGCATCCTCGTTATCTGTGACATTTCCCTTCATTTTTTGTTGCCTTCAGCTTTTAACACAAAAAGCAAAAAGCCTCTGGCATGCTGGGATACTGAGTTCCGTTCATACAAAAAGCAAAAAGCCTCTGGCATGCTGGGATACTGAGTTCCGTTCATGGCGATGTGTTTATAGTGACCAGCCTTTGAATAGCTATCTACACTCTCAGTATTCATGTGACAGAAACTGTAGCCTGCCCTGCAAGCTTTAGTATCATTTTTAGTACAAGAAATTGAATCTGTTACCAAACTCAATATAAACATTCCTGTTAACAGAAAAAAAAAAAACTACATTTTTTCCTATTGTAACCATATTGTATACAGCAGCGTAAAACATCACAGAATAATTTGTTCATAAAAGAAATAAAAATGGAATGTTAGTAATTTTTATATAAGAGTTGCTGAGGGGACAAAATCCTTTGGTTGACATTTAATAGTTTTTAACAGGAATTTAAATTACATTGCATTTGATCTTTGAACTATATATGACAGATATACTTCCTGAATAAATATGCATAGTTTATCTCTTCACTAATGCTTTCTTCAGCCCACTGTAATACTAATCTTCTGGTCACGGTTTCTGACCAGCATTCTACAAACAAAAACAAACACTTTCCATGTAGTATGTTCATGTGTCACAGCATTTCACCTCTGTTCTGCTGCTCTTACACAGAAATACAGAGCCTTTTTCCTCATGAATCGCTAACCATAGGGGCTAGAAGAAAGAACACAACATAATTATTCACCTGAATTAAAAACAGTAATACAAATCTGGCGCTCATCAGACACCGTTGGAGGTCCAGTTCAGTTTGTAAAGGGAAGGCTGCCAGATCCTGGGGGTTGTTCTCTTACAATTACACTGACCCAAATCACTGTGTGGAGGGGGGAGGGGGTTCTGCGTGAGAACCTCTGCCCCTACGGGGACCAGATACTGTGGTGCAGATTGAACTCACCATGAGCAAGACCACCTGCTGGTTCCTCAGATTAAAGAGCACCTGTGTTCCGTTATCGAAAGAGTTAAATCCAGGGAAAGGATTTCTTTGGAAAGACGAAGCACTACTGAATCCTGCTTTGCGGAGACCATTTATATGGAACTTTCTAGGCATGCCCAACCAAACACATTGCCTCAGGGTAATGTTTTAATACTTATTAAATTATCCAAGAGAAATAATAATTTTTCTAAAAACAAAGTTATGGCAGCAGGATGATGTGAAGTTTTTTGTGTGGAGAAATACCCCAGATGCACTTTAACCTGTGTAACAGAGATTAAATGAGCCACTACGGGCTGCAGATCCAACCAAAACAATGACTGGTTTCCTGAAAAGACTGGGAAATTCAGTATATTAGGCGGTTGGAGTGGGGGATTCTCTCGGACGGCACTGTCGATAACTCAGGGACTTCCCTCGCTCTCTCTCTCTGCCAGTGAGTGAACGTGAGGTCCAGGCAAAGGAATAGGCTTACATATTTTCCCCTGTTTATTAAATAATTATTTTTAAAATATTCTTTTTCGTCCTTGTATAGCGATCTCCAAGAGAATACTGTTTATAACAACAACAAAAAAAATACACATTGTAAATAATATAAAACTTTTTCCAGTTTCCATTTCTTTAGAAAATATATTTACAATATAATAAACCCACCCCTGTATCCTGCCCACCTCCACCTGGGTGTAACTTGGTTACAGAGACACACCTTTCGTACACGGCCAACCTCTGACACATGGCAACAGAGACATCAGCTGAATAAACTGCTAATTAATCTGTACAATACTAGGGATCTGTTTGTTCCCATCAGCTTTCACAGTAGATTATTAAATACCTGAGCATGTCTTTATGCTGAAAGCACGGACATCATATTGGTCTGTATAATATTTCAGCAGCACCCTCTGTTAGGCTGGGTTGGAACCCATTGGAAGTTGGAGGTGACCTGCCTTTGAATACCAGTGAGGACACCCCAAACGCCCCAAACAGGTGGTTTTTCCTTTGAAAAGTGCTGGTGGAGGATAAGCAGATATGGACAAAGTGCAGATTTGAACTTTGAACTTTGGGGTGGGGAGGGGGAATGTCTGTCTCTGTGTTCTGTGTTCTCTCATAATTCTGTCGGCTGTAATAAAGTGGCACATTTATTCATTTAAAAAAAAAATTCCTACTGTAGCTAGCTGCACTGAGGGAAGAGAGATAAAAAATAAAATAAAATAAAAAACATGATGGAAAAAAAGATGTAAATGAAAAGGAGCACCAGGAGAAAGCAGGGTCCAGACAGGATGAGGCAGAGAGCAGGGGGTGAGACTGGAGTGGGGTTTGGGGGGTCTTGAGTCAGATTCTCCATGTGGGAGCAGGCTGAGGTGAGGGTGGTGGCTAGCAGGGTGGGGTTGAGACGGGGGCCGGACTAGACGGGTGGGGTGGAGTAGCGGACCACGTAGTTGTAATCGGGCGGAGGGCTGTGGCACTCCAAGCCTGAGTCCAGGGAGGAGTCCTCCAGGCTAAGGTCCAGGTCGGAGACAGGGGGCTGGAACTTGTCCTTCTCTCCCTCCAGCAGCACCGACTCCTTGCTCTTACTCACAGCCTTCATCCTGGAGAGGAGAGAGTAGGGACTGGATGAGACACAAGAGCATGTGTGTGTGTATGTGTGTACACACGACTATGAGTGTGCGCGTGCATGTATGCGTGTCTGTAAGTGTGTGGTGGGAACGTGTTAGTGAGTATGTATGTGTTCCTGCGAGTGTGTGTGTGTGCATGTATGTGTATCTGTCTGTAAGTGTACGGTGTGTGGGAACGTGTTAGTGAGTATGTACGCGTTCCTGCGAGTGTGTGTGTGCATGTATGTGTATCTGTCTGTAAGTGTGTGGTGTGTGGGAACGTGTTAGTGAGTATGCGTTCCTGCGAGTGTGTGTGTGCATGTATGTGTATCTGTCTGTAAATGTGCGGTGTGTGGGAACGTGTTAGTGAGTACGTGTTCCTGTTAGTGTGTGTGTGCATGTATGTGTATCTGTCTGTAAGTGTGTGGTGTGTGGGAACGTGTTAGTGAGTACGCGTTTTTGCGAGTGTGTGTGTGCATGTATGTGTATCTGTGTGTGGTGTGTGGGAACGTGTTAGTGAGTACGCGTTCCTGCGAGTGTGTGTGTGTGCATTTCTATCCACAGAGGAATTTCGATGGCAATTCACACCTTCCTTGATTGCTGCTGCCTTTTTCGTTCTTTGTAGAGGGCCGTCACAATGTGTTTAATCTACCTATTCTTTCATACCTCTTTAAAAGATTACCCCTGATACAAACTAGGCAGTGTGCGCTCATGCTTTGCCTGTTTGGGGGGTGGGGAGTTAGAGGGACAAGTATGTAATAATATTTGAACAGACTGACCTGCTTAGACGCGGTTACAGAGCTCTGATACAACACAAAACGGCTGCCACCGCCGCCGCATACTCTAGCCCTGGCCGGCAACGGGCCCACAGCGTGTGAGCTGGGAGCAAGAGGGCGTGGCAGGTGGAATTCTGCAGCACAAAGGCGCAGTTAGGGGTCAGGGGGGGGTGCAAAGGGATGCGGGGCACCCAAACAGTCAAGGAACGGCCTTGTGAAACCCCCACAGGTCAAAGGTGACAGTGATGGAGTAGGCGCTCCGCATGGGGGCTCCCTCTCTTCAATGCTCGGCTCATTCCGTGCCCTCAGAGTCATTCATTTTTTTCCCCGTAGCATGATGGGTACAGCTGTGCCCGCTGGTAGCGGATTCCACGCCCAGCGTGTGTGTCGTGTGGGACGTGGAGGGGAGGTTCGGAGTGAGGACAGCCAGCGCTAATGTAATGAGGGGGGATGCGCAAGGCAGAGACAATGGTTGCTGAGAGAAGGGAGACAGAATGTATTTAATGTAACCAAGCCTTTGCGGTATGTTTATTTGGGTTCCAAAGAGTGTCATTAATCATGTGTGTGTGTGTGTGCGTGTGTGTGAGAGAGAGGGGGGCGGGGTGTGTTGAAAAAGGGCTCGTAAATTCATATCGGACTCTGAACCAACTCCCTCCCCAGCCATTTCATTTATGTTTTGCCATTTTATTAAGGGATTCTTGCATGTTTTAATTTATTTTGTGTTCAGTCCTGTTTGCAATGTTTTTGAGAAGGATTAAGGATTGTTCACAGCGTTTGGAAATTTATTGTTTATGCGCAACAGAGCGATTCCTCACCGCCACACACAGCTTGCGTTCCACTGACGGTTCTGATTCCGCTTTAACTCACGTGCCTTCAACTTTTAGGTTTTCACGCGAGTAGAAAAGCCGAGGTGCATGTTAACTGTGCGTCTGTTATGTCACGGCCTACAGGAGCGTTAGTTTCTGGATGCACCTGATCCACACGGTCACTGAGCTTTTCCTGGTCCAGCGCTATCCCAGCGCTAATCTCTGGGCAGCCTACGGGCTCCCGGTCTCTCCAGACTAACCAAATTTATCGCTGTTTTTCAAATTAAAGCCGCTTGCAGGTGTTACTCAGCACTGGTAGTGGGGTGTGCTAAAGTCCACATGTGTAATTAATGAGTCTGGGGGGGCTAACCTTTGTAGATTAGCCCTGGCTTGGCGGCTTTGGCGGGCCAGGCCGAATCATAAACAGTCGCCTGGACGTCAATCGCCAAGAACACAAGGCCGGATTTTGTCCTGGGTGGCGGGCAAAGTGTGACTAATTTACAGGGGTTTTGTGACAGGAGCTATCATAACATCAGCTCTGGACTCTTGGGAGCCTGCATTTTTAAACACGGCGGGATAATGTTAGCCCCGAGTCCGCTCGCCTCACTTTAGCTGACAGAGCCATATTAGGCCCCTCTGCCTCAGGGAATGGACTAGACTAGATAACATCCATTAGAGGGCCATGGGCCTGGAGTGCTTTGTGTATCGCACTTGTCCCTCTTCACTTTTAATGTCTGCTCACACCAGGGCCTGACAAGCTGCTACACTGAGTGATGTGTGAAAGTGAGCCTTTGCTGCGAAGCTGTAGTGTTCCTGACACAGACAGAGTGGCTAGAGTGAGGGGGCAGTGCTCTTTAATAAAAAAGAAAGTTTGCACTGCTCTGAATGACCCAGCAGTGTGTGAGTGAATGGTCTGTGTGTGCCCTGCGAAGGATTGGCGACCTGTCCAGTGGGTATTCCTGCCCCTGGCCCAGTGCAGGCTGGGATAGGCTCCAGCCCCACCTCGCCCACCCCCTGTGATCCTGACCAGAAAAAGCAGGTTAGATAATGGATGGATGGATATATGGATGAATGATCCAGCACAGAAACTGCATCAGGGTCCTTATGGCGTCCTTTCGTTGAGTCACACTTCTCCCTCCTTCTCTTGCCACTTTTTGCAGTAAAAGCAGCCATTGGAGGAGGAGGAGGAGGGGGGGGGGGTTTGAATGGGATAGCCATGAATGTGGAAATCAGCCTGAAGCTTCCCCCTCTGAACAGACAAAAAAAATCTGCATTCCGGCACAGCGGGAGGCTATGTGTGTGAGTTGGTGGGTTTGTGTGTGTGTGTGTGTGTGTGTGTGTGTGTGTGCGTGTGAGTGAGTGTGTGTACGCACATGTGTGTGAGAGTGAGTGTGTGTATGCACATGTGTGTGAGAGTGAGTGTGTGTACGCACATGTGTGTGTGAGTGAGTGTGTGTATGCACATGTGTGTGAGAGTGAGTGTGTGTACGCACATGTGTGTGAGAGTATTTGTGTGCATGTGTACAAGTGTGTGCTCTGGTTCTGGATTCTGTCAGTGACGGGGCCTAAGCATGGATTATATATGTACTTACGCCAGAGCCATTATGCTCAAGGGCCGAGCCAGGGACTCCAGACGCTTCAGGGCCTTCATATCGTCAGAGGACAGGCTCATCCCACTGTCAGACTGATCCCCCTGCGCAGCAGACACACACAGTACAATGGGGGAGAGGAATCACACCCAGGACATATTGTTCAGTGAAACCTGCCATCCTGTCAGCCACACTCAAGGCCTGGCATTGGCTAGCTATGAACTATAAACCACTTTATAAACTCTCACAGGAAAATAAAAGTTATTCTATTCTATTCTATTCTTCGAAGAGTAGGTTTCTGGGAGTGTTTTTTTCTTCAAAATTCTAAGTCTGTGTTCTAGAACTTTCAATTACCAGTGGTGATTGTTACATCAGCATTAGAATGTCAAGAACATTCTAATATAAAGAAGTGTATCACTCTGCTGATAGTTCCACTACAGTGCAGACCCGTACCGAGCCGCGGCGAGCCGACGACCCGTGTCCTTTTACCCATCATTCATAGCGGGTATACCCGAGTAAACCTGAGCTATAGCGTGAAACCTTTCGGCCCTGCTTCAAAACAGGGCCGAAGCGTGCCACTCTATCCGGTTGTGTAGCGGCTGTTGCTATGCGATGCGTCGCTCAAACCATCAAACACCGTTTCTATGGAAATTAAACTGAACCGTGCGGAGATCACAGGTCTGTTCAACCCGGTACGGGTCGGGTCGTATACACCGGCTATGGAAAAGCGGTTATAGTGTGTGTAAGAAGGAACCTCTTACCTCCTGGGGCTCGTTTGTGTCACTCTCCATGGTAACCTCATCGAAAGTTTTTATGCTGGCAGGACGGATCTTGATGTTGCTGTGGGGATTAATCAAATTAAGGTAGATTTAGTTTTAGATCAGGATCCTTTCAAGTTCCCAAAAAACCAATTTAATAAAAGCATTTGAGTTTTTACCCCCATAATACTATAACTATACACAAAAATGCACAAAATGACTATCAGTTTAAAATGATAACACCATTTTGTTGTGTCAGTGGAAAGCTTAGTCCTTTAAAATAAGCCCAATTTTGTATTTACATTTAGGCTTTTCAGCGTGGGAGGAAATCACATGGCCTGCTTAATGCAACTTTAGGGATAAATGTCATCAACTCACTTCATCGCCACCCTCAAAAAAACACACACTGGTAGTACTTGTGAAAATATGAAATCTTGACAAATATTTTTGCAACTGGATGTGAATCCCACTTCAGGAGCTGTGGTTTGAGCGGAAATTCCTAGGAGGGATATCAGTGTTCTGAGCCCTCCATCAGAGGGATAGTGTTATCGGGTTACGTATTTCTCATTAAGACTCTATTGATGCCTCAGTCAAAACACATTGTAAGCTTGTGGAGTAGGTAACAGTTGTACATGTAAAGCTCTGCATTCTGTTTAGAAATTTAAAAAGGGGAACCGACGGTTTAAATTTGTCACCGCCCACCCAGTTGAGTTTACAAAACATTTTGGGAAAGCAGCCTATTTTCATGAGCCAGTTTGGTTCTCGTTTTTTATCTTTCATTTTGATTGCATAATTTGTGGCACTTCTGTGTTTGTGGCACTTTTTTCTTGAGTGGCTAAATGCTGGATCTACTGTAAATACCCAGAAGACCTTTAGAATTCTTGCAACTCTTGGAATCAGAAAAAAAAACCTGTTGAAAATTGACTGACTAAATGAAATTTTCTTTTAATGTTTATTCAGACACACGTAACCTATCTGTGAAAACGTGAGAATGTGAAACAATAAATACAGTGTGCATGAGAAGTCGGGCATGAGCTTATTTCTAAGCACTGGCTTCTTGAAATAAATGTGTGCTCTCATGGTTTCATGCCTTGTTTAATTTTACAGTTACGTAGTATAAATGAAGGTGGCCGGGCCATAGCTGCTGCTGAATGATGTGACTGGAAGGTCAGACCGTTTCCTCACCAGAAGGGGTGGTTGTTTAAAGAACATTGGGACACATTTTGGTTTGAGTTCCATTCGGTTGCGAGATAATGTTATGATGAGAACATTCCTCAGTCTTTGAGCATATTAATTGTTCCAAAGCAATGTGCTTTCACAGGAAAAACATTCCAGGCATGTTGCATACAAGCTTACTAGTAACATCCTCTCAGGGGTATCATTTTGTCATAAAAAACGTTGTAGGTGATGCATCAATCAAGCCTCTTAAGAATATTCTGAATGGAAGTACAAAACTCTCTGATTAATTCTACATAGCCGGCGTTCCTGGTAAAATTAACATGAATGTCCCTCCGCTATTCATTTTTTAAAACTGGAATAACAAAACTTGAAACACTGCTCAGATATATTGTCTTAAGCGTTGTATATCACACAAATAAAAAAATTATGTTCAGGAAAACGGGACAGATTTAGTTGTTTGGGAACATTTACCCCAACTTTCCAGGATTGCAAACCAAAAATTGTTATCTAGGCTCCTACTTACCAGCCGCTCCCCAAGTCTCTGTGTGAAGCAGGAGTGTCTGTGGTCTCCTCTGTTATGGAGGTTCCGGAGGGCTTGCCCTCTTTTGTCAGCAGGGCTGTGTTTATGGGGATGTAGTGCTTACCTTCCTGAAAAGGCCACAGAGAGGAGAGGACATGAGGGACGCCATTATAAATCTGTTAAATGTGTTTACAGTACCTATCCACATACCTATACTGCAACTGAGAACTGATTCCTCAAGTGACCTACCTGCTTAAATACAGAAAAATAAAATAGAAATAAAATAAATGCGATGCAGAGCCAGAAGAACCTAGATACACTTCCAACACAACACCGGGTAGTCTGATTAACTACAGAGATCAAGGTCAATTTTAATAAATCTGGGGAAAAAGTACAAAATTATATTTATCTCATAGAGACTCATTGGCTGACTAACTATTAGGTTACATGCTGAAATTCTTGAGACTCATCACGGCAAGTTCTTTTTGTAGGGCTGTTGGAAACGTGCAGTTGACATACCCACATGTTTTATAAACCACTTCAGGATGTGATTACGGTTATTATGTGTTTATTACAAACATGGCTAACGTCCTGCTAGTTTGTTCAGGGGTTAGAGAAGTACAGAACCGAACCCCAGGACACGCAGATTGGCTCATCTTTCCCACACAGCAGCTGATATCCACTTAGCGATTGTACTTCTGTTGTATGTCATGTCAGGTCTCAGTGGATGAATCAAATAAACAGCGGACATATTCTAGGCATAACTCAGCCAGTTCATCTTTCTCCTCCGCCCAACATGTGTTTTTGCCTTGGTGCTTTGGCGCCTGGCCCTGCGAATGCATCTTTTTTCTTCTTCCACAATTGCAGTTTTATTCGTTTTTATAACTGACTGGCAGACAGAATTCATAGGTGCTCACAAAAATAAATGACTGCGGCTCTCGTTCAAGCGTGGTTGTGATGCACGGATGCGCGCTTTTAAATTATCTTAGCATACGTGTGCCAAGATGTGCCACGTTTCAAAAACCACTTCAGGAATCTGCTCCTTTATTAAACAGGTATTGTTGTATTTAATTCAGGGCAGGAATCAAATTCTATGGTCTAGACTCGACGTCACAAAACCAGTCATTGGAGTGTGTGTGATCTCTCGCCGCTCTTTCTCCTGCAGATTATCTCTCCAGCCTTTGGCCTTTTAACAGGAGAAGATTTGTGAACTGAAACCATGTGTTTCAGCTTGAGGCTAGGCTCCTGCTCATCGCCGTGCCCGTGGCCCAGACGTTTCCCACTCCTGATTGCTCTGTTTTCTGTCTCTGGGCCTGTGTGTGAATGATGAACTGTCAGGACCCCAGGCTCGTCCGTGAGAGGTTAGGCCCAGACCACGGCTGTCATTATTCCAAAAGGATCTACTGTTATTTGCACAACTGTAACTCACACGTTTTTTGGAATTCGGGGCTTGACGGGAACTCGAAGTCTCCCAGCGGTAAATAGCGAGGTCAGCGTCAGCAGCCATGGTTACTTTTTTAATCTGACCTGCCCCCTCGTCCAACCTGCATCTCTCTCTCTCTCTCTCTCTCTCTCCCATGTTTCTCTCTCTCTCTCTCTCTCTCATGTTTCTCTCTCTCCCTCTCCCATGTTTCTCTCTACCTAACACCGCCTCCTTCATCCCTCGCTTATCTCTGCCCGTCCCTGTCCCTTTCTCTCTCACTCCCATCTTTCTCCCACCCTCTCTTGCGCTCTCTCTCCCTCTCCCCCTCTCTCTTGTTCAAAGGAAACGGGGTAGACGTGTTGAGTGTGACTTCCTCAGGCAGTTACCCGTAGTGCTCTCCGGGGTTTCTCATCTCCTGGTGCCTGTATTGGTCCACGGCTCTTTCAAGTGCAAATCAAAGAGGCTTCCCAAACGTCTCACTCACTCTTTTCCAAATCTGTGACATCATTTCATTGTTTGCTAAGACGCATTTCGGTACTGCTCCGCCAGCATAGAGTGGGGATTTCTCAATGCATGTGTGCCATTGGTTTCAACCAGTGGTGGATCAAAATTAAATGGTTTCAACTGAAGGGTATCAAGGGTATCCTATAATATAGACTACATTACATTATGACATTACTGCATTGCTTATAGAGAGACACAGCTTTAATGTTTTACATACTAATTCATTCATACAGCTGGACCTCACTATGAGGTTGAATCCTTGGCCTTGCTCAGGAAAACAACTGCAGTGCCCCATGCAGGATCTTGACCTGTAACCTGAGTTACAAGCCAAGGACCTCTTACCTATTGTACTACCCTGCTGCTCATTGTTACCCCCCATGATGTCAGCTCACTTACCTGCTGCACACTAGCCTGGAGCAGGTCCCCCAGCCTCTCCACCAGCTCGGTGAATGTAGGCCTCTCTGTTGCCTCTCCTTGCCAGCAGTCCAGCATTGTCTGGTATCTGTGAGACACATAGTAGAGGTCTTCATCAGCCAGGCCCTGAGCGTAGACAGACTCTACACCACCTACTCGTCAACTACTTCTGCCTGGGAGCCATATTATTGTGTATAAAAGGCTGCTCATGTTGCACACGCTGTTTACAGAACAGTTTATGGATAAAATGTTTATGGATAAAATGTATTGTGCATAAGTACACAAAGTAGTCACTCGAGTTATGCTGACACAGTGCAGATTCAGACATGGACATGGGCACAACTTTTGAAAAAATAATATGTTTGTTTTGTACACGTCCTTGCTGTACACATCCGCCAGTTATTGCATATTGTATTCGGTGGACCGATTCCGACCAGCAGTTGCAGTACAATGCGGTATACAGTGAGCTGCACAGGCTGACAGAGAAAACCCAGTGCTGTTGCAGTACAATGCGGTATACAGTGAGCTGCACAGGCTGACAGAGAAAACCCAGTGCTGTTGCAGTACAATGCGGTATACAGTGAGCTGCACAGGCTGACAGAGAAAACCCAGTGCTGTTGCAGGTCACATGCACAGTGTATGTAGCTGTATATGTCCCTGTGGAACACTAAGAAAAGGAGTTACCAGAAAGGTGACATTTATAGCAAGGCACAAATTCATAGACACTGTGGTATTGTGCGCGTAGCTACCGAAATATCGCACAGGGTCCCTGGGACCCAATTCCACCCGGTGCCGCGTTCGTTCTCTCGATTTGACGCTGCCCAACTACTAATGCTAAGCGGTTTCAGCGGGTTGCGCTCTGGTCATGGCGGGTGTTTTCGTTTCTCCGTCTTTGCTGCGAACATTAGGAGAGCTGAATCCCCTCGTTTCTGACAAGCTGTCAGCGTCTCCGACCATGTGGGGCGTCTCGGTCCAGTTTCGTGTTTCCATTGCAGTGACCTGTAATGCAAGGCTGCTCTGCCAGGGTGGAATTCAGAAAAGTGGAACGCTGAGGCCGGGGGGTGTTTTAAACCCAAACTGCCAGGCGTCAGTGGACGGACACCCACCCCCTCCCCCCCTCGGTGACGATGGATCCCCCTGTCCCGATTCCACCAACCATGTTTCGCCTCCACTTGCTCATCCTCACACAAATACCATTGTGCGCACTCGTCCGTTAACACCATTATTATTCTCTGTGCCTGATTGAGGTGATTTGGCATTTGAGAAAATTGCAGGCCAAAGCAGATGGTTCATTATGTCTTCCAAATTCCCCCTTTCCTTCCATCTACCCTACTCTCTCCATCTGTGTTTGCGTTCAGGGCACCTAGACCTTTGGGTTCAGGCGTATTTTTCTCTCTCTCTTCAGTGCAGAAGAGATTAGCTGAAGAAAACAGCTCCTGCCGTAATTCCTCTTCTAATTAATCGTGGCCCCCCAGGTGAAGGGACTTTTGACACTCTCCGGAAACTCAATCGATGCTGGCTCATGATTGGCTGCCCCTCAAGGGAACAGCAGATACATTCTATAATTCAACAATGTAAGCCCCCACCACTTTTCCTGTCAAAGCCTAGTCTCTCTCTCTCTCTCTCTCTCTCTCTCTCTCTCTCTCTCTCTATCTCTCTCTCTCTTCCTCCCTCTCTCTCTTTCTCTCATGGGAATTCATATCTGCAGGGGGTGTTTCTGGAGTTTCAGTATTGCTACATTGCCCTGTGGTTTTGCACAGAAATGTTCAAAAGTGGCTGGCGGCGTTTGAAGAGCCGTGGGAGGGCGGACACTATTTTTTAAAATTCCCCCGGCCAGTGGAAGCATCCTACACATTCCTCCAAAGGGTGCTACGGTCCTAAATGGCTCGTTAGTGGGTCACATTCCAGATAAAGTGATGTACAAACACCACAGATTTATTGGCGAGCATCTCCTGCACGGCCTCTGTCTGTCATCATTCATATCACATGGATGGGTGAGGTCAGTGGGCGGGAACAAAAGTAGGGATAGGAGAGAAAGGGAGGTTGTGGTTTACATTATATTACATTACATTAGTGGCATATGGCAGACGCTCTTATCCAGAGCGACTTAGAATTAGAAGACAAGTCGCGGTTTAAGAGCAACAGTAACCAATAGGACTCATATGACGGATATCACGGGCTTGTGTGGAAGTGCAGGAGATGTTTGAGGTTTTTCCATTGAGCACACACACACTCAGGTTAAATTCAGAAAATTCTGAATGTTGCAGTGGCCAAAGAAGAATGCCACATAGGTCCTATCCCTCTTGACTCCTTTAGTGAGCCTGTTATAGGGGGGTGGGGGATGCAGTGTGCTGGGGGTCTTTCCAGGATGTGAGAGCTGATTGTGGGACAAGATTACCCCGAAACTTTCCACTACATTCAAGAATGCCGTTATTGAGTTTCATTGTATTTCAAGAAGCGGAGGTCTGGTTCGTATTTTGCTGCTCATTTTCAATCAGCATCTCTTACTGCTGAGCTCTGTGCTCTGTTGGTTGTGGTAGGCATGGACTCGCTTTGCTCCTCTTTGCGATATGCACGGGAATGTACCAAATGAATGTGACTGTTGAGTCTTTTAGTTAGGTTACGACGGGAAATCAAAGAGAATGCACGAATACATACATTGGTGAATAAGAATGAGAGGGGGGCCCCTTATTGGTAGCAGGTGGTGCAGCCACTCTTGAAACGGCCGGGTGACAGAGGCAAACCACCCCGGGAAGGGAGAGAGCCCTCAGAGTTCTCAGCCTACCGACCTGCTGCCCCAGACCACTTTTCGATTGTGAGGCCGAATGAAAGTAACAGTGCGCCAACACCACAGAAACAGTCCTCCTCCGCCAACAGCAACGTTCACTGATGGCTTTGAACCCCTTTGCTGTGAATTCCACTTGGAACCTTCACTGCTGGATCCCGGGGGGGGTTCTCATTTGCCATGGGTTCCAGCTGCCCTGTGTCTCCCAGGTGCACAAGCTCCATTGAATGGGGGTGGTGGGGGAGGGGCGGTCAACTCACAGGGCTCAGTTACCACAGCATTCGGTGTCTGTCGGAAATCAATCCCAGGCTAAATGCCCTTACTGCCCCTTAGCTGTCTGCCAATCACTGGCTCCTGGACTGGCCCTCTCACAATCATGGCGTATTCAGGCCGGCGATACTCCTGGAATCCCATTTCATTGCCGTCTCCGTTTAGGAATTCCCTTGTACCGCAACTGGATATGCTTCTTCTTCAGTGTGAGAATATTTTCCCCAACAAACCGTCTGCACGTTTGGCTTTCTCTAGTTCCGAGACAGCACCGTATTAGTGTCCCTGGAGGACAGAGAGTGAAGCACTGCAGTGTGTGTTGCCTCTCTGGCCGTGCCTTGATCCACTTTCTCTGAGCTCAGCGGCTCTGGATTAAAGAGGTTCCCCCAGAAAGGGCTTCCCATCTCAGCCTCGCGTCTCCCCAAAAAAATCCCTCTGATTGAGTCGCAGTGAGCCACGCCTCCATAGCAAGAGAAAATGCCTGTCACCAGTCTCTGAAATAGCTGCGTAATGTAAATTCACAGGGAATGGGGGAGGGGAAGTGGGTTGGGGAGGAGGGGGGGGGTGGGTTGGCGAGGAGGGGGGGCTGGGTCTTTACCGTCTGCTGAGAAGGCACAACGATAATAAGATAGTGAAAAATTATCGACGACAGACGGCAATGCGAGCGGACGCGCTGAGGGGTGGGAAAAGATTGCACGGCGGATTTATGGCTCATTTTTATGCGCGCAATAAATAACCTGGAGGTGCGGTCCTTACATTTCGGAGGAGGAGTATTCCGGAGCTCTCATTCGAGTCCCTTCTTTGAGTCTGCAGCAGAACTCCTCATCGATGTGCAGGCCAGGGTAAGGGGAGGCACCTGGGAGGGACAGACAGGGTGGGGGTCGCCATGTGAGAGAAATCCAAAACACAGAAGTACAGGCTACATTAAAGAAAGACCCACGGACTGTGTGAAGCTGGTAGGGACCACAGAGAGCTTAACTGTGAGAAAACTAGACAGAGACAGCGGGAAGCCACACGTCCCCAGTTGCATTGCTGGCAAAGTTAATGCACAACTGTCAAAATTACAATTAACAACATGTGCTCTCCCAGTGTACGCAACGGTATTCCAAATAACATGGGACTGCCAAAGTAAGTCGGAGTGTTTTGCCACAATTATTTTTGCCTATTATAATTCATCAAAATACCGCTACTTTGAAGCATATTTCTACATGCTTGACTGAAATCCCAAACACAATATCAAGTGGCTAGGTTTTCTGGTAGATCACACTGATATATTTTCAGGTGGAGCATAATAATTCATCTGAAAGTATGGTAACAGCTCAATCTGTCATTATAATAAGCATTTCTACAAACTTCTCTCTCACAGTGCATCTGATCCTCCTCTGTGCAACAGGATTTACACTCAATCTGGCACTCGTGCATCTTGTTAGCATTAGCCATAGGAATAGGAACATTTTAATATGAAAGGGCTCAGAACAAATACCAACAACAAGCCTTGTCACCCTACATTTTATATAACACACAAAGGCCTGAATTCAGTCTATATTTGTCCTTAAACTTTACTAACAATTAAGTTTTATCTCACCAGAAATAATTTAGCAAGGTGATTACTGAAATGAACTGAGCTTGTGTAGAAAAAAACTAAGATTATAAAAGCCATATAGTTAAGGACAAATACAGACTGTTTCCATGTCAAAGTCTTGAGCCTGAGCCATGAGCTTCTCTACACTTCTGTCTCTCTGCCCAGTAGCCCTGCCTCTGAGTGATATTCTTCTGTTATTCTTGTGTGTTGTGCTTTGACTTTGGTTTCTATTCAAACTAACCTCCAATGCATTTTGTCCTTAGATTTTGACAAAGTACTCATGGAATTAATCCATTTTTGTTGCTTCTGTAACATTTTTTTTAGCATTGTTTTACACATGAAAAAGTAGCATTTCTTAAATGTGGTATTAGAAAATAAAGAGAAAGCGCATTGTGATATGCCTGAATTGTGGCCACATACTGTAGTCTTCATTAGATTGAGGTACATTCTATGGGTGGTATGTAGTCACATATACGCGTCTCACAGATGTAGTGCTTGGTCAGCTCTCTTGTGCAGTGCATAGACAGTCATAGACATGCATACAATGCCACCTAAAAGGTCACAGGGGTTCCACAGCAGGGGCAAACATTTACAGTGATCAGCTGCTTAGTTACCACAAGTTTGCACTGCCTGCTGGGAGAAATGTCTTGTTTAAAGAGGAGGTATTCTCTTTTTTTATAGCCCTTATCCGTGTTAAAAACCACTGTCGAAGTTCACTAATGTTTTTGTACCAGCAGCGTGAAAACTGTTTTCTTAAAGCTTGTAATGCAACATTCCCCCCCCCCCCCCCCAAAGGGGCAATTAAGCAGCACCAGATAGACTTATTGCCCTCCACATCTGGAAGAGGCAGATAGCTCACAGAAACCTAATGGGTCAAGATGTCCGTTTTTTACTGTGATTTCTGACTAAGGACATTCTGCGTTAACCTCTTGTTCCTTCCCATGCAAAATGATTTAGGAAAAGACAGAAGCATTTCAGTAACATAAATACGTAGATTTATACAACAAAAATGAATCAATTGCAACACCTTTGTGCGCTCCGTTTCTGCGCAATGCTCACTGAAGCCGTAAAAATAAACACACAAATTATAATTGCAAAACATTTGCAGAGAAACCAGAAGAACAGAGGACACAGACAAAAATAGTGTGAAGAGTAATAACATTACAGTATATTTCAACAGTAGAGCAATTTGAGGCAAAATTAGGAGTCTGCTATGGATGAGTTGGAGGCAGTTATGGAAACATATTTCTCATAGTGATTTAAGATTCAAATTAAATGAGGCAAGGAGCCCTTAAGGATGTGGAAGCATGAATTGTTCTGCATGTGTTCTGTGGACAACCATTTCATTCCCACTAAAGGAAAACACCATTGTCAAAGATGGAAGGTGTTACCCCAGAGAATGAAAGGAAAAATCAGTTTTTTTAACCAATGAGGGGGGCCATAATTACCCAATGAGAATATCTCCCACATGAGGACCCCAAAAGACCACACATCACTCTGTGTGGTGTAGATCTTGTCGAAAATGGCTTCTGGCGCCATCCACTTCAGCGGTAGTCTGGCCTGGAAAGAAAAGGTGTGGAATAGAGCTTTCTTACATCTTATATTCCTGACTTTAATGTCTAGTCTCTATTGGTAGAGATGTTTTTTCCTTAAATTCCCCCCCAACTGAGACGATAATGAGTGTTTTGTGATTTGGGGGTGGGGGAGTTGAAGTATAAGTGCTTGTCTTCTCTTTGTTTGTGATTCCATGCAGTGTATTTAATCATTCAACATCGAGCTGTGAATTGTATCACTCAATACTGGACAGTGTATTTATCATTCAACATTGGGCAGTGTATTTAATCATTCAACATCGTGCTGCGTATTGTATCACTCAACACTGGGCAGTATATTTGAGCATTCAACGTCGGGCAGTGTATTTAATCATTCAACATCGACCTGGGTATTTTATCATTCAACACTGGGCAGTGTATTTCACCATTCAACATCGGGCAATGTATTTAAAAATTCAACACTGGGCAGTGTACTTGATCATTCAACATCAGGCCCTGTATTTAATCATTCAACATCGAGCTGTGTATTTTATTATTCAACACTGGGCAGTGTATTTGATCATTCAACATCGGGCAGTGTATTTCATCATTCAACATCGACCTGGGTATTTTATAATTGAACACTGGGCAGTGAATTTCACCATTCAACATCGGTCAGTGCATTTAATCATTCAACACTGGGCAGTGTATTCACCATTCAACGTCGGGCAGTGTATTTAATCATTCAACATCGACCTGGGTATTTTATAATTCAACACTGGGCAGTGTATTTCACCATTCAACATCGGTCAGTGCATTTAATCATTCAACATTGTGCAGTATTTCTTTATCATTCAGCATCATCTGAGAAATATGTGGTTCAGTGGTTGCACTACAGCTTGTAAGCCCTTCTGAGGTTTTTTTTTGTGCCATTCACATAATAGCTTGATTTTTTATGCCTCTCATGCTTTGCCAGGAGAGTGGTAGCAGACTGTGATTGTGCTGTCAGTCAGATTGAGTGTTTGTGAAAGACTGCATTACAAGTCAAGGTTTCCGCTCAGCAGGCTGAGTGTAACAGCCTGTCTTTCACTGGATTTCTCATCCGTGATATAAAACAAAAAACAAAAGTGTACTCACGTCTCCTTTTCGCACATAGTCCGGGTCTTTGTAGATGTCCCTGGCTAGCCCGAAGTCACATATTTTGACAACGTTGTTTTCAGACAGCAGTATATTTCTGGCAGCCAAATCGCGATGGATACACTTGAAGAAACGGAAGGACAAAAACAGTGTAAGATTTAACTCTTCTTTTTGACACCCAACTGTAGGTTTCTATTGGGCCATTTCCAACACCAATTTGCATGATCAATAAATATATGACATTTTTTTCCTTGTCGTAGCATGAAGCATGTGCGTTATTGATGCTATATTACCTCTGTAATATAAAACACATGTGGTCCTTCTTTGTCTGTTTGAACATGTGGAACAAAGGTGTAAAAATCCAGGGCAGCAGAGATGAACATATGGAACAGCCATCAGTCAGGTACTGCCACAGTGTGCCTCAACGTCCAGTTTAAAGCTATTCTTTCTAATAAGCCCTTTACAGCAATGGGTTCACAGTGTAATTAGGCCCATCCGCTCTCTGCAAGTTAGCGGATGACCATCAATCTGAATCAGGCATAGACTAATAGGGTAATGTGTTCTTATGCACACATGGGACATCATTTGTATGAGTTTAATGCACAGTGGTTGTGGACAAAATGGGACCTTCCACAGCTGCCAAAATATAAGAGTCTCTTGTTTTCTTTTTAAAACCCTGCTAGACTAAGCATCACAGTTAAGCTGCCTTCTTGCTATGGTAATAAATTAACACATCAATCAAAGTGCCCGCTCTGTTGCCTATTAGATTAATTTAAAAAGTGTTAATAATAGATCCGTGTCTGTTTTGAATGTAGCATTTGAGCTTGAGCGAAAACATACTTTCCGTGAGGCCAGGAACTCCATGCCCTTGGCTACTTGAAAACTGTAGCAGATCAAATCCTCCATAGTTAAGACTCTCTTGTACAAATCCTCTGGTTCTGTGGACAGACAGGAGATTCTTGTGATCAGTGAATTACGAATGTCCAATTTCATTAAAAAATTATGCTTTACAAAAGTATAGTGTAATGACAGATTCATCAGTCACTGTCATCACCAAAAGCAATTTTTAAAAAGCTTGGCTAAAAACAGTAATCAGTAATATATAGTTTCTTCTGTCTTTGTGGTTCCCTGGTTTCATTGGGTAGCCCACATAACTTTGATATTTCAAGATATTCTTAATATCATTGCACCAGACTGCAGATGGGAATCTGCTTCCGGTTGCTGCAGTTTAAAAAACATCCGTTACATTTAAAAAAAAAAATGAGAGAGACATCCTCCTGTTTTGAGCAGTTGTCGGGAATCATGCATCTAGTTCATGGTTCTCAGTTAGGGGGCTTTGTAGTGCAAACCCTGTGAAGTCCATCTTCTCCCCACCTGAGTAAACAGTTTATTGACCCAAGGAAAAACATGTGTCTGACGGTACCGCTGATCCGCCAGGACCAGACAAACACGCTCGGCGTGGTCAGCCGACGCGGGTTCCTGTCATTTTGAACTGCGTTTCACAAGGAAACGTTCTATCACATTCTGAGACGGAAGACAATGGAGAGAGAGGGTGGAGTGGAGTGCAGGGTCAGGTGTGGGTGGGGGGAAAGGGGAGGGGAAGAGGGAGGGAAGGAAGACGTTCGGACACTACCTTCCTCATCTTCCTCCGAATCGCAGTAGCTCTTATCTTCGATGAAGCCGGAGCTGGCCGAGCTTCCTGTGCTGGCCACGCTCTCCAGCCGCCGTTTGATGAGGTCGCTCAGGTTGCAGCCCTGTCCAGAAGTCATGCCCTTGCCGTCCTGGTTCTACCAAAGATGTACAAAGTCACCACTGCTGGTACTATAGTTCCTTGAGCAAAACTGGAACCATAGGTCTCACGGACGCAAGATACACAGCACCGGGGCCTTTGATTGTAAGCCTTTGATTTACCTTATAGACAATGAAGTCACTCCTCTTGCTTCTTAAGTAGTTTGACAGATTTCCATACTTGCAGAACTCCACTACTATCATCAGGGGACCTAACAAAGTACAAGAGATTTAAGAGTTACCCTTTCAATGCTCTTTAATAATGTGTCTCCCAAACCGAAGTTCACCTGCAAAGTTGACATTGTTTGTGTGTTCATAGTTCATACAAGAATTGCTCAAGGGAAGTGAATTTTGGGGCAAGTCCATGGGTTTTTTCAGTTGACAAATGGATTTTGTAGAAGTATGGAACATCAAGCCAGGTAATGTCATGGAATGCAGAAAGCAAGAGCAAGGCCAGTGTTGATGATAAGCAGAATATGAAAATTGACCCCATGGTAAACAGGAAAATATTTTTATAAAATGAACGCCAGTTCTGAGATACAGGCCTGCAATAAATCAAAATATGCTGTGACTTAGAAATGAAAATAAGTGTTACCTTTTTTTCTTCACAAACACAGCTTGGAAAGTAACATTGGCCAATTTTTGAAGTTAATTTGCTTTTATAGGCATTTATAGGCAAATATTGACTTAATTCAGGCAATAGTCCTACAATTTAGCAACTATAGGGAATCTAATTATTCACTAGCACTTGGCCAATATTAACCCGGATAATGACCTGACTGTGAATTACAGAAATTAAGTCTAGATATGGTTTATGGTTTCTTTATATTAGCCAAGCAGGCCTTGTTTCAGCACTGATCACAGCATCATTTTTTTCTGTTCCATTTAGAATTGTATAGTTGTAATAAAGGTGTACTAAAGTCCAGAGCTTGGTCAAAAAGTATTTTGAATAATAACCCTTTAGACACCAGTAAAATGTGCATATTGTTGGCCATTTTTTAAAAAGCACCTATTTTCACCAATATTCAAAAGTTATATCTTGGATTGTACATTTTGTACATTTGTAACCTATTTAGTCGAAATGTACATTTACAGAAATGTCACATTTTTGCTTGAAACTATTTAAAATATGTATTTTACAGACATCTGCTAATGTCGCCTCACCTCCTGGCTTGGTGCAGGCTCCTAGAAGGTTCACCACATTGAGATGATGGCCAATATGGATCAGTATCTTCAGCTCTGACATCAGGGCCTTGCACTCATTGGTCGTGGCTCCACCTGTGAAACACACAGGGCGGATTCTTACGTCATGAGCTGGGAAAGACGCTGCTGATAAGTGTGGAATTCCACGGCAAACATACCTCTCTGAAAACTCATGGATACACCTTTATGAAATACCGCTTTAGAAAAATGTGCAAACTCACTGATATTTCATTCTCGAAATACCTAAGGAGTGCAACCTAAGCGGATGTTGAAACAGAAAGAGAAATGGAATATTCTCATTATCTCAGTTTATGCAATGAATTTAGCCCTTCCTCTCAGAGTTCTCTGGAGTCCTTGAGAAATCAGATGTCCCCAGCTGATCCTATTCAAGTTTAAAATTCTCAGAAAAGTGTGGACAGAAAATAAACAACAGATTTTTGTCTTATCAGTTGATTTAAGATCTGCAGATTTTTTAAATTCCACCACATGTAGATCATCTGAAAGAAGAGGGGGGAAAAACCCAATGTGCGCCGTGATGCAGTATGAAATAATTGCCTTTAAGCACATGTGAAAAGAATTAGAGTTGGCCTACACATGGGACTCTTTTAAGATAACATGCATGTATTTATTTATATATATTTTTAAAGACTCCGTTCCTGTCTCCTGTTTTATGACAGATCTTTACACATGAGAAGGGAAAAGCTATCCATTATGCAAGACGCAATACACTTGTGGTGTCGGGAGTATTCTTTTAGCTGTGAAAATTGTTCTCGGAGTAGGTTATGTCTCAGGAGACAACTATCAGGGCGATGGAACACCGTTTCGTAGACTGTGTAAGTTTGTGGAGTTGGAGAGAGAGACAGAGAGAGAAGTGTTTTTTCGAGATTTACGTTTTTTTTTCATTCTTCCCTGTTTGGCTGAGTTGTGTTGTGGCACTGGTATTACTCATTAGAAACATCATGCCTAAAAGTCCCCAGGAGCAGACCTGCCGTTCACTATCACAAACAGAAATTCACTCTCGCAGGGAGATGTCAAGGTCAGGGGCAGCTGGGTTTTCGGTGTGTCTCAGCACTTTAAAATTCTTCTTTCGTTTATTGGCTAAAGAGCCAACATGCCTTTTCTCCAAGATTTAAATTAGCTCATGCTTGAAAGGAAAGCATAAAAAAACCCTGCAGACACTGTGGCTCTCCAGGACTGGAGTTTAAGATCCCTGCTCTAGCTTATTTATAGCTAAACATCATTGTAGCATCTCTTCCTTTCCTTTTACAGTATGCATCATGTGTGTGTGCAGTAAATGATAGATGAGGTGGATCAATGCAGTGTGGGACCAGATGTGATTTATCACCGGTGACGGAGCGGGTGCATGTGATTTCTGAAAATTCTGCGGTCTCGCTCATCACATCTCAGGAAGTCTTACCCCGCAGCGGAGGCTTGAGTACTTGTGACACAGTGATTTTTGCAACATGGACATTTTCGGGGGGGAAGGGAGTGCACTGCTTTTGATTATGCGGGTGCATTAAACACCCCTCCATTAGGTTTCAGCTCTATGATTAATGCAAAGGATAAGATTAATGTTGTGGAGGAAATACCCTTGGAAATGGCCAATCTATTATTTAGATGTAGATACATGACAACAGGATTCCTATGCTGCTTTCTCGTGGGAGCCAGTTTGGTGAATACAGCGACCCGAGTACTCTGTCTAAAACAATGTGTGAATAAGATGTATCGTACATGTATGTCAAGAAAGTAGATTCCTTCTGAAAATATGCCTATGATAATACACAACTATTACTTATTATTCAGTTAATATTGGGGCCCCAGTTGACACTGTGGACCTATACATAGTCATAAGTTTTGATGCATCTGAATATATATTTTTTTATTTCTTCATCAAAGAGCCAAGGCTATACTACATTTTCCTGGGACACCAATTCAATAGCCATACTTTCAACAGCATAATTACTGGCGTGGCGTTTATTCTTTAGAATTTACAGTTTTCATGACTTTCTATTGTATGTTGTACCAAAAAAGTTACATTAACTAAATAATCCTTAAATCTATTGTAATCTGTTTAGGAAGCCAGTATTTTGAAGCGAGGACTGTATTGTGTTCTGGAAATGCAAAGAAAATTCTCGTTTTGCCCATATAATTAATTGCATTGCAGATTACCCCGAGAGCTATTTTTAATTTGTCCTGACGCATATATCCTGTCAGATTAAGAAGAATTCAGAATTCAGAATACAACTGACATCTGGCATATGCCTAAAATGGAGCGGACGTAAAGTTGCAACATAATCACCAATATCTGAAAGGAACATCTGCTTTTATCATTATGAAAGAGTTTGAATATTTTTGCATTTACTTCACTTGTAGCTCACATTTTGACCTTTGCATCACCTGCAGCACTTGGACACTGACAGAGATTGTTACCTTGCTATCAACATCTGCAGGCTTTCCTCCTGTTGTAGGACACCAGGGATTTAGCCTTACATAGCTCTGAGCTTAAAATAGTCTGTATAGTGATTGCATGCCTCCTTTGAACCAATACCCCATGTGTAGAGGCTAATTGTAAACACCTGGGCCATCTGAATGCATTGTCTGTATGAAAAACAAAATTTTCCCGTGAAATGCGTTTTCAAGTTCTGTATTATGTCTGTGAAAAAGAACAATGGTGCAGTTGTGTTTGAAAAACACATTCAAAACTGATTCTGTAAAAAGAAACATATAGGGTAGCTGTTGAATAAAAATGTGCAGCTCAGAACACAAGAGTAGGCTTAAGCATAGAAAGGCTTAGAGTAAAAAAAAAATGGGTATTGTACCTTTTAGCATTTTGACCGCAACTGTCTTGCAAGTAGATAACTTATCAATTCCAAATGCAGATGCCTCCACGACTTTGCCAAAAGCTCCATGTCCCAGTGTTTTGCCTGCAAAGAGCAATGAGGAATAAGGCATTTGGGTAAATGGGCTTGTATAGGAGAGTTTTACCCTGTGGAGTCATAAGTCAAACCCCAGTATTCACTGTCAGGAGAGATATAGGCCTGTAATTAAAACAACCTGCTGAGCTTTTGACCACTTGGCCAACTCTCCACAGGGAATTTATGGTGTAGTTAAGCCCAGGTGACAGCAGCAGGTCTCAGATGAAAAATGGTGTGATACTTATTTCAGAGAGGCCAGCCACTCCTGCCACATTCCGTCTTTAGGAAACATGCTTGAAATGCGTGTGGCTGAATGAGTGCGCACATACATTTACGCACACACACGCCGACACCCCCACAAATGCACACACACACACACACACACACACACGCATGCCCATACAGTATATCCTGAAAAGCACGCACATACACATATATACAGTAACACATGCATATACACACCCATCAATACTACACACAATCACACTATTACCATATACACACACAGACACACATGCACACACACATACACAGATACACATGCACACAGACACTATCACACACACACACACACACACACACACACACACACACACTAACACACACATGCACACATACTCTATCTCACACACACACACACACACACACTATCACACACACACACACACATACACAGATACACATGCACACAGACACTATCTCACACACACACATGCACACATACGCTATCTCACACCCACACACACACTATCTCACACACACACACACACACACACACACACACACACATGCGCACATACTCTCACACACACATACACACACAGACACACACACTAACACACATATGCTATCTCACACCCACACACACACACACAATCACACACACACACACATGCGCACACACTCTCACACACACATACACACACAGACACACACACACACACACGCACTCATGCTGGTTGTAAAAAACAGAGGAAGCAGCAGTAATCATGCTCTATCCCATGATGCAGTAGACTCACCCAGTCTCAGTCTGTCCCTGGGAAACTCCCACTTGCTGCTGTCATAAGGCAGACGGTCACACTGCTCATCCAGGGGCACCTCATCTGGGTCCATTATGATTGACAGGTAGCCTGTCTTTATGTCTGCCGAGCTGGGCTGAACAGTGCGGGGGAGGGGCAACATTTTATTAGCAGTTGTGTTGAAATTTCACTGTATTACTGTAAATACCAACAGAACAACTGCGCGTTCATTTCCGTTCATTTTTATTTATATCTGCTGATATGTTAGAATGGCCCCTGCAGCTATTTCAAAGGATGCAGGAAATTTCAAAACCATAGGGTGTTCTCAATTTAACCCTCACTATTAGATTCTTAGATTATAGATTAGATTTCGGCAGAAAGTGATGTATGGCGTTTCCACATTCTATTCTTAGAGACATTCACGGCTTAATCGTACGGACAATAATGACTTTCTTACAGTGATCGGTGTCATGAAGCTGTCATAGAACTGCCTGTGGAGTGAGCCGTTGACACAAATGGGCCTTGTAATACTTACATCACTTAAAAACAGTACTCATGTTAGGTGGAGTTTTCAGATTGTTTAGCACTTACTATATGTTATATGCAGTGGCGGGCCGTGCATTTCACACCTAGGCCTTCAGTGATGTCCTACACAGTCCTACCTGAATTATTCCACCTCTTAATACCATCATTATGATGCCATGGCTCTAGAAACTATACATTTAGACAGAAACGCAGTATAACCGGGCGTTGCATCACCTTAACATAGTCAAGTACAACAGAGTTATATTCATATTTCCGAAGCATTTATAATCAATAAATCCGCATTTACAATTAAGAGTGTTAAACTACCAGCTTTAAGATCGCTTGGATACTGTCAAAACTTTAAAATAAAAGGCGCTTTTAAGGGATTAGTCTACAAAGTTTTATTACAGTTTTTTACGATTGCTTTGACTCATTTTGCACAACAAAGTTTCAATGTGCAAAACTCTTAACACAGAATGCTATACTGCTCATTTTGGGTTCAAAATGTAATATAGCATGCAAAATAACAATACCTGTGTCAAATCAGAGAACATTATATGCAAATGTTTATCATAGCACCAGAACATTGGATATATTTATCGTTGAAGTTTAATTATTGGTGCATTTCCAAATACAACGGCCATTATCAAATAATGCTGTCAAACACAAAATAATTGCCATCAAAAAAGACTATGCAAGGGTCATTTCCTCATAAGTACTTGAAATGATGTACAGCAAGCATCCGTTGTGATAGACTTCAGTGTATATACAGGTAAAGCTCAAAAAATTAGAATATCGTGAAAAAGTTCAATATTTTTTGTCACTCATTTCAGAAAGTGAAACTCATATATTATATAGATTCATTACACATAGAGTGAAATATTTCAAGCCTTTATTTCTTGTAATATTTCTTGTAACATATTTTTAAAGTATCATATTTAATATTTGGTCGCATATCCTTTGCATGCTGTTACTTCCTGAAGTCTGTGACCAATCAACATCAAAAGACTCTCAATATCTTATTTTCAGGTACTGTTACAAGCGATACTATAACCTCTCTGCATTTGAACTGATCTCTATGAGAATTTTGGGGTAAGACTAGATTCAGCTGTAAATTACGCTGGTACAGTATGGAACACATGACTGGCGAAATGGCTGTACGTCATCAAGGGTATAAGGTATCAAACGAGCCCCAAACCATCACTCTGCGGCCAGATATGGAGTAGATGTGGATGGATCCCTTTAAGGGTTGTTTCTCCTGACTTTTTTCCCCATAGAGTTCTATAGGAAAATGAGTCAGGAGAAATAACCCTTGCAGTGATCCATCGGGCTGTAAACCAGTCTCGCACAGCCAATGCACGATGGAAGTTTACATTGTCCCAGACAATGATGAACACCATCTGAGCATTTGGCTGTACGAGACGATTGTACAGGCCCTCCAGAAAATGTATGAGGCGCATGGAGTTGTATGCCCCCAGCAGAGGGTCACGAGCCTCAACTCCATTGCTGGAAATGACAGGACACATTGAGATGTTGGCTCCACGCTGTGGCATTTTATGTAGTGGTGAAGAGATTATCAATTGTGTTACAATGCTACTCACCTGGGCAAGGTTGTTGGAAGTACTGAGACATGACTACAAACACATGTTGAATTGATTTAGCGATCTGCATTTGTATTAACAGTTTTGCACTTTGTATGTCAGCATTGGATATAGTGTCTTAAGGTAAGAATTCTGCAAGTCAGTTTAGCACATTGCGTTAACAGTTTTACACTTTGTATGTCAGCATAGGATGTAGTGTCTTAGAGTACGAATTTTGAAAGTCAGTTTGGCACTTTGCATTTTGAGTTTTGTACATTGAAATTCTGCTGTGCAAAATGAGTCAAAGCAATCGTAAGTCCACCAAAAGTATGTGAGCTTTAACAAGTTTGTTCACTAAACAGCGCATTGTCGCACCCAAAGCAGTTTCATTTAAGAAACGTGACGATAAAGACACATAAACTATTCACTGAAAATAAAAGAAAACAAACAAATAATTTGCATTTGTTCATGAGGATATATTTGCGACAGTGGTGAAAGTGTATTCCTAGCCTTGAATGTCCACTTTGACTCGCTAGCGTCGGCTCGCTAGCGTCGGGGTTGGCCGTTCTCTTCTGACGATGTCTAGCTTTTCTTGAAAAGTTCGTCTTGAAAATGGCGTTGTAATTATATCTGCGACCAAATCGATCTCTTCTCCTCCTTCAGCCATTGTGGGTTGAAAAAAAACAGCTTGTAGAAATCTACACAAATGAGCTCGTTCAAGTTCAGTTTGCTAGCTCTGCATAGCTCTGCCTCAGTGCGTATCCAATCAAAAGACGTGCACGTGCTGACGTTATCGTACGCCTGCTAGCTGGCCCCGGTGTCGCCAACTCGAAATCTGATTGGTTAACACCACAGGTTTGTTTCCGTTCACTTTAAGCTACAGGCGCCCGCAATGTTTATTCTGAAGGCCTAAGGGCAGATTTCTTGGACCCTGGCAACACATTATGGCTGAAATATGATTGGATAAAAGCTCTAACATAAAGGCCAGCCCTCCAAATCTCGATCTGAGGCTGGAAGCAGCGCAACCAAGAGGAAAGCTATGAAATGAAGAGAATAGACTATGGGGAATAATTTAATACATATTTGTGGAAAAAATATATCAAAATTAAATTTATATTCGGATGATGTTTAGGCCAGCAGAGAAGGCCTTGCTGGCCCTGACGGCCCGCCACTGGTTATATGTTATATATAGTTCCTCCAGGTCTTCCTACTTGCTTTTCTTGTGGTTTCGGTCTTATGAAAATCTTTTGCATGCAGTGATGTGCTACAGTCCATTGTAAACTGCTGTGTGAGAGTGTCTGCTAAAACAGGGGTCTGCAACCCTGCGTCTGGAGAGCCACACGGTGTGCTGGTTTCACTGCGACTAAGTGCTTAAATGACCAATTAAACGGTTGATTACACAGTCAACTTACCTTACACTCTCACAAATAAAGATACGAAAAGTACCTAAAAAGGTACAAACGCTTGTCACTGGGGTGGTACCCAACAGGTACATAAAATTGTACCCCTAGCCATAATTAATTGTACATTTTTTGCTTGAAAAGGTACTTATTAGTATCCAAATAGAACATTATAGGGCTTTCAGGGTACATTTGGGAAATTTTTTCCTTAAAGATGAAAAAATGTATCTCCAATGTACCTTTATTTCTGGGAGTGTACCTGGTTTCTTGGTTTCTAACGTAGTGTAACTTGACATCTTACCTTCCTCAGCTTACGAATGAAGAGGATGAGCATGAGCCAGAGGAAGGTGGCCACCACTCCAGTGCACACCAGGATGATGACCTCGATGTTGGGCTTCCCCTCATCACCTGCAAGATGTCCGTCAGAATGAAGTTAGGTTGACCCGCGACGAGTTAACGACGTTCGGTTGACCCACAATGAGCCGAATGATTACAGGAGCCGGATATTCAGCGTGTGTCAGACGACGCTGGGATTCATGTGGGCTGATGAGCATGCAGATGTGGAAAGACTGGAACAGATATTGCTGGTAAGACATTTGTTTTGTGTAAACGTTGACCCTGAACAACATGTGTGGAACGGGTCTGATTTTAGCTTCCAAGATTCTGTGAGTAAAATTACACCAGCGTTGGCTCCGGTGCTGAGGAATGTGCTGTCAGAAGTATTTGTTGCTTCCTTTGCTAGTTTTTCCATTGCAAGCTTTGTTTCTATCACACGGGGAATGTATTCTGCAAATGAAAACACTTTTTTATCCAGTGTGCTGTTTATTTGAGCAGCGCATGCCATGTTGCTGCTTACCATGTCTAGCGGAATGCTATACCTTGTAACTATCTCCACATACATTGCAAAAACATCAGAAGAAGACCAAATGAATGGCTGAATCAAAAGATCATTGTGCCGTTAACAAGCTTTGTTTCTATCACACGGGGAATGTATTCTGCAAATGAAAACACTTTTTTATCCAGTGTGCTCTTTATTTGAGCAGCGCATACCATGTTGATGCTTACCATGTCTAGCGGAATGCTATACCTTGTAACTATCTCCACATACATTGCAAAAACATCAGAAGAAGACCAAATGAATGGCTGAAGATCATTGTGCCGTTAATGAGAGTGCATGCAATACAATTGAGCGTGAAGCCAATCTGATGTGGTTCAAACTTCCTGTGAAAAGACCTTTTTAAATTATTTTTCTTTTGCTGATGATAAAAAGATTATCATAAAATAAAGGAGTGGGGGGTCATGGTTGGGGGTGGAGGGAGGCAGGGACAGAATTTTTGGTGCCACGGCCAATAAGACTACCATTACGTGACCTAGCTGTGCATTTCATTCTCCTTCGAGCTTGTTTCAAGTTTCACGTCTCATGCTAAGTTTAATGAGTGGACCTCTGCCGGTAGACTGCCCTCGGTCATTAGTGAAACTCCACCCAAACCCCACGGAGGTCAGGTCCCCTGTGTGGGACCCCGCGCAGTAACCCAGATAATAAAAGCACAGAGGAATTCAGGAATTCTTGGTAGCTTTGGCTTCTCTCTCAGGAATACATTTTAATATTGAATCCTGGCTTCAGTTATTTATACCGGGGACAAAAGAAAACACGTGCCCAGCACTAACCCAAGACATGCTGGAGGACCATCAATCCCATACCTTGTATGGCTGTGCTGGTGTATTTAGATTTAACTTATCTGGTCTCTGGCTGCTTGATGCAGTGTCTTGTCAGTTTGCATCGATTTACAACTGTGCCACTGAAATTAAGGTGCACCTACAGTAATACAGGTTTTGGCAGGTTTTGGAGATGTTCTAGAAAAATAGTTGACCCAGGCGTGAGGTGTGAGATAAAGAACAGGGAAGGTTGAGAGATGGTAACTCACCCACTACAGTGACGACTGCGGCTGTCATCACCTTCCCGATATTGTTGCTGGCCAAGCATTCGTACAGTCCTTCATCATCCTTCTTCACTCGCTCGATAGTCAGTAAACCGTCCTCTGCCAGCGTGATTCCTGCACATATTATTTTTTACGAGTTATTATGTTTTGCGTTAGTAGCCTTTGCGGACACAGACATGCACATGTGTGAGGTTCAGCGAACTTAGCTATTTTCAAAAAGGAGCCTTCCCAGAACTCGTTCCATGTGCAGAATCATTGGCAATGAGTACATTGCACATCGTTAAATATTAAAAAGAATCTTCAGAGTGTGGACTCCCTTTTCAAAATCCGAGCCAAGTCTAATCTGTACACATCTCCGCAAACTAAATTTCTGCAGGTGTTCTCCATATAAATCCTGGCACAGTGAGCTAGCCAGACAATAGCATAGAACAGGCCACAATCGCAGCAGAATCCCACCATTGTTTTCAGGATTCTGAACGCCAGCTCCATTCCAGAAAAACTTTTTTTAGCATCAGAAAAGTTTTTGAAAGCAGAGCTAACAGCACACTCTCTCACGCCTCTCCTCTCCAGGAGCTCGTACCTGGTCCCTGCAGCACGGGATGCCCAACCTTGTACCATGTGATGTTGGGCAACGGCACTCCGTGGGCTGAGCAGTTCAGGATCAGTGTACTGCCGCTGTTCACGTCCTGATTGGTCAGATTCTGCTGCAACCAGGGCCCTCTACGCTCTGTAGAACACAAGCAGTGAAATATATACTTATAAATAATTTAGTGCTTTAGATGCTGATCAGAACACTGCTGCTGCATGGGAATTGTCAACAAAATGAATAACCAAAATGTACAATCATATAAACAACTCATTTTGTTCTGAATGTTTGTGAAAATAGATGCTTCTATTAAAATGATCAGGAATCTGCAGCAAACCTGCGTCTAAACAGGTCAGTATTTCATATAGAGTATTTGACAGAGGTCTGAAGACAAGGCAGGACACAGAAAACATATTGATTATATACATGGGTTTTATGTGACACCGGTGCCCCAAATCTATGCCCCCTTAACACGAGAATCAATGCTGAGGTACAGTTGTGATATTTAGTGCCATTTTCAGTCGTATAAACAAACATTTTGGCAGCTGATAGGGGTGCAACCCCATTGTATCTTTTTCAGAATAGCATTTTTTTTCAGACCAATTATATGTAATATGCGTATACTCTCCATTTTTATTTGGGGTCCAGGTTAGACATTCTCTAGGATACCAGAAGTGACAGTTGCACTTGAAAAGTCAAATGGATGAATCCTATGAATACCTCTTGGTTATATGTCTCACCTTCCCTGTCCTGAGACATTTAGCCCAGAAAGAAGGGCTAACAGCAAAACTGTTTTTGTTATGATATAAATTAATCAATAATAATACATAAGTTGACCATTGTTGGCCTCTATGGGCAGATGAAGAAGCAGTTGTTTCGGGGCCATTTTCTAGACAGTGTTGACTCATTCGCTGTATTCTCACCTTGAACGTGCAGCATTGACATCTTACGGACTTCCTTGTGGGTGTAGTTGTTGAAGGCTCTGCACTCGTAGCCCTCGGTGTTGCCCCGGGAAACGTTCCGCAGCCTCAGCAGGAGGGAGATGGAGTGAGGGCCGAGGTGCAGGGAGGTGTTCCCGCTCAGGACCGTCCGGTTCTGCGGGTCGTACCAGAGCAGCTTGGAGTACAGGTATCGCGTGGCTCTGCAGGTCAGGATGACATCATCGCCCTCTATCGCCCTGTGGGGCTTGATCTCTATGGCCTCTGAGTGACCTATGGATAAATAAATCCCAAAAACCATCAGGTAGGGGTAAGAGCTGTCACATTTAATTTCTAGAACATGATGAAATGCCTGAAAACTGGATGGAACATTTTTGTTTTAACAAGCTTTCTGCACCCTTAATGCCAGAACATTTTCAAACACATGCTAAAACTATTTTCCAAAAAAAAAAAAAACATTTTGAAAAAATCTTCAGAGCATATTGTCTATATATACATCAATTACTATAACCTGCAGCCTTCGCAAAAAAAAGCCATAAAAAAAGCACAGATTGTCCAATGAATGAAGTGGACCACTTCTCTGGGCAGAATTATAGAATGTAAACCCCCCCCACCCCCCAGTATTGGGATGCCAGGAATGTCAAATTTGCAGTTATTTCCTGTTTCATCACTGTTAATTGGAAGCATGTTGCCGGTGGATGGCTGGAGATGACGGCCGACCTGCAGCGGTACAATAGGAGCCAGGCCGGGGCCTGTGCCTCAGGGGAGCAGGACCGTGCTTGTTTATTCAGAACGCTGGAAAGCATTCCCGCGTTCCGTAAGAGAAGACAGCTGTTATTGCAATTCCATTCCTCTGCTCAGCATTCCATCTCCCCCAAGCCACCTCTGTCGCTGGGACTCGCGCGATGCATTCTTCGATGGCCGACCTCCCTCCCTCGTTCCCGTGCCCCTCTCGCATTAGCCCTGTCGCCTCTCACATCCCCGACCTCCCCTGGGATGTCCCTGTCCCCGTACTGTTTCGGGATAACTTTTTTCCCTCTGCGAGTTTGCTCCTCGCTTGCAAGAATCGCGGGCTCGCTATGCATCACATCAACCTGCCAGCTGATTAAGAGCGCATTACGTAACCGGGGAGATGGCTTTTCATTCCGCTAACATTTGGAACCAGTCAGATGCTTATAAAAATGATTGCCACAGCAGAAGGCCTCTTTAGAAGAGCAGGAAGAACCTGCTGGCACTGCAGTACAGTCAGGCTGTCAAAATTCATGCAATTAGATGGAGCCATATGGCCAAGTACGCGCTTTGCCTTTTCCCCCCTGTCATGAATGCTATCTGCTTCAGCGGAAGATGTTTTCAATTAATGCCCCCCTCTGGACTCTCTGTTGCACAATGCGATCTGGTTCTTCCTATTCTCTGTATTGTAGTCACTTGAAAAGACACTGAAAAAAATATACTGCAGTTTTGCTCCTATCCTGAAAGGCCACCCTAGGAGCACGCAAAAAAAAATTATGTGGTACATTTTTCAGCAGTTGAATTTTGACAATCAAATGAAAACTGGTGCCTGCTCTTTTCAGAGTTTGGACCCACTTACTGTCCACGTAGAAAGGACTGCTCCACAAGTTGTTGCCCATTACGTTTTTCGCGTAACAGGAATAGATCCCGGAGACGTTTGCCTCGGCCACCACCAAAGTGCTGATGGTCTGTGTAGGAAAGCAAATATTAGCCGTTAAACATTTGCTGGAAATAGAAAGAGTGCGTTCAGTCAAGGACATAATTAACTGTAACACATTATGGACATGAGAGTATGGGATATATACCATTAGATATATGTCAAGTCTGCCTCTTAGATTGGGTCAGAGGGCCACAATGCCTGCTAGGTTTTGTGATGTTTGCCAAAGAATCCATCCACACACAATATTTCCAATGCCTAAACTGGCTACTGATTGTAGGCTCTGGCTACTGATCAGTTACGAACATTCTAATCACATATTTGTGATCTTACACCTTAACTTCAATTTGGTTATTTGCTAATAAATTGCAGGTCAAAGGTTTCATTAAAATCTGGGACTTTCCCTCCCCCACTCTCAAGGATTTGAAATTAAAGAGAGGATACACCTGAGGATTTAAAAACTGCAGCGTTTCTTTGAATGCTGCACACGAGAAGGCAGAGCCGGCCTCCGTGTCATTTCCCCATGAGTGTTTACAATGCCACAATTGATTCCTGTTGCCCTTCAACACTAAACCATTTAATGGTTTCAGTAGACATAATAATAAAGTCAGTTTTGGGAACAATTCCAAATCCTAGTTGTTTTTTTTAAATATAACAATGACATCTGTTTTCAGAGCTGCTACATCAAAAGTATTAAATGCAATAGGTGTATTGTTCAGAGAATAAGATTTGATGTTAGCTTCCTGGATTTTCAGTGTGGTGGGGGGTTGGTGCTTTGAGCTGCTGGCCTGGATCTTGAAAACGTGGCTTTTGCCACGAGTCAGCAGTGTTCTTTCCAGTGTTCCAGAGTGGTTCTTTTGAGTTTTTCTTTGTCATGTTCCAGACTATTTAGCCCTTCAAAAACAGCCTATGTGCGCCAAGGTGGAGCCGCGTACATTTAAATGCGAAGGCAAGAGATTCCTGCCACTGACCCTGCTCCAGGTGTGACTTTGACAGACCAAAAACAAGAGCTCTCACAGACACAGGCAGAGAGAAAGAGTAATAGAGATGCATTCTTTGCTTATGTGTAATTTCGATACAGCTGATCAACCCTCTAACTCACAGCCTTTAATGTAAAGAGAAGTAATGGGCTCTTTCCCCATTTCACTGGGGTGTGAGCTGCATTTCCTGTACTCTGTTTACCTCTCTATCTCTTGTTCTTCACCTCTCTCTATCTCTTTCTCTTTACCTCTCTCTATCTCTCGCTCTTTACCTCTCTCTATCTCTCGCTCTTTACCTCTCTCTATCTCTCGCTCTTTACCTCTCTCTATCTCTCGCTCTTTACCTCTCTCTATCTCTCGCTCTTTACCTCTCTCTATCTCTCGCTCTTTACCTCTCTCTATCTCTTGCTCTTTACCTCTCTCTGTCTCTCGCTCTTTACCTCTCTCTATCTCTCGCTCTTTACCTCTCTCTATCTCTCGCTCTTTACCTCTCTCTATCTCTCGCTCTTTACCTCTCTCTATCTCTCGCTCTTTACCTCTCTCTATCTCTCGCTCTTTACCTCTCTCTATCTCTCGCTCTTTACCTCTCTCTATCTCTCGCTCTTTACCTCTCTCTATCTCTCGCTCTTTACCTCTCTCTATCTCTCGCTTCTCGCTCTTTACCTCTCTCTATCTCTCGCTCTTTACCTCTCTCTATCTCTCGCTCTTTACCTCTCTCTATCTCTCGCTCTTTACCTCTCTCTATCTCTTGCTCTTTACCTCTCTCTGTCTCTCGCTCTTTACCTCTCTCTATCTCTCGCTCTTTACCTCTCTCTATCTCTCACTCTTTACCTCTCTCTATCTCTCGCTCTTTACCTCTCTCTATCTCTCGCTCTTTACCTCTCTCTATCTCTCGCTCTTTACCTCTCTCTATCTCTCGCTCTTTACCTCTCTCTATCTCTCGCTCTTTACCTCTCTCTATCTCTCACTCTTTACCTCTCTCTATCTCTCACTCTTCACCTCTCTCTATCTCTCGCTCTTTACCTCTCTCTATCTCTCACTCTTTACCTCTCTCTATCTCTCGCTCTTTACCTCTCTCTATCTCTCGCTCTTTACCTCTCTCTATCTCTCGCTCTTTACCTCTCTCTATCTCTCGCTCTTTACCTCTCTCTATCTCTCGCTCTTTACCTCTCTCTATCTCTCGCTCTTTACCTCTCTCTATCTCTCGCTCTTTACCTCTCTCTGTCTCTCGCTCTTTACCTCTCTCTATCTCTCGCTCTTTACCTCTCTCTATCTCTCACTCTTTACCTCTCTCTATCTCTCACTCTTCACCTCTCTCGATCTCTCACTCTTCACCTCTCTCGATCTCTCGCTCTTTACCTCTCTCTATCTCTCGCTCTTCACCTCTCTCTATCTCTCACTTTTTTGCTTTCTCTCTTCTCTCCAACCAAGTATAATTGTTTTTTAAAAAAGGTGCCCCATCAGGATCGCCATTGCCGCGCAGTCCATAAATCACGTAACCCAAGCTGAAAAACTCTAAAGACGGGGGTCGAGTGTTGCCCAGGAATCGATCCCCGTATGACGACCTAACCAGACACTCCTCAACGCCAGAGCCAATGTGACCTAGTCGCAGTCTGTCTTCTCTCTGTCAGTCTTTACAAGGAACCCCTCTGAGACCCGTCCTTACTAAGCCCTCGTTCACGGGGCACAGGGATTTATGCGGGGTGACAGAGAGGAATTCTCTCCAACAATTCCCTCTCTTTTAAAAAAAGTACCTTGTTATCACTGACCCCTGCGCCTCACCCCAATAAAGCACCCATATTTGGGCCACGGCGGCTTGTAAATAAGGCTCGCCATCCCATTTACGCCAACTCCGGGTTCTACCTGATGCCCTATGAAAAGAGCAGGTCTTTCTTTAAACGTGTATGTCACAGTTAGGCTTTCCATCAATATTGCAGACAGGAGACGAGGAAAGGCTTTCACAAAAAGTGAATGTGGTTCCATTAAACTTTCTTTAACTTGCTCTCTGCCGCAATGTCTGACAATTATCATTTCCTTTCCTGGTTTGATTTTGCTGTTTCAAATTTGTTTTATTTAGAATGTGTGCCCCCAACTTGATCCATCATGTCAGAACAACCTTCTTTAAACGAACCCTGTAGACAGGCTCTTAGAAGTGCTGCGCTCCTAGCCCTGTGCTTAATTAAGTTTGCAGTGAGTGGTTCTGGTAACAAGCTCTCCCGGGAGATCTGCTGTAATGTCTGCCGTCCCCGATGTGTGCTTTGGAAACTCAAGCCAGGAAGATGTGATTGACTCTCAGGTACTAACTGACAGAGCAACTAGGAACAAGACGTGACTATAATGTATTTGAGTAACCAGCAACATGGAATGTTCAGTGAACGTAAAACAAGGCCTAGTTGACTGGCGAATGATACTATGCAGACTTTCCTGTGGTAAGATTAGAGGTATCTAAAGTGGTATTGCACATTGAAGGCCTTGCAGGGTTTTAATGTATTTTATTAAATATTGCTGTTAACAACATCTACAGTTGTTCTTTTGGTTTGCTATACCATGCATCTATGACACTGAATTGTCAAAGGACTGGATTTGGCTCCTAAGTGACTTGTTGAGCTAAGCACACTCACACATATGCAGTTGATGTTTCCTATTGATGTGGCTGGACTGAATCCAGAGCAAGTATGTTTGACTGGGAGTTTCATGCTAACTGTTGTATTACTATGGCGATGTTATTGACCAAGGCAGGAGGGGTTTGGGTTAACCGATGTAACCTCCACATCACTGTTCAATAGCACCTCCTGTAGCACAGTAGCTGTAGCTGGTGGATTGCAGAGTATGAAATAAAGTGGTGTGTTTGGTGGGAATTTTTTTAAAAGGGCAGGATTGTTCTATTTTAAGAAGTAGGTCTGCTTTAGAAACATCATGTTAACACTGTTGTTAATGTTTAAGAGGAACACATCATAAAACCAGCTGTTATTCATGAAAATACAAGCGGAGTTTATTATTTGCAGTAACAACACTGTACTAAATCATTAGCTTACTACATAATCAGGCCCACCTGGGGCTACTTTAGCTAGATTGCCTCTGATTTAATATTTTCAACTGCTAGGGCCCTCACAATATTTTTACAGGTTATAGAATATATTTTATTAACCCTTCTTGCCAATAAAATAGCCATCCAGTGGGTAATTGCCTGGTCAGCTAGCTAGCAATACTCTATTTTAAAAATTAAAACCAATAAACAGGGAGCCAAAAAGTCAAGGACATGCTATTTGAGTATACATGAATGCTCTAGTCTGCTTATAGCAGACTAGAGTTATAGCGTACTGCCTTGGAAATTATGCATCAAGATAGTTCAGCACAGACCCACTTTACCACACTTGGTTGATTATACAGTATTTGTTTGCACAAATGAAAGGGACAAGTACAACAAGGTACTCGGTTTTCTTTCTCACCATATACTCAGCAACGGTCCAGTAAACGTTATTTAAGGACTTTGCTTATGATGTAAGGGCTTGCTAGACACAACTGTCGAAGCAATTGCTTTGAGATTATTTCCTGAAAAGTTAATTTCAAGGTCCAGGTAGATGATATAGATGTTGAATGTAGATGTTGAACTGTTGATCATCTTCAAGATAACCGCCTGAGAATGTTTCAGGGGATCACGCTAAGTGTCCCGGTGCCTGCTCCACAATGTTACAACAGAAGGCAAACATTTAAAATTTACGTTCTCACAAAGCCAGGGTCTTACAGGTCTAGAGTTGTTTGCAGAGTATATCATTCCAATGTTGCAGGAAACTCTCATCGGTAACATTGGCTTGCAATGACTGTGACAACAGTTTCAAAATGCCACAAATTTGCCCCCTCACAACGTCAAAACCGAAGTGGTCAAAGACGTGCTATGCCAAAACCAAGACGTCATACGTTGTGGCTATATCGTTTGTTATTTGAGTATATACATTCTGCGCAATTAAGATGGCTGTTCCTCGATAGCACAGCCCCTCATCTTTGCAAGGAAAGTAAAATGGTTTTCCTGTTTTTATCCAAGCAAGCTTTGTTGTGTAATGAATGAACTTACAACACTGAAGTTACATAAAACCCCTAGGCATTTTCCAAAACCAAATCACAAGCACATATTTGCCTAAGACAAGGCTCATTTAAACTGTCTATATATATCAGTGTAGTTGAAATACGGATTAAAGCTTTGAATTTAGCATTGCTCTCATATGCCTGGCCAAGTCATTTTGTCATTGTGCTGTTCAACAATCCTCTACAACAAAGTACATATTCTCAACAAAACGGGTCCCACAACTTAATGCAAAAGCTATAGTCTGGCAAGCTTACGATTGGAACAGCTGCTTTATTTACAGGCCTCTGTTTTATATTTAAGGATGGTCTAGGGTATATATTTCCCAGCGGTGGTTAAATGAACTGTGTCTGTCCGTTTTAGAGCAGACACACAAGAAGAGTGGGCCTGTGCCGAGCCAAAAAACATTTTCCTGGCACAGTCCACCTCTGTAATTTAGACTCTGGGACCCACATTTAATCAAAAGCAAATTACGACAGACATGTGTGCCTGCCATTGAATTATTTTTAAATCACTGACAACAACAATTACGGTAGGAATATATTACAAAGCGGACTCAAGCACTTGACAACATAATTCATTCTTACATTAACAATTCATTTTTGCAAGAGAAGTGATCTGAAATCCTGGTTAAAGTTTGAATTCCTTGGAGTAATTATGCCCAACAATGTGGAAGGATTGGTCTACAGATATTAGCGGGTGTCTTGTTTTGCACTCATTTCAAACGATAGAACAACCAGATAATTTACGAAACATGACAAAGCAGTTTAAATCACCAGGTATACAGTATAACATGAAGTGCGTGTGTGTTTCTCAATAGCACATGGATGCAAGCACAAGCACCTTCAACATTCGGTGTTACAGAAAATATATGTGCGTACCAATGGACAAATCATAGGACATACCGATTAGAACAATAAACCAAAGTTCTTTTATATGATATCCCGTAACATATTCTCGGTTCATGAGAAAATAAAAAGCCTTTAAAAATATTGTTGGAGACTAGGGTGAAAGTTAGGTGACTAGACTAGGCGTGTAATATGGAGGACAGACTCCAACAGCCTGTCATTGAGAGAGCAGATAGAGGACTATGCCTTTACTGCCAGAAAAGCTACACTCACTAGAATCCACTATGAACTGGAACAAATGTAAAGAACTTGCGACTCCGCTGGGCGTATTTAAAAAAGGTAACAGTCGAAAGGTCTAGCTGAAAAGGAAGCAATTTTTCAATGAAAAGCCCAGCAGCAAAGTTTAAGGTCACCAAAAATATTATGAGCATCTATTCAGCAAGTCATAAACAAGTGGAGAGAGTTGATGTCAGAAAGGACGTGAGAAAAGAAAAAATGCATGCTGGGATACTCACTTTGTTTTTCCCTTTCACCATCTCAGTTTTGGTCTTGATGGACTTAATCTTGTTGTAATTGTGCGGTGTCATTTTCCCCTGCTCTCCGTTAGAGTTGATAGGTTCAGGTAAAGTGTAGACTCTACACCTGCAGTATACACAGAGAGAAATCACAGTTATTATGGGCTCATATGGAAAACCTGAGGAACCCACAACAAATATAAATATCAATAAAATATATTTTAAATATATAGAGAAAGAATATAACAAGAATATACAAGAAAGTAAACAAACCTTATATTCAGACAACATATATATACACATATTTTTTAAATACACAAAAATTTGTGCCTTTGAATTTCTTCCTATGGTAAAATGTATGGTAAATGTATGCTATTATACAGTACATATTATATTTTAGGTTTATTATAGTATGATGTATATGCATGTCATATATACTTTCAATTATATAATAAATACCTATTTACGAAATACATTTAAACATATAAATATAGTAGTAATTATAATGAGTAAATAAAATCTGTTTAGTATGGGAAGATACAGGAACAGTTTTTTTTTAAATTGAATTCTGGGAACATAACTAGGATGCAACAGACATCCAAAGATCATTTAAATGATATCTACACAATTCAAACAGGAAAATAACAAGGGATTTTTTTTCTTTAACACTGGCTAATTTAATCAGCATGGTAGTTCTCTTGACCTGGTTCAGTCCTTAATCAGTGTGAACGGAACTTAAGAAAAACAAAACTGTTTGTGATTTAATAATTAGGCCGGATGTGTTATGAGGAAACGGCCATGCACCATATCAGCCCATCTATTTCGAAACGGGAACCTTTCCCTATTTATTTTTGTTTTCTCAGAGAAAGGCCCAGTAAAGTGACAGCTTTCGCTACAGAAATAACTGGGCGGAACACATCACAGAGACCTTGGATTTCAGAAAATCATCAGGGGCCGACTCCTGGCAAGCCAGTTCGGACAGCTGCTGGCTTTCGAGTCTCCGCCGCACGGCAGGCAGAGTTCGGCCAGTGTGTTACTGCTGTTTGGTGTGAATGTGTGTGGGTCCACGTGAATATGAACGTTTGTTCTCTATGGGTGCATTAGTGTCCTTGTGCGTGTAAGGTCTCTCCGTGTATATAGTAGTATATATCGCTGTAGTGTAATGGTCACGCAGCCGAGTTTGTGACACTCAGATGTTGCGGGTTCGAGTCCTCTGTGACGCACTGCTGTTGCGCGAATGCTCACTCTGAATCGCTTCAGTAAGTGGACACAATATAAGCTGTGTGAGTCAATGGGGACATGGGCATCTGCTAAAGAAATAACTTTAATAACACGATGTGCTTGTGTGATATATCTCTTTCCGTGTTTTATGAGCTAGCATGAAGCGTGTGAGCGCTGGTGTGCGTGTCTCATCCGGGGGCTGCCGGGGCCGTGAGAGGAAACAAAAAAACGCGCCCGCATCTCTCAAAAAGAGAGGAACAATCGCACTGATGAGAACAGAGGCGGAGGAGGAAACTGAAAAAGCCGTCAGGAAGGGCCCGGCAAATGCGTCACCTCACAGAGGAAACCCCCCCCCGCGCTCTGGTCAGAGGAGATAAGGCTGAACCTCAGACCTCTCTGGGTCAACAAGGAACTGCTGATCGCTCCCCATCCTGCAGATAAATACCCTTCATATATCTGTCTCCTCACTTCGCCATGACCCCTCTGTCCCTTAACCCCCACCCCCCCAAATCTTAAACACTACTCTCCTTCAACACTACTCTCCTGAAGGCCACTGATTTCTATTTAGCTTTGCCCTAATCGCATTGGCAGTCAAAATTTGGTTCCCGTGCATTTTGAGAAAAGTCTGCTCAGCAAGAAACAAACACTGCCCAATTTGTCTCCCCCAAAAACCAGACAGGGTTTTTTGCTTGTCTGATATGCTTCCCTAATTAGCTGTTCATAAACAGTCTTTTTCAACAGCTCCGTTTGCGAACTGTTGGCTTCCACTACCGGACCTGATTATCAGGTTTTTGGAGCCCGCTGGCGCTTGATTCTACTTCTATAACACCAGGGAATTTTAACAAATCATTACTGGTAATTGACAGAAATACTTGTCAGCCCTGCCACCTGAGGAGTATAATTCCTCTGTTTGCAGCACCTTCAAAACGTTGTTCTTGTGTTGGCCTCCAGTGACTCTTATAACCCTGCAGTAATGGCCTATTGTCTGACATGCCTTGGGACTGCATGGGCTCCTGCTGCTGTCGACTGACCCAGGTCACTGGCAATGTTCACCTTGTGTCTGAACAGAACAACTATGTACTACATTTTTTGTAGTTGTTTTTCCAACTCTTCCAGAAGCTCTTTGACCAGGAGGTTAATATATCATGTCTGAAGCTACATAGCCAGTTACAGAAAACTGGTGATTAGACTTGGGGCTATATTTCTGGGTTGAATTCATCACATTTTTGGGCCAGGGACCGGCTCATTTTATGGTCTGGAACCCCAGGACTGAATGGGAGTTCTAAATCAAAGCCTTGCTGAAATGAGGCAGAATGGTCCAGCTTCATTCCTGATACAGCAGAGTCAAGCACAAGGGAACGCATGACTCTCACCCCCAGTAGAGGACAGGAGAGAGCTCCACTTAACCAATCCGGTCAGGGGTGTGCAATAAGAGCAAATCCATCTCGGGATTTCATGCTAATGTGTTCTTTTAATTATTCAATTAGCAATACCAATAACCAGTCATTTATCTTATCTGATACTTTTCAGATTATTTTTTTCATTCATGAACTACAGCTGCAGACTACACATATGTACAGCATACTTGGTAATATCTTACATTCTGGCCTTTTTTTGTTTTTTTTGTTACTGTAGTCTAATATAGGAGTGAACTAGCACTGTACAGCTGTTTAGAAAATTAAGAGAGAATGGGGTTGGAACAAAAACCAGGATACACAGAAGAAGAATGAAGCACTGGTGTACCCCTGATCCTGCCCATGAGAGCCGGAGCCAGAAAAGTGCTATAACACAATGAAAAAGTAGGTTCCAACCTGGAACCCAAGGGACCAGACTTCTGCACCCTTGGTTCGCTCTTACATAAACAACCAAGAATGCACCGGAAGTCTGGTCTGGGAGTGCCCCCCCATTCTCTTAACAAAATGGAGCAGCCAATCGGCTTGTTGACGGCCTTGGTGACTAACCCATCTATGAATTACTCTTCTAATGGGAAACCCTGGGAAATGAGGGTAGAGGGAGACTGTATTTTAGGTTGAGAGAGGCATGTGCCATCTTGTGTTGTGGGGGTGGGGACAGAGACACTGTGTGGAGGTGGGGTGGTGTTAACTGGAACTGGAATTAGTAAGAGTTTTCATCTAGAGACTGATAGCTGTAGTGCTTGGCGTTTGACAGGGGCTCTTAGACATAAGGGCCCAGTAATAATAACAACAACAATCATAATCATAAGACTCAATTCCAATATTCCTGCTCAGAATTACTCACAAGCTCATTGTGTAAAGATGGGGTGATTCGATTTTTAAAAATGTGTTACAAGGTTAGGGTCGATGAAACAAGTTAATTAACCCTAACATTCCCCAGCCATTTTAGCCTTCCCTTGAAATACAGAACCAAGGACATACACTACTGGTCAAAAGTTTTAGCATAATTTAGTTGTATTTTCCTACTATGTTTTTAGTGTAATTTAAGCAGTTAAACTTTTGTAAATAACCTCAAATGGTACAAGGTAAGACGTGAATAGTCAGAAGTTAAAAATAATCGTTTATTTCACAGGATAGTGACCTATTTATTTTAGTTCATAAAAAAGCAATATCTGGCTAAATAAATAGGTGTAAAAATTATTTCCATTTTCCAGCAAGTAAAATCAAGAAAATTTGGGACGAATTTGACAAAAAGGTCAAGGAGAAGCAGCCCACAAGTGCAGTACGCCTGTGGGAACTTCTACAGCAGTGTTGCTGTGGACGTTCAGTACCCTATGACTGCCCCTGTAGAAAACAATGGCAAGAATATTCTCAGCAGCTATTACTGCAGAAAGTGGCCATTTTAATACATCTAAGATTTTTGTTTTTGTTGTAAAATAAAAGGTGTTTATTTCTTTTTTTATCTCTGATTGCTTGAAAATGATGGCTGTACTAAAGATTTTGACCGGTAGTGTATATGTGACATGCATAGACATATCAATACCCATTTCTGTATCATGAAAAGACACCAATTATCAATTTTTCGGCCAATAACTATACTTTACGTCACATCTCATATATTCCTAATACATGCCTCCTCTATAAATGTTATAATATATTTTATTTACAGTACATAAATTTTTTTGTATGGGCTAATTATAAATTAGACTGTTCGCTGCATTAAGTGGGGAGCCACTGTCTGAAGCTGCTCCTTGATTGTGATTGGATGGATGAAGGTGATCTCACCACTGGAGGGTGGGGTCAGGATCACAGGGCTGCCACGCCCAGGTTATGCGAGGCATGGGGATTCCGAAGGCAGTGCAGGTGAGATGGTGCTCCCCACCCTTCAGGTAAGGCTGCATCTCCACCATGCCCACTTCTTCCTCTGAGATGACTGGCTTCACTGTAGAAACACAGGCAGCACACTGCAGTCAGATGCTGTCTGTTGCCAACTTGCCATGACATCATATTTAATCCATCAAATCACAAATCTGCTTATTGCCCTGTGACCTGATATTAGCACATGTGCTGTTCTGTAGGCCAGTAGAACAGCAGCAGCTGTATCCCAGCTCTGAATCCGTCTCCCTGTAACTAAGAATCAATAAATCTGTTGTGTGCTCTGGTTTGTCTCTGCAGATTGGAAAGTTAAAAAAGGGAACAAAAAAATATTCCGCCAAAAATATTGTAACAGCGAGTTGTACTTCAAATATTTGATGAATGATGTTTAAAATAGTTTCTTGATTGTTAGCAGGAATCTGAGATTTCTGGTTTAACTGTTTTCGTCGTTGGGGTTCCGTTCCATTCCAATGTAAATGTATTGTGAGGAATGAGGACAACAAATGAACCGTAAATCACTTTTAGATGGAGTGCCCTGGGGAGTTCTGGAGAGAGGAGGTGCTTTTTCTAAATCCTGAAATTAAAAAAAATATTTTACAGGGAATGCGACAGAGAGCCTGGGCATTTCATTGTTCATAAGTGCCAGAGAATAATCTGGTTGGCACGTGTGAATTTGCCATAAACATCACTCACACAGCCAGGTTCCAACACTTTGAGCTCTTCCCTCCATGTCCAACCCCCCCTCCCCACCCCCAAACGCCTCCCTGAAACCCTAAGACCATGCTGCTTTTGTATTGATAACCTGTACATTATCCATTCGGCCAATCACACACTTGTGTGAGTGTGACAGCGGGACTGTAACAGCTAAAAGGTACGGGACATATTTGAGATTTGAGATAGAAAGGACATCGCACAAGAACAACAGAAAGGTGAGGAGGAGAGGAGTGAAAATGATGATGGAGAGAATACAAAATAAATAGTAAAGAGAAAGAACACAAATGGATTGATGAGGGAGAGATGGTGAGACAGGGGTGGGTGGGGGGGGGTTTGGAGAGGAAAGGAGAGGGGAGCGGAGCGGAAAGGGAGAGGGTGAGGGTGAGGGTGAAGGTGAGGGCCAGTCAGCCCGGGGGGTGGGGGACAGGGGGGCAACCCTGCTCACTGAGGAGACGAGACAGGGCAGCTCCTTCAAAGGAAGCCGCTAATCAACACCAGCTGCACTGCTACATCAGTCCAGCTCCGAAAGCAGCAGCCTCACAAATTCCTCTGATACCAGCTACCTGCAGCACAGAAAAGTGGGGCAGGGGACTCTGGGCGGATGTGCAATCTTTTTTAATAATTGGCTTTGTCTCTTGGTTTTTGACATACCCAACCAACTGCCCTGGGGTTCATATTCCAATAATTAATTACCCATTCCGAAAAACATAAAATCAAGTAGTAATTTGGTATAAATTGGCAGAAGTTAAATCATAAGGGAAATTAAGAATGAACACAGCCTACATTTGACCACCAAGGTGTAGTTGAGAGATGTGGACAGGTTTCTTTCTGTATGTCTCAGAACGATGGTGAAAATCCCAGCATCCTTCTGTTTCACATCATTAATGTTGAGGTTGAAGCCCGATGATTCATAACAAGTTGAGTTTTCCCTGATGGGAATGCCATCCTTGTACCTGTGTTGAAAAAACACAGTTTCAAAGGGGCAGGAATCTGAAAATAATCACAGTAATTGTAGCAACCTTGGTTTGTAGAATTATGTAGACTATATACACAGCAGAGATTGGCCGATTACATGTCAATTCAGTCAAACAGTAAACTAATTGAAATTAAAAAATAGAATATTATGGGCATTCTTCAGTTTTTTTAATCAGAATTTCATTTACATTTAATTTCCTGAATGAACTGATTTGAAAAAGAATTCTGTGCCTATCTAAAGGTATACTATCCATTAGTGTCTGATAAAGCAGAAAATTGGCGTGTATATAGCTTAACTGTAATATTACTGTCCACATATTTATCAGAGATGTGTATTTGGCAATTTTGCCCCACCCAGTCTTACCACATGACAACGTTTGGTGCCGGAAGTGCAATGACCCGGGGTTCAAAGGTCACCTTGTTTTTGCCCTCTTGAGTGGTTATCACACTGTGCCCTTTGTAGGACACATTGAGGTACGGGTCCTCTGCAATGAAATACAAAGCCCAAACGAAACAGAGAGAGAAAAGAACAAAAATAGTGTCAGTTTTCAGGAGAGCACCAGCCAAGAACAGGGCTCGTGTCCCTAATGGGCACAGAATGTGAGTATGTGAACCGTGAATGAGATCAGGGATTGGCCACTAGAGGGAATGTGTTCCACCCAGTTGCCTGCGTTGTGCTCAGGCATTTTGCTCAATGGACTGTGGTACCTGTTCGTTGAACACACTCACCATAGATGATAACTTTAGCTATGGCTTGCTTCTTCTGGATGTTCACCACCGCTGTGCACTTGTACCAGCCTCTGTCCTCCATGGTGACGTTTCTCACGATCATGGTGTTACTATTTGTGAAGGAGCTGGCCGGCGTTTCTCTTAGGCCCTTGAACTCACGAGTCCGATTCAACTGAAGAGGAAACCCCCACAATCGACTTAAATCAACGCCTTCCATGGTTGGTTAAAAATACCCTCCCCCCCCCCTCTCTGATCCTGCTTGTAAGAAAGACTTTTGGAAAGTATAAATCTCATTCTTCCCTATTCTGAGCAGAGAGAGCTCGATTCTGAGCTGAATTTAACTGAGAGTAATACTAGAGATGGTTATGAAATACCCTTGGAGATAAGACATCGATTATTATAATCATAAACATGGTATTGACCGGTGAGGCTGAACTCACAGTTCTCCGTGGGAAGGTCCACGCGAAGCTAATTCTTCCGTTGAAGGTGGTTTCTCCAGAGCACGCGAGCCTGAGAGTGTCCCCAACCAACAGCTTGACACGATCCGGGGTGATCCTGACATTGGTCAGCCAAGAGGCTGTACAGCAACCAATCAGAGCACACCTTTAGTATCCTCCGTCCTATCCATTCCAATGATATGCTAGACTAGAGGTCAGCGAAACTAACTGAAACATGCAGCTGACCTATTCAATACACAAAGGGTTCCAAAGCACACTGCCAATACCAAAAAACAAACTATAATCGTGTTACTCAGAAAAATTGCATCGCGATGTCATGTATTTGTGTAAGTGTGACATAACCCTTTATTTAAGACATGAAAAATACAGAAGAACTGCTATCTTTTCAGAAAACGATTACGAAAATATATGGTGCAAAATAAAAAATGTACAGGATATATTGAGTTTATTATCATGCATGTCATATACGGTATACTTTTAATAAAATATTAATGATGCCTTTACACAATACATTTTGTAAAATTAATGTACCGAGTATATTTTCATTTATTTTAAGAAATGAACGGCGATAGAAAAGGACTTACTCCGTTTTACAGGGATATAGAGGGACGATATACGCTGTCCGTTGACGATGGCGACGCAGCGGAGGAAGTTGTAGTGGGTGTGGAGGATGTAAGGGATCTTGAAGCCGACCTGCGGGTCCCATTCTGCCGCTTTTTTGACGTTGTCAGCCATGTTTGGTTGCTGAACACAGAGCACACGAGTGAGGATACACATTTCAACAGTGCCTTTCTGTGTAATGAGGGAAATCCAACAGGGATAGATCACTGTGTGCTTTACATAAAGCGAAAAGTCACAAGAGGTTTGAGTATAGTGTTGGAGTTAATTTGTGTAGATGAATTATGTACTAGAATTATATATTACATGTGTATGTCTTAGAAAGATTTACTTATATTAATATTAATATAACTGAAGCATATAATAATAATAATAATAATAATAATAATACCTTGCATTTATATAGCGCCTTTCTCACCGGCCGGCGTCTCAAAGCGCTTTACAATGATGAGGGGAAAACTTGCCTCTACCACCACCAATGGCACCATATAAACTGACTAATACAATAACTACTTGTAAAATGCTTGTAATTGTAATTGATAACTAAAGACTTAACTAATAACCAATACTGTAGGCTGTGGGTGGAGGGGGCATGGGTGTGGTGAGAAAGCTCTGTCCAAGCTTTCTCAGAAATAAATAATGTCAAACAGGGCGTAACGAATGATAATTTGTTAATGTAAACGTTAATGATATAAATGTTCAGAGGGACTGCCCCTCTGTGGGACTTGGACATACGGATTTTTCTGTGGACTGACTCCTCTTCTGCAGAATAAATAACTCTCAATATTTGCAGCTTTGTCTATTTTTTTTTTACCTTCCCCGGAGTGTAATATTTTTTGGAGTCTAACAATATCATGAACATAGTCGTGGCCACTGCACTCAGTGATACTCCCATTGCGCACTCGAAATGTATTTTAGCCGTGACATGCCATGAATAGACACAAGGCTGTACAGACAAATCACGGAGAGGCATTACAGCTATCTGTATTATAACAACGGCTCCTTTCTCCCAGTAATGGTTTGGCCGTTTTCTGAGACAATGGATGATAAGAACACAGGGTTGTATTTAAGTGTGAAGTGGAGTGGCGGAATTCTTCGCTGTTGTTTTCTACCGCGCTTAATGTTTTGTTCTGAAGCCAAGTGCAATGCCAGGAAAGGAGATGGGGAAGGAAACAGGAAGGAGAAATGCCAGAGATCTCCCAATGGCAGGAAGGTCACACAGCTATCTGTGCCATCTTAAAAAAACCAAGTGTTTGTCCACACCGAGGCACTGTGAGAGAGGGCTATAGATCAGCGGCCTGCCACACACAGCAGCCTGTTGTTGAAGGGCCAGCTTTGTGGCTACTTGATCATGTAAGAGAAAGGACATACTGTTCGGTCCAGCTGTTACGTAACAATAGATTATATCTAGTGTAATAAGATGAGGGGCAGTAACATGCTGTGCAGTGTGCAGCAATAATCACAATAATAAACTATTTATTTTTTGAAGCACCTTTTGTACATGTTGCTCAAGCACTTTCCAGATGAAACAAAGCAGAACACAAAAAGACTAAATAAGAAAGTAGACATAGAAAAGACAGACCAGGGAAAAGCGAAGGTTAGTCAGAGGAAAGGGCACTTCTCATTCATACTGTATATGAAAATAGTCTGTGTTGAGCAACCCCCTCACTGCTTGTCTGAGAGACCCCATTTACCTTTTACTGGATCTAAATTGCATGCGCATTGTTTTCTTAACCTGTATTTACTGGACGTAATGAATAAAACAGAAGGCTTAATTTTAGACCGATGTTTCTATTTCGAGAGAAACAAGAATGTCCGACCAGCTTCCCGTTCCTTTAGGATGCAGACAGGATGACTCCGCTTGCTGCTTTAAGCTTCCCCCCATATTTTCTCCTCCAGCACACCTCGTACCCCCCCCCCCCCCCCATGGGGATGTGAGCAGAGCGCAGGGTCTGTGTGAACCTTGGAGACGCCCTCAGGCCCTGAGTGCAGTCCGTGTTATTTTCCACAGCGAATACAAGAACCGACCCTTCCAGCGGAAGGGGACAGAGGCCTTAGTTTGCCATTGTAATGTCAAGTTGGTTGTATGAGTTTTGTTAATGGTAAATACACTAAGGCCCGGAAACATTCAATCATTAATAGTGTATAGAATTGCGGGTAGGATTTATTTATTAACTGCAAATCACGTTGTGTGAGGTTTAAATGAACACTTCCACAAGACTCTGGATTTCAACATTCTGTAGCGTATGTATTTTCATATTTAAATGCTTTTCTTTAGTTTATTTTTTAATGAGGGATTTCCATGGGTGAGTGCTGACAACAGCTTTCTGAAAAAACTTTAATTCTGCCTCATTAGCATTTTTAGAGGATTGCACGTCAACCAAAGTCACTGCAGGCATTCGCTAAATGAAAATACAGCTTTTAAGGGGAAAAATAAGTAAAAGACATTAAAAGCAAGAATGGAAAGATTGCTTACCCCCTCCAGGATGACCGGGTAGTCAGGAGATGTGGTCCTGCAGGGTATCAGGATGTGGTCATCACCGTCAAACACCATCACAGTGTCTGGATTAGTGCTGTGCTGGTGCACAAACGGTCGTCTGTCATCTGCCCAAAAACATTATATTACATAAATAATTTTTTTTTTTAAACATATATTTGTATATATGCATCTATATATTTGTATATATACAGTATATTGTATATACCTACTGTATATGTATATATGGTACATCATATAACCAGTAATTAGGGAGGATGTCCAACACTGTTGAGTTTGTACATCTAAGTCAGGTCTCCTTGAAATTGTGAGAAAACATGACCCATGGGGTCACAGCAGAAGTCAAATGCCTCTCTTTTTTCAACACCTCGTGCCTCCCCCTCACTTTTTGACAAAAGCCAGAGCTGCATTTAGCCAAGTTGCTTTTGTGTCGTCAAGTCGAGTGAAAAGACGTGAAATGTGCCGTACTCGCTATTCAGCGAGTGAACGAGTCAGTCTCGATGAGTCTGTGAGTCTGTGAGTCTCCTCTGCCTCTCAGATGAATGGTCGACCCCAGCTCTGCGTTTAAAAGTCTAATTCGTTGAGTATTTTCATTTCAAAACCTGAACACACAGCCCAAAGTACCAAGCAGTGCCCTCCCCTCACGGGTGTTGGGGGGGGTTGAAATGAAATATCAGAACGAAAATTTAAATCTCCCTATACAAACAGTCCCCTGCCTTGTCCCAGCATTAAATAAAGAAACAAATCAGTAACAGAGCTATGAAACTGCCATCCACTTTTCACCCCGCACCCAGAAATGACTGCGCCATTGACTGGCGGCTTACTTCACATAGGCGCTGTGGGAAAGCAGCACTAAAATAAATACCGCCGTACGTGTCCGACAAAGAGTTCCCCGTTTGAAAATACCAAGGCTTTGAGAGAAGATAGCGGGAGCAGAATTTCGAAAATAAACACTGAATAATGATAGAGTCTTAAAAAACAATGTGGATGGAGTTTGAGGAGTGGCTGTTTAGACTACGCACCCATGGCTACCAGGCTGTCACAGAGCCAGAGTGGACACAGGCCCAAGATGGAGACCAGGGGGCTGAGAGTAGCAGGAACACGTAGTCAGGAAAGGTGAGATAGGCACAAGGCACTGCTGCCTTCACTGTATTACTTATTTCACTCATCTCAGTGCTTACTGATTTCACTAATTTCAGATCTTACTGATTTCACTCATCTCAGCACTTACTGATTTCACTCATCTCAGCACTTACTGATTTCACTCATTTCTGGGCTTACTGATTTCACTCATTTCTGGGCTTACTGATTTCACTCATCTCAGCACTTACTGATTTCACTCATTTCTGGGCTTACTGATTTCACTCATTTCAGAGCTTACTGATTTCACTCATCTCAGCACTTACTGATTTCACTCATCTCAGCGCTTACTGATTTCACTCATTTCTGGGCTTACTGATTTCACTAATTTCAGGATTGACTGATTTCACTCATTTCAAGGCTTACTGATTTCACTCATCACACATGACATGAGAGAGAGAGAGAGAGAGAGAGAGAGATAGAGAGAGAGAGACTGTTGTGTCAAGCCTAACGGGAAACTGCAACAACAGAAGCTATAGCAGGAAATAATAGTCAATGACCAGGGCTTCCGATACAATCATGCACTCCTTCCCCAGTACAAAGAAGGCCAACGCCACATAAATGTCTTCCTCTCTCTGTGACAGGACAGCCATGTTCCCCCCTGTTTCCCCCAGCACAGCTCCTGTAAATAAAACCAGCTCTGCATGTAGTCATACATTTGCAATTACCGACAGTCACTTTGCCAAGGTCACTGATTAATGGCTTTGTTACGGGGTAAATGAGGTGTGGAATGGACTCTGTCTTTTATTCTTTCCTTTTCTTATTTCTTATTTTTTTGTTTGAAGATTGGACCTTCCAGGTCATCTATCACACAGGAAGACATCAGATTGTTCACTGACCGTGGCTTTGTCCAAGCGTTTAAGGAGCAAAAATCTAAGCGATATTGGATTTTTGTATTTTCTCCCTCATAACGCTTCATTGGAACATCCAAGGAATTTGTTTAATTACAATCTTGAGAAACAAGCAGACAAGAAAAAAGATTTTTTTTTAAAACATAAAAGCTTATGATAAAGCAACAATCATCTTTTAGTGTGGCTAAAAGGTTTTGAAAACCTTTGATTTAATCACAATGCAAATAGCATTGGTAGCCCACATTTTACACACTCAAGCTAAGTGATGTTAAATTGACCTGGAATAAGAATCATCTCCATTGGCAATGATGTTGTGTACCCCATTACGGTTCATTACTTTATAAGAGGTCAGGCTGGGCCACTGAGCCCCCAGCCCCCTAGTTAGAGGTAAATTGGAAAACACAGCTGAATTACACCACTAAAATACGTAAAGGAAGAATATTTTCGAACATGATTAAAATCGAATTATGTGCCAATTCCTTTGCTATGGGATTACCATGACTATAATGCAGTGACCAGAGATGGGCAAAATACACTGAAATAAATATTGTTTGAAGATACAAAATGCCCCAAATAAATATATCGATGAAGTACGAGCAAAATGGTGGAGGTGTAGGTTGCTTTGCAGGTGTCACGGAGGTGTAAACCACACAAAGAAGAACCAGCCCATATTACATATGAAATGTGTACATGCAAATACATATTTGAAATGGTGCCCATCCCTGGTGCCAATGCCAGCTTCTTCCATTCAAGCCCGTCGGGGATCAGGATCTCACCTTTGACAAACACGTACGTGGTGACCTCCTCGTCCAGGGCATGGTCGGTGTAGTTGCACGCGTAGGGGCCGGTGTCCTTGTGCGTCAGGTTGTGTACCGCCAGCTGGCTACAGTGGCTGTGCGCCCCGCGTTCACACGCCTCCTCCTCCACCAGCACCCCGTCCGAAGACAGCCTGCGCCGGGGCAGGCTCCACGTCAGCCGGGCTGAACCCCTGTCAACGACACAAGAGGGTCCCCCTTACTTTTTATCACCGCCAAACCCTTTTCCCAACCAATGACCAGCCACCTCTCAGGCCAGCAATTCAGCACCAAGGAAATATGTCATCACCTGGGGCCAATGATGATTAAGCGCAGAGTTTGCTGCAGAAAGTCGGGCGTTGGGTGTTTATCGTCACGGTACTTGCAGGGCGTGAGTGAGTTAGTGCAATTCTCTCAAGAGATAAGGTTCACTTTATTCCTTTAATTTTGCATGACAAGTTGATTTTTTCTTTCCCGACACATCTGGCAAATTGTCGGATGTGACTGTTTCACACGCGCGGCGTCACGTTTTAGAGACTTGTTTGTGAATTGTTATGGCTTTTGCGATGTTTTTCTCGCCGGCAGATTTTTCGAGTTCTCGCCACAAGGCTTGCAGGCTTTGCTTACGATGTTTATTTTGCAGCGTTTGAAGGCGAATCACTCGATCGAGTGTCATCAGATAACTTCAGTCTTTCACGTGGGAACGAGTTCTCTGGGATGATGTGTTCAAATAGCAGACATTTCTTTTCTTAAAAAAAAGTCTCTTTCAAAGGTCCCATTAAAGCGGTCCTGAGGGACTCCCAGCATGTCTCACATACCGCTGCCTCTCCCTTCAACACGACCGGTCAGCAGTTTAAAGCCATCAAGGAGAGCCAGAAGCCCAGACTGTACGGGCCAGGCAATTCCTACATGCCCATGTAGGGAATGAGCCGCATTAGACTGGTCCACAGGGGGCAGCATTCTTGGCGTGACTGAGAAATGATGCAAGGCACGTCTTGCGATATTTTTACTAATGTGCTCCAGTCAGACGACGGTTCTTTACTTCCTTCTCTCTCAATATAAACGAGTGACAAATGATGCCGCTGATAGCCGAGTTGCAAAGTCTCCCTCCCGCTCGCGCGGTCTACCCTGCAGTCGCTCGAAACTACCCTCGCCTCTAATGAGGGGCCGTTAAAAAACGCAGGGCTCAATCGCAGCTGCGATGGAGTCCAGAAAACGCCAGCACCTGGCCTCATACCAATACTCACTTCCTGACCTTCCAAATGAGGGAAGGAAAAAAAGAGAAAGAACCTGTTGCGTTTATGACCGAGTTCCAAACTAAACACACGAGGGCAGATTCTCCTCCGAATGAAGTCACACAGGAAAAGGGAAGCTAGAAACTACTACTGTGTCGCATTTTTCCAATATCAAAAGAGTGAAGCATTAAGTGTAATTGGTCGTGAACACAATGGATGAAACACATGGCCCTCCTGCCATTGTAAATAATGGTAGATGCTGTAAAAACAAAAAAAGGGGAATTCCTGTTGGCAAATGTGGGACATAATTTTATGTATGCGTGCGTGGGCATGTGTGTGTGTGTGTGTGTGTGTGTGTGTGTGTGTGTGTGTCTGTGTGGGTGTGTGGGTGTGTATGCGTGAGTGCAGGCATAAGTTTGTATGTGTGTGTGTGTGTCTGTGTGTGTGTGTCTGTGTGGGTGTGTGCAGGCATAAGTTTGTATGTGTGTGTGTGTGTGTGTGTGTGATTGTGTGGGTGTGTATGTGTGTGTGCAGGCATAAGTTTGTATGTGTGTGTGTGTGTGTGTGTGTGTGTGTGTGTGTGTGTGATTGTGTGGGTGTGTATGTGTGTGTGCAGGCATAAGTTTGTATGTGTGTGTGTGTGTGTGTGTGTGTGATTGTGTCAATGCAAAAAAAGAGACACTGACTGGGAAGCCGAGAGAGAAATTTCCCAAGGAGGACGGCGCGCTTAACTGAAGCGTCATTCTGTGCAGTGTATTGTAGTGCGGCAGCTGAGCAGGTGAATCAGAAACAGGTCCTTACCTGCAGGTGAGGGTGAGCGAGCCCCCGACTTCGTGCAGGTGTGTGTCACCTGCAGGAAACAGCTGAGGGGCGGGCAGCCTAAGTTTCTCCACCAGCCCTGTGGGAACACACAGTGCACACCGTCAGAGAGCCGCAGATCCACAGCCTCCTGCTTTGCATTCATTCACGACGAACAGCAATAAAATGACGATCTGAATTTTCAACCCCAAAACGCTAGCTTTAACACCGCTGCTGACTTTAATTTGGAAAATTAATTTTACGGAACGAGATGGCTTTCGTGAGCGGAGCACAGCAATCTGTGCGTGGCGCTACATCTGGACGCTTTATATTTAGATCAACCATTAAACAAATGCCTTTTCCGCTCTCACAGGGAAACACCTTGGTCTGCAGATGGCTGCTGGATCTGTGCCGGACTAGTAGGTAGGGTACTAGAGAATGTACTTGTGTGTGTGCGTGTGTGTGTGTGTGTGCGTGTGTGTGTGTGTGTGTGTGTGTGCTTGTGTGTGTGTGTGTGTGTGTGTGTGTGTGTGTGGAGCAGCTGTGTCGCTTTATTCAGTTGAGTGGCCCAGAGAGTAGCCAAGCCACCTCCTGCTGATCTTACAACAGAATCTACCTTTGACCATTTTGCCATTTTTCCTGTTTTGCTGGATTTTTATTTGTAGGGGGGTGCATTGTGCCATCGCCCCCACCCCCCCACCCCCCATCTGTGCGCTGCAGATATGTTTTTCATTCATCAGTGACCTTGTTCAATCTCCATATGCTATTTTTGAAAGCTGCAGGGAAAAAGGACAAAAAAAAATTGGGAATGAAATGTTACTGGAAATGAATGCACATTTGGTCTCTAGTCAATTAAACCTGATGATAGGCCTGGCTTACGGAGGCATGGGTAGGAAACACTGTCATTCTCCCTCCTGTCCATGAAAGTCGAGTCACGTGTGATTTCCTTCTTTTGAGCGTACTCCCCAAACGCCTTCACTGTTGTCATTGTGTTGGCTCTGTTGTCATCGCGCTGGCCAGCCATCTTGCCAGGCAAACAAGTTTATTCAGTTTGCCCCTTTCTACTGGGAAACTTGTATGGAGGTGTCATACAAAGCCGGACAATGGTATTACACAATGTCACCAATTCTACATCCCCCTCCTTTCCCTGCTCCTCTCTTTCTGTCTCCCCCCCCCCCCCCCCCCCACACACACACACACTGACACTCACACACACACACACACACACACACACACACACACACACACACACACACACACACACACACAGGGGTTCTGTCGAGCTGCACTGTGGAAGCTGGAACGGTTGTATTCCAAGAATGACCTAGCTATGCCAGAGTTGGCACTTCACACTAATTTCCTCTCAAACGGCAACAGAATCATTGTTTAATACAGTCCAAGGCTGGCGAGGGGGAAAGGGACACCGCCGGAGCTCTTTACAGTGACAGCTGTGCAGGCCCTGGGTTACGCGCTGCCCTTCAAACAAACAAAACCATGTGAGAAGAGCCTTGATTGATTCTCCCAGACTTAGTAAATGAGACCCGCTCTCAGAAATAAAGGTACAGTGGAGGTGCATTTATGTCCTGTAAGGAACACATTTCCCCCAATGTACCCTGAAAGGTACAGCAATGTTCTATTCAGGTACTAAACGTGCCTTTTACAAGCAAAACATGTACAAGTGAATTTTGTATTGCTGGTTAAGGGTACAATTTTATGTACCTATAGGGTACCACCACAGTGATAAGTGTTTGTAAATTTTTAGGCACTTTTTAGTACCTTTTTTTATGAGAGTGCATAAATGAATATTACATTGCTTATTAGCATTACCCGTCTTTCTAGTATGCGTGAGTACCTCCATTACAGCGGCCTTTTGATCAGAGCAGTCATCCCTGCGCTAAGGGTGTCCGCCTTAACACCAGGGAACTGTGGGACTCATTCATGGCCACATCACTCAAGACATTGAAAACTGCCCAGTGCCCCTTAGCATCAAAGAGACGGATTGGAGTAAATGGCCCTGTGACAGACTGCTCAAGATGTGCACTGAGCGGCCGGTTGCTTTCATAGTAATTGGGATAGGTATCCATCAGAGCAGAATTAATTATCATATCATTTAATCTTGGCATTTATAATACTTGCCATGTTAAATTTCTATTTTGCTAGCATGTAATCAGAAGAGACTTGTATAAAATGTGCTGAGCGCAGAAGATTATCTGTCATAAAAAGCACACGCTTGCATCGTACAGTTTCCCGCTACTCAAGAGAACACCATTAAAATAGTTTATTTCCCAAAGCTCATGTTGTACATGTGCTTTATATGCTTCTTGAGTCACGGCCTAATTTGTCTTCCACAAATTGCTTGCAGCATGTTTTTTAGTCTAGAAATGCGTGGGTTCTCACTGGAATGCAGTATTGCCCGGATTGGAATTTTGCATAGAGGCATGAAAACAGTCGGCTATAACACGCAGGCAGACATAACTGAGCCCAACACTTCTGCTTTATAGCAGTCATCACTTCCTTTATAGAACGGCTGTAAATGAAGCCAGTACAGTACACTGCCACAACACTCACCCCAATCATTCACCCTATCAAGCACAGTATACTGCCACAACACTCACCCCAATCATTCACCCTATCAAGCACATACACACACACACAAATGCACAAATATATACAAAATCTCAAACAAACCCAGCAAACATACACAAAACACAGCGGCTCAATCTAGAAGCTAACCGTGCCAAATTCCCATCATCCCATCCCTACTAAGCATAAACTAAACACGCAAATGCACACACACACACACACACACACAAATGCACACACACACACACACGCAAATGCACACACACACACACACACACACAGAAATACACACATACACACACAGACACATGTCCACGTACAGATGCAAGTACACACACGTGCACACACACCCCCTGCGTAGATACACACATGCACACAGACACTCACACACACACACACACACACAAATACACACGTACATACATGGACACATGTCCACGTACAGATGCAAGTACACACACGCGCGCACACACCCCCGCGTAGATACACACACACACACACACACAGCAGCTCAGCCTACCCACCCCCCTTTTCTCTCCTTACCAGCCACAGCTGGCTGTTTCAGCAGGGAGGCCCCCTGCAGCCCCCCACATAAAAAGACCCCCTCTTCTAACGGCCTCCGTCCCATACTCCCTCTGCCCCTGCCCAGCGCTGACCCCAGCGAGCCGCGCGCCCCCTCCCGAACAGCTGTGCGCTGCATTCCACCAGCGGAACGCCTCAAAATGCCAGAAATCGCGCTTGTTGTGGTGGTTGGAGAAGGGCCGCGGGGTCTGCTTTTCATTAGGAGCCATTAAAACAAAAAAACAGGCGTGGAGGAACAGAGCGTGCTCAGTGGCGTGGGGTTGCCATATTTAGCACACTCCGCTGAGCTCTTGTGCCAGTTATTTAACCGCAGTTTACATCAGCGGAGTACTCACGGATCCATTCATAACTACTAATCCACTCTCTGAGTCTGACGGGGGGGCAACAAAACAGCCTTTCTATCAGCACCTTCATGTCGCTCTCACTTCTGGCTTTCGCTGCCCTGTGTTTTCATACACACCGTCATTGCCTGGACTGCAGCCTTTGCTTGTGGTCAAGCAGAAGGCAGGAAAATATGTAGTCTAATCAAACAAAAAAAAGCACCGAAACAAATTATTGAAAATACCAAGTGGTGGGGAATTTGTTTTGTTGTTGTAAAATTGATTGTTTTTTAACCCAGAACAGAGGAGCAAACCGGGAACTGAGCGGCTTTCCTGGGAGATTAAAACAGAAGGCCGCATGTGTTCTGGCCAAACACCTGTGTTACCCAGCAACAGCCGTGTTATTATGCGGTACCGTATCGCAAAGGGATCAAATAATCAATGCTGCTAAATCCACAAGCACGCAGAGGTACCGCAGCCTGCTAGAACAGCGGCTCCAAAACCTTCTGCGGACCCCACAACATATGTTCAAATAAGCAATTAAAATGTTTTCAACGTCGTCATGTACACTGTAACCAGCGCCGCACCTGCAGCCGTGGTAGTTTGTCATTTCATCTGATGTAGATGTCAGTGGAGAGTGTATTTATGTGGCCATTTTTTGTTATGTGGCCATCCTGACCCCCCCCCCCCGCTCCGCTTCCCACCCTCCATTGCCCCAGCCCATCAGGGGGATCAAATCCACAGTTTGGCAACTGCTGTGCTGGAGGATCCACCTGGATTTTTGAAGCGGTGAGGTATAGCACAGCACTCATATAAGCAACACTTAATGGACTATTAATGAACTCCCTCTGTCTCTCAGCTTTAAGGAAATCCCCTGTCATAACCCCTAGGAGCGCAAGAATAATATGTGGAATTCTCTTATCTACTTGACTTACTGGTTTTTTCCCCCTCTGCCCCGGCACCATCCGCCCACCCCAACAATAGGGGCTGACCCCCCCCCCCCCCACCCTCCCCCCTCTCTCTGGACTGCCATCAAGGTGAAACTCAACAATGCTACACAGTGCTGTTGCCGTTTTCTCCTGCTACCGCCGATTCCTTTCTGAGTCTGACAGTGCCGTGAACAAAGGAGGCAAAAAATAATCGGGAGCAACTCAATGAAAGAAAAGACGGAGGGAGAGAATATGAAAAGACTGAGTCATTGCTGATTCAGTATGGCCTTGGGAACATGCACTGTAGCTCAATGGTAGTCACCAGCGGCCTGTGGCCACTCTTATTTTAATATACTTCCTGTTTTGCCACACACAATAGCGCTTCATCAACGCCATCATCTAAAACAATGGCTTTCAAATTGTCAGTTGGGTGGGGTGGAGATTGTGAGAAGCATGTAACAAAGATAACGTATTGTTTACATTGACTGTCGCAACAATGTTGTACATGCAGTTATTTTGACACATTTGAATATCAAGGGCCTGACTTACTAAGACCTTTAGCGGGTGCAAAACCATTTAGCGCACGCAAAACTAATAACATGACCAATGATTGGTGCAAAACAAATTCCATGACCAATCATTGGTCGTGTTATTGGTTTTGCATGTGCTAAATGGTTTTGCACCCGCTAAAGGTCTTAGTAAATCAGGCTCCAAATGTTTTTATTTTTTTATTTTCAAGTGTTAACTTTTTAGGCAAAACTTTAAGAAGGGGTGGATCACAGAAAGTGTAAATGCACATCAGCTGTGCACTTGAACGTCACAAGGTTTAATCCATCTAAAAATGAATTATCTCAATGCTACAAGGTGTATCCATAAAATGCAGTGTGCTAGGGGCACCTTTAAAACACATCTTGGCTCTACCTCGTTAAGACATGGTGACGCAGCTGCAATAAATTACGACCCCAGCAGGAATTTTGCGCACTGTTGGTATTTCATGGTAAATTGTCTTTAGATCCAGGTCTTCAAGCCAGACAGCAGACAGACAAACCTGCATGATGTACAATGTGCTGATGGCAGATTTATCACCCAAAGTTGAAAACCCCCCTGACAGGAGCAGAGACCACCTGCCAAAAACACCAAGGTGCTACCATTGCTCTTCTAGCCCTCTGATGTGGGCGGTTTCCTATTGGCTGAAGATACTCCCGCTGTAAACGCTCCTCCCCTCCCCATTCTGTGCCAGTACCAAGGTTAAGACAACAACGAGGGTGAAGAAACTTTTTATTTGCTTGTAGATTAGTCTTCAGAGATTTAGTAACTGCACTCCCCCCCACACACACACACACACACACACACACACTCACACACGCACACTCACACAAAATATAACAACATCTGGCGAAGACGGGTAGCTGCTCCAGACTGCGTCAGAACTGCCCCGGATTTCATGAGGCTCGATTTATTATCAGGACCCAAAATGTAATGGCGCTCCTGCGATAAAAAGTGTATTTCAATAATAAAAACACCCTTCTAATTCCACAATGTTTCAGTCTGAAAGGGAACATGTGTCCTGTCATAAATGTCTGGCAAAACAGATGCCCAATTTAGCAGCTAATTTACTTTCACTATCATTTACAGCGGGAGATGATTGATGATATTTTATTACCTTGGCACATATTAGTTAAAAGAAAACCTGATGTAATGCCATTATCAAAAACAGCACAGTGGATAGTAACATAAAGACTTTCAAACTTAATGATGCCTTAAAAAAAACCCTGTCGCTCGCTGTTTTCAAGAGGCTCATCCAAGAATCCATCACACAGTGCAAGGGAACCCGCCAACATCAACAGCGCCAGTAATATTTCACCAAAGTCAAAGGGAACGCTGCTCTTGGTAACGGCCTCTCGCTGGGAACAGGCTGCTCCAGGCCTGGCCCGCAGCCGAAATCGGGGCTGAGGGACGTGCCGCCCCTGCCCTTGGCTGACCCACACGTATGAATCCCATAATACATTTTTTTTTGAATAATAATAATAATTTATTAAAATAATACCTTGATAAAAACCATTCCAAAGCAGAAACATTGACTCCTTAAATCAAATGAAAACATCAGGGCCTGGAGAACAAATTAGAAACCGAGGTTTCTGAAGATCTGATACCCCCCCCCCCCTCCCTCCGGTTTGTGTATTCAGAGAATACAAGGTGGGGGAAGGCTGACCGTGTGCAGCCATGTAACAGGTAATGTGATATCAGTCCTGTGCAGTGGACTTAAGCAGGAAGCCGCTTTTCAACTGGTGCCTCTCCTCTGCTGTTCTTGAGCAGGATCTTATTGTTTTTTCATTATGAATTTGACTTTATCACAATGCAGCTTATATCACTGAAACATTTTACAAGGGATCCACGCGTACAGCTCTGCTGGATATTTCACTGAAGCTATTCCTGGAGTACTGCGCTACCTTGCCCGGGGATCCCAACAGGTAAAATAATACAACATATTGAGATGAGATTAAATAATGAGGTTCAAGTTCCATCCATCCATCCATTATCTATCCCGCTTATTCCAGGTCAGGGTCGCGGGAGGGGGTGGGGGACTGGAACCTATCTCAGCATGCATTGGATGAGAGGCAGGAATACCCCCTGGACCAGGGAGGTTAAAGTTCATTTGAAAAAAGAATACTGGCATAGTAAACGAGAGACAGCAGGTTAATGTCCACATGTGATGTCGCTTTACTCTAACAGCCTCGATGGAAAGTCCTAGTCTAGTCCAGCAGGCATCCAACGAAATTCATCAATCACATGACACATGAGGTATAAATCATGCACATTTCACGTGCGTCACTAACTTTACTGTCCTGTTTTCCTGAAGACACATCTTCCCCAGTAAAGGAATATGACCCTTCTTCTGGCTCTTTTTTGGGTTGGATCCCTTCTCTCAGTCTACAGCCGTGAAAAAGGCCTCCTGCCATCGCAGAGGGGGTGGGGGTGGGGGGGAAGCCGGGTACGTTGTCCTGGGCCCTGGAGGAGGGGGCCCAATTATCTGTGAACTTGTGTTAAATATTATTGTCCCGGGCCCGGGTATTATAAAATAATATCATTTTGTCTTGAGCCTGGGAATTTCACCTGGCAACCCTGCCTCCTGTTACAAGGCTGTGAGAGCATTCGCCACAAGCCTCTACTCCTTCCCGCTCCACCCAAAAACCTGCTTTCGTGTGAGTCGGTCCACCCTTGGAACGCTTTTGGGTCTCCTGGCTTCTGCCTGGCCTTCACCCCACAGCCTCCACTGCATCTGTGCAAACACCAGCCCTGGTGCTCCCGACATGCTGGCTGGTTCTCGCTCAGCGCTCACCAAAGGTGAAAGGGGACACTCTGTTCCCATCAATTCAATGTCGGGGTGTCCTGCTCAGGGGACCTACGCCCAGAAACCCCCGTGCAGCGATTCGGAGGAGGGGGAGGGGGGACACTTTCACTTGTGACAATCATCCGCCGCCACTGAAAACTACAGAGATAGCACCAGATGCTGGAGGCCACTCACTGTTATCACTGTATAAACCTGTCTCGCTGTTCTGGTTTACTTCTGAAGCCAAGAAAGATGTGCGTGAAAACGGGAGAGTTTCCAACTGAAACCCCTCTACTGTGATCGACTGCAGAGAGCTACAGGAAACTCTCTGTCTCCACAGAATAGATTGGGCTTTAAGCACTGCCAGCAACCTGAAAAAGGGGGTTTAAAAAAAAGCGTGGGATTATGCGATATCAAAAACAGCAGCGCATACCGTCAGCAGCCTGAAATATGCGCTAATAATGAAATGACTTCACATTATGTATTGGCAAGGAACTGCTGCACCTCTCTAGAGGGATCAGAGGGGCGATGATGTCAAAATAGGACCCGATTAGGTGGTAATGAGATCAACACCATGGAAGACATTTGCAGTTCGGCGTCAGAAGGAAATGCAGTCACCTTTTCTGCTGGGACTGCAGCAGTTTCCCCCAAGTAAAATCTTTCATTCTCCGCGTCAAACTCCTAACATGAATGTCCTTCTAAAACACACCACCTGCTTGAAAACTAAGACCTATAAGACAAAGGCTGGCGGGGGGGGGGGGGGGTTGCAGTCATATTCTGCTATACAGATTGATGCTGATCATTTCTAGCAGTCTACAGACGAAGACGCACACACAAGCAAAGCAAAGCTCCCTACTGTAATTGTATTGTCTGGCAAAGGAACATGCCTCCCTCTGTCTCGACCCTGAAACCTGCCTAATGGCAAAACAGCTTGAGCCGGAGTTTAGCAAACAATGGGGGGTTCTTTCCTCCTGCCATTGTCTTGGCTCGCAGGCGGTTTGGACACATATTTCAGCCTGATTGCGGGCCTGAGGAGCTGCGGGGAAGGAATCTCTGCTCAGGTAATGGGTCGCGTTTCCGTGACCTTTGCAGCCCAGAACAATTCCATGGTGCCTCTTGACCCCTCCACCCGTTTCCTCCCCTGTGTCTTTCCCACGTTCTGTGACAACGCAAAGACGCTGAAGGAAATTTACTCGGATGTGCCACAGACAAAGCTTGAAAACTGTGTGTGTGTGTGTGTGTGTGTGTGTGTGTGTGTGTGTGTGTGTGTGTGTGCGTGTGTGTGTGTGTGAGGGGGTGTATTTCCTGTTTGGGGGTTGAAATCGGCCTGTGTTCTGTGTTTATTTGGACAGGAGGAGGAAGACACATATCTGTAGTGCAGACCAGGTCAGGCACGATATAGAGAAACATCCACCTTTTGATACTCTGGTTTTGTTTATGTAGAAGGGGCATCAAGATAAGGGTGCTGCCATGTGGAAACAATGTAGGCTATTCTGTCCAATTGTGCGACACAGCCTTTCACACTGGAGATTCGTGTGATCTTCTCCCGTAACCTTTTTGTAAAGGGAAAATATTGTCCAGGCAATCAAATTAATTTTGGATGGCTTAACTTCTGCCTCTTATGTATTCTGACTGGTTAGGCTATAAATGCTCAGAATATACAAAATCGGTATTATCCACGCGTTTACGTCCGCAAACTGTGCAACAGTGAAACTTTGACAGGCACAGTAATGGCCAGGTTCTGAACAAACACATACCTGCCTCAAGTATCATCATTTATTTAATGAATTAAATTAAAGCCCACACTTCTTTGCGCATTTTGCGCCATTGCTTCAGTGGAAGTTCACTCCCTCTCGTGGAGTACAGAAAAACTGCAACAAGTAGGCTACGAATCATTGCGATGCCCGGAGGAAAAGTCTGCTGGGGTTCTGGATGGGTCTTCAGGCGCAGCGTTCAGTGATAGCGGGAAACCAAGATTTCATAATACAGGCTATACAGCGCACTAGTGCGGCACTACCAATCGCAGAGATTTCAAAAGTGAGTTCACGATGACTGCAGCAGTTTGCAACAGAAATACCAACTGTTAAATTAGTGATTAGCCACCCGCGCTGTAAAACAGTCTGACACAAATGTCATTAATCAGGCTACCGAATAATATAAGTCTAAAATTAGCCTATATTTTATTTTACAATAGCCTAAGTAGGCTAATTTTGTTGTGGCTTTGTAAAAGCACACAATTTAAAACAGGCTATAAAGCTTATATAGATATATCTATCACAATATAAGGCTACCTGCAATTAACAGTCTCCAAATTACCGATAGTTAATAGTCATACGCTTTCCCGTCTGTTAAGGTAAGATGATATAGTTCCGTCTACTCACGTAGAAACAACATTGCTTTTACTGACAGCGGAATTATTTTCTTATTGTTAGGTTACAAGCAGACTGATTAGCCTAATGATGATATTTAAAATAGCTGTTGTCATCTGCGAAATTTGAACAGCACAGGAAGATTAGCCTATAGCTTTTCAATAAAGCGGACAGGTTCGTAGGCTATAACTTTACAGAACAGCTAATGCATATAGCTGTCTGTAGCTACATTGTAATTGCCTAACCCATTATAGCCCTATGCAAGTCGCTACTACCAAAGGTGCATAAAACAACACTTGACTCACCATTTATAGATGCAAAACAATGCAATAGGAGAACTGACAATGTTGCGAGGTCCGTTGGGGTCATTTTGACACGAGGAGTTTCAAAAAAAGTTCCTTTGTAAAGTTCCCGAACTACCAGAACCAGTTGTGGCAATAGTCTGGACGAATTCCAATTCCCAAAGTAAAAGGGGTGAAACACCTTCCTCCTTCTTCTTCTTTTTTTTTTCTTTACCCAGCTGATGGGATGCTGGTCACGAAAGATGAAACTTACATCCAAGAAATAATTTTATCCAAGTTACATGTTTTAAAATGGTGAGAAATTGTGTATTCCAAAGGGTAGTATGCAGCTCAGGGACCTCACTTGGTTGCTGTTCTCGTGTAAGTCCCTGAAACGATAGAGATAAGTCTGAAAGGGCAGGTGCGACGTTTTGTGCCTGCCTCCCTCGGACCGAGCGATTGGACCCCCTGATTCGCGTCTCTGTAAACTAGCTAACTGGTTCCAGTCAGTGATTTCAGTGAAGGAAAAAAAATAAACTGTTCAAATCAGCGCCTTTATATGAAAGTACAAAGGAAAAGACTACATTCCCTGTCGGCAAGGAATACAATTCATGAGCAATTCTATGAGATATATTTTACCCCGGCAGTTTTCAGCTGTGACCGTTGGCTCTGCCCAGAATCCCTTTATAGTGAAAAGCAGAGGAAGGAGGCAACGTCACTGGATCAGTAGAAGCGCGTGTTACTACCGACACTGCGCCGCGCCGTGAACCCCTGCAAGTCTCTTCCCACACTGACGCTGATTCTTCTGCAGATGTTTTGTGCACCGATACTTAGTGTTCATAATAAGCACATATGCCATTTATGCTATTGGGTAGTTTTTTAATAAATAAAAATAGATAAATGATAAAAAATATGTCAGTATAATATCAATTAGCTATACAATCTAGTCATATTGAAACAGTTATCGTGCCTCTTTAGATTACCTGCGTCTTCTTTAAATGTTCTCTGAATCTTGCGAAGCAAATTTAAAGGAGACTATAATTTTTATCAGACAAATAGACAGGGTATGACAATAGCAAGAACTGTGTGCATTTTTAAGATAAACAAGCTGTATGGTGTCTAAGAGAACACATCTGTTCAAATATCTGGAATAAATATTTACCTAATTTTATTTTTATCTTTGGAAACAGGATATGCAGCTTTTTATATATCAGTGTAAATAATCGTGTTCATGGTCCCTCCTGACCCTGGTCCCAGCGTGTGAGGGGACATCCAGCGCTCTGTTTACCTGACTGAGTTCCGCCCTGGATTGTGTGCCAGGTAGGACATCCTCCACGTTTGAATATCCTGCCCCGTATCCCCACCCAACTCAACCTTTTAATACATTATAGGTCTTCTGTCATAAATAAGAGTTGGGACATCAGAGGTGGGTCCAGTTCTGTTGTGCTGTTCCGGTGTTATGCAGAAAATGGGCGAGGCAAGGTGTCTCCTTCAATGCTAGTGGGCAAATGTTGAAACCATATTGGGGATATAGGAGTGGGTCAATAGAATTATGTGGAAATGATGCCACTATGAGTGTATGTGACATCATACACAACTTTGACAGTCAGGACACTTACCACAACCCACATTAAAATGTTTTAGGGGCATAACAATATTGTGAAATGCTAAATGACTAAATTCTGAGGATTCAGTAATGTTGCTAAATTTCATATATTCAATCATGTAGGCTATAAACAGACACTTGACACATGCTATAAAACACAATAGTGAGTCACAAGAAGTTACGGCATACGCCTTAATATTAGCAGCTGAGGTTTATTCTTGAATGGTGTCATATGGTGAAACATAATCTAATGTCACTCTAGACACAATTAAATTCCTTATAGGCTTAATTTATTTGGTGTGTGTGTGTCTATATATCAACAGCATTACTGAGTTTTATCCTGCTGTCTACGTATTTCACCACACAGGCAAACGATGTAAATGTTTTGACTTGTGTATGCGTATTTATGCCTAAAATAATGTGAGAATTGTTTTCCTTCTAGCAGGAGATATCACTGCTCGTTCACCACTTTCAGAAATTCATCTTAAGAATAAAGACCCAACCAAGAGGCATAGCTTTTTTACTGATTATATGAGAAGAAAGGGAAAATATTAAGCAAGCTAAAGCTGATTACTCTTTCTATTTAAAATGAAATGTGTCTGTGCGCACTTACAGCGTGTCCAGTTGCTACTTTCTATCTATGTCTCCTCTTGTAATTAAGTCTTTAGACAAATACAAATCTCTTCTGGGCCAAGAGGGCAACTAGATAAGACTTAGACGCGAACAATTGCTGGAAGCTGCGAGCTGAAAGGAGTGGGGTTTTAAGACAGTTTATTTTAGAATCAAGATGCAAAAACACAATTAGAGGGACTGGCCAATTCTATGAAAGCAGCTTGAAGTCTTTCCTTTAAACCAACAATAAAACCCTGAAACAACAACCTGCAGGGTAGCAACAAAGGCTTTCCTCAGACAGACCTCGGCCAGTAACCGAAAGCCCACGGTAGACATTAGACAATGTGTAAATGGCACTGTTTACCTATGGGCCTTGAAGGCCCTCTGTTGCACAGTGGCACAGGAGATTTGGGTCAACATTAAATCTCAAAAACATTCACTGTCCTCCTGAGGTTGATGCATTTTTGTGAGCTGATGAATTCTTATCTGTTTTGATTGTTACACGATGAGGTCACCCTTATTTAAAACCAACCCACTGTGCTCTGTCATCCTTTTGACAGGGCCCTCTGATTCTCTTATTCGACGAAAAGGTAACAGCCTTATAGTGCTAGATTTTCAGCTGTATTGCTTTTTAGGAACAATTCCTAGCAATTCCTGTAATTAGTCACTTCGTTAAAAGGTTATTTATTAACATGTCCTAAATTGCTATAAGAGGTTTATAGCTCACACATGGGAATGGACCTGACCCACAATAAAACTGACTCCAGGGGACTATTGTTCACGCAGTAATAACAAATATCTGAAATGCCTCACATATACATCTGTATCTGTTTTACTTAGCATGCGTGTTTTCTCTAAGAATCAGAAAAACATTGCATTTCCTCGAGGGAAAAAAAAATGCACCCCTTCAAACTGTGCCCATACACATAAGACACATCTAAAGTCTGCTTGTAAAATGCAGTGTACTATAAATTGCTGAACATTTTTTATTTTGTTTCTGATTTTTCCCTTTTTCTCCCAATTTAGTAGCCAATTGAACCCCTATTCTAATTCAATTCCCCCCCATGTAGCAACCGCTAGAGAACCACCGCTACACAACCCCGTCAATCGGTACTAGTAGTAGGAAGGAGGGCGCCACGTCCTCTACAGGGCGCGGCTCCTCGAGCTCCTGACCGTGACTCCAACTCGCCCTGGGTCGTCCGTGCGCAGCGATTCTCTCCGAGCCCCTCCCCCCACCCGGAAGCGGCCGCCAATTGCCACTTCCACAGGGCGCCGGCCACGCTCGGATATGGCAGGACCGGGGCGCGAACCCCGATCCTCGGAGTACAACTGCGTTGACTGAAAGTCAGCGCTCTTACCGTTGTACTACCGCGGCGGCTAATTGCTGAACATTTAATGAGGAGCCCCAAGTGTACTATTTCAATGGGTGATTCTTCAATGACCCACTTGCTTTTTTTCTTCATTGTGTCCCATGAACTGTTGGCAGATAAAACATTTCTGTATGATCTTTTGGTTAGCACATTGCAGTGCTTTAGTGATGCTGCTTCTCTTGTCACTGTTCTGGGAATGTCGTTGGCCAGGTCTGGCACTATTGCTCATAGTAAGGAAGTAATGAGGAGAATGCACTCTCCTATATTGCAATTTGTTCTGGATAAGAGCGTCTGCTACATGGATGTAATGTAATGATCTTAGACACCATCAAATGTCTCTTGGATAGAATGGGGGGGGGTATTATTTGCAAATGAAACATCAATAAAACTACAATGTCTACAAAGGATACCGTTTGTATTTGATTTTGTCGTTTTTGGTATGGTACCATCTTGTGGACAAATAATGTTATTGCAACAAACAGTTCTTTTGTATCCAGTGTTGTTGTTTTTTGGTTTTAATGTAATATAATACAAAATCAAGCTGAATCAATCTCCAATAATATATAACTTTTTTACTTAAAAAAATAATAATGTTATGATAAAATGGATATAGCAACAGCAAACAGATGATAACTGACAACTGCATGTTTTACCTTGCACATTGCCACAGTGCCAAAAACCAGGCCTCTTGCTGGGCCAGACAGAAACATCCTTCTCAAAAACACTTTCGAGCTTACTTTGACATTGCATTAAAACCTCCACTCTTTGTCGATTGTGGGTAAAACATCTGCACTGTCATAATTAGGAAGAAAGAATAATCAAATTTTGAATCGAATTTTTTAACCCCCGCCATGGCAGGGAAGTTGCCGACTTGCCCTGGTGTTTCGCGCGCATGTGCGCGTGCCAATGTCAACGTGAACATACTTTTGGTACAGGTAGCTAGGTGGTTAGCCTAACCAGCTAACGTCACATCAATTGATTAAATTCAGATTCAAACTCGTGGTGCTATTTAAATTAGAAAGCTATTTATAGCTATTCAATCTATTGATAGTTTTATAGATGATTTCGAGTTCTTTCTTCAAAAATGGAATGTTTTGTCGCTAACATCAAAGGTAAGCAGCTAACTAACGGAGCTAGATAACTCTAGCCATTGTAGGATCACGTTATCTTCTCTCCTGTGCCTACTAACGTAAACTTAACTTTAGTAAATGTGTAAAATATGAGGTAAAATGAACTTTATTTTCACAGTTCCACACAGAAAACCGTGCGAAAAAGTCATCTTTAAGAAATAATAAAAAAATAAATTAATATAGCCTGCATGGCACTGAGTTTAGCCAAATTAATGGATAACGTTAAGTTAGGCCTAACGTTATAGCACTTGTACTCAAAACTCATAAGGTATAATTTGGCATCCATGAACAGATTTAACGTTAGCGAAGTTATTGTAGAGGCGAGCAAGAAGATAACCCATTCGGGTATCACTGGATGATTTAGTTGTTATTAATGCTAATGATAGTCTGTTATTAAAAATAAAATTAAAAAACACAAAAATATTGATAGCTAAATTTGCAACAATAATACATAACGTTATGCCGGTATCTGTCGAGGAGCGTTTGCTTTGATTTTTTATTATTCTCTGCCTTTTGCCTTTTTAGATTTCACCGATAAGCTAGTGCAGAAACAAATGCCAGAGAATGCAGATGAAGTCATCGAACAGCTCTTCAGTGATACAAGGAATCTTGAGAGCTCCTGTTTCTCCAATATATTAGAACTGCAGAAGGTAACGTTAGCTAGGTTTCACAGACAAACGTCCAGCCTTTCAGAAGTTGAAGCCACCCATCTTTACTGCACTGAAAAGAGTCGCGTTACTCTAATATTCTCATTGAAGATATATCCTAAAAAGGGTGGGATGAAGCCAGGAAGCCCTCGGTTAGATTCAACAATATTGATATCACGCATTAGCTAGCTTAACTGGCTAACTGATTACTAACACATTTTCGGTTTATGCTGAGCATGAACTGACAAAATCGATGGCTCAAAGAATGGAATGTAGTGTTATTTTCTATAAACACTAATATGTTCATTGTCATTTCAACTCCTGAGTTCAAATGCACTTTGTCAGAGTAAAATGTACTCTTATTATAGATGATTTAACATTAACATTTTCCTGTATATAACTTCACAGATAGGAGTTAGCTAGTACTTATATTTATTTCTGTATTTGAGGAAATATAATTCTGATGGAAACTCTACAAATGTTAAAATTTTTAGCTGGAAGACAATGCCATACAGTTGTGGAACTGGGCAGTAACAAAACATGTGGGATCGGCCATTAATGAACACCAGAAAGCAAAAGGTAGGCTGACCAACCTGATTCAGTAGTTGACAGTCCGTTCAGAGGTGTGACAGTGTAAATTTGGAATTGGTCAACCCGCAGAGCCCTACGCAAAACTTCAAATAAAAACTCCCAAGTTCACCACACAGCAAAAAATGTTGGTGTAAATCTAACACTATTGGTGTACATTTAACACCCTAGGGTGTTTATATGAGACCACCGTCTCAAATGTACACCAAGATTTTTGCAGTGCAGGCAATAAAATTGTGTCCTGTAAATATTTTTTTTCCGTAGCGTAGAAAAGACAAGAAGCATACATTGCATTGCTATTATTGTATGCATAATTCTAGTGATGGTACATGGCCTTACCTTTTGACTGTGTGCTAGTGCGTCATGTGGCTTGCAGATTGCTGTGTGCCTCGGAACCTGCGGTCCCATCAGAGAGCGCTGTGCGCAGACAGATCTTGGTGAGTGGACCCTCACTTGCACACTTGTGTCCTTTTCCATGGTTCTTGAAAAAGATTGAAAATGTGTTCTGCCTGGGAAGTCCTGATAGGTACCTGTATGTAAAGACCTGAGGTGCGTTCAAATTCAGCAAACAGAGCCGAACGTGCGTGGCAAACATGTTTTCTATGAACGGTTAAATTTGAACGGCTTTTTAGGAACGTTCCAAATTGTTTGCATTAAACATAAACAGACATGGCGACAAGAGAGCTTCAGCTTGTGCTCACAGCCTCTTCTGTGATCATTGATGATTTTCTTGATGATCAAATATTGGATGTAGTCCCGATAGTACAAAGCGTGCTGCAACCTATAGTTGCAAGTGAAAGGGCCTCCGGTAGAGTCGAGGGTTATCTCCATCTGGGCACACATTTCCCTCTGTCCAGCGGCCATTTTTGTTCGCCGCAAACTTTTCAGAGCGTTCGCTTATGTTTGCAAACGTTTGCGACGAACACAAAGCTAACGGAAAAAAGTTTGAAATAGTTTGCAAACGTTAGCCTTGTTCGCTGAATTTGAATGCACCTTTAAAATTTCAGTCAAGCATGTCTTGGATAGCTTTAGTAAATTTTTTGATTTTCATAAATCAAGTTAATCCAGGAGAGTAAGGAAACATCTGGATGGCATAATGTTCAGAGTTTGAATAACTGAGAGGACAATTAGCTCATGTCCACATTCCTTCCAGACACTAAATTACATTTACAATTACTTCTCTTTTCACTGCAGATGGCCACCAAGACTGGCAGAACCTGGCTTGACTGTAAAAAGCCCAAGTTTGCAGATGAGTTTTTCTGCCTTGCTGTCAAAGTGAGTTTGCAGTGACAGGAAGATTATTAATCTGGATAACATCATAGAATGCTTCACAGATTATTTAATTCCATATCAGAGGTCATTTTAAATTATTTTTAATGTTTGAATTGCGTTTATTAAAAGGGTGATGAGTTAAAACTTTTGCCCATTATAAATAAATAAATAAATAAAGGTAACCCTTTCAGTTGTTGAGCATCAGCCACAAGAACACATCCCGTGTATTGAGAAGGTCTGTGAGCAACAGAACAAAAAGTGATACTTAAGATTTTTATTATTTATTTTATTGATTTTTGGGCAACTGGTCATCCACAAAATTTGTGTGGCAAATGTGTCTACTGGCAAAGGGGGTTGGACACTATGATATGCAGGTATTTTAAACAAAAGTATGTCTGCACTTGTTTTTGCATGTTAATTGTTCCTTTATCTTCATTTGGATTAGTTTCTTGTTTTGTCTTGCTTGTTTGACCTGGTATGGATCACAGCTCAAAGGAGACACTTGGCCAATATAAGTAGTCAGCTTAGATACACATTACTACAGGCTTTTTTCAGCACCACATATCATTACATTACATTATAGGCATTTAGCAGACGCTCTTATCCAGAGCGACTTACACAGCATTTATTTTTGCATTTATACATAGTATCCATTAATACAGCTGGATATATACTGAAGCAATGCAGGTGAAGTACCTTGCTCAAGGGTACAACGGCAGCGTCCGACCTGGGGATCGAACCTGCAACCTTTCGGTTACAAACCCAGTTCCTTAACCATTATACCACACTGCCGCCCCACATATGGCAGCATGGCTGCGTCCCAATATCCTTCACTCCCCACCTCCCTTCCTCCACTCCCCCACTACCACTCCTCTCTTACCCGGAAGTATGAAAAACTGTCTGAACATTTCGAGTACAAGTATTTGCATGAACAGTGTACAATGCACCTGACATTGCGGTTTGCGTCGAGACATTAATTAATATGTAACCATTAATACGTAATTAAGATGTAATCAGCGACATTAGATTAAAACACAAAGATCCGTTTCTGGGGCATGGAGTAGAGGAGGTGGTAGTGGAGGAAGCATTTTTCGAGTATTGGGACGCACCCATATAATCACTTGCAGTGATGGCTGGTGATCTTAAAGAAGACAGGTTGGAAAACGTCCCTTTAAACTGATTATTGGTCTTAGCCTGTTTTCATTAATTTTCCTTGATTAACAAGTGTGGCAATGGTCTGAATAATCTATCGGCAGGTAAACACAAAGCTTCTTTCTTCACATCATGTTTGGGAGATTAAACCATGAATTAAATCAAGAAAACTCAGTTTTAATCACTATGTAGCTTTCAGCACAACCTGCACTAAAGGAACTTTTAAAAAAACCTGCACTTCAAGATTGTTTAAATGACAAAATCTGCACATTGCAGATCTTTCAATTAATATTATCTGAGTGTGAGTGCAGACAACGAACAGTACATGTATCCACAATTTTAAATAATGTTGATAAAATGTTCACAATATCGCAATGATATTAATAAGAAATGTATTACTTGCCTAATTGAGGAGAACTGGCTGTATCTGATGGTACTGAGTATTTTGTGAATGAATCACTGTATTGTTAATCAAGAAAAATGATTGCAAACAGGTTGAGACCAATAATGAGTTTTGCGCCCTATCAATTTTCAGCTCAGCAGCCACCACTCGTCACTCGGTTTCCACTTACCATTAGCTAGCATTAGAGGAGGCATTATGTGACATTGAAATTGGAATGAAACTTTGTTTTTTTTTACTGTGTTCAGAGCCTGGAGACACTCTACAGCAGACTTACAGCCCGTGCTGATGACAAGGGAGATATAAACATTCCCAAAGGAGATGTTGAGAAGGACCTGTTTCGTGTTCTGTCTTACCAAGCTGAATCGGTGAGAAAAGAGGGATTCCCGTTTGTGATCTGTATCCATGGTCGTTTGCTTGACTAAGCAGCATGTTTTTCACAGCTGTAATGGCATATATTACAGATAAAGACAGTATACAGATAATTAACAGAAAAATGAAAACACAAATAGGATGTTGGACAATCACCATTTTGCACAAATATATATATTTTAAAATTATACAAATTTCAGTTTTCTACACTGCCTCACCAAAAAAAAAGTTGCCATTGCACCTGTCATGCATAGTGCCCACTGTACAAGCCTCTGGAGGCAGTGTTATGATCAGGGGTTGCTTCAATTGGTCAGGCCTAGGCTCAGCAACATTATGCAGCAATAAAATGAAGTCAGCTGAGTACCTGAATGTACTGAATGACCAGGTTATCCCATAAATGGGCATATTCCAGGACGACAATGCCATGATTCATCTGGCTCAAATTGTGAGAAGACTTTACGGAGAGGTTCGACTTTCCCGTCGTCAATACAAGATCTCGGCCAAAAATGAATGCAACTCTGGACGGAAATAAATGTTGCGATGTTGCATAAGGTTGTTGAAACAATGCCACGACGAATGCGCTCCGTAATCTAGTAAGCTAAAGATGGTCCAACGAAATATTAGAGTGTACAACTTTTTTTTTGGCCAGGCAGTGTATATCAGTAGTTTAATATTACTATTTTTATGTTAGTTGTTTTAAATTGCAATCATCACATAATTCAGAGGAAACCATGCGTATGACATAAAACCTGTAGCCGTATTCAAGAGTCCAGAGATGTCTGATTTGAATGTGAGAAGACCCTGTGTAATGCCTGTGTAGGCACTGGCCCAGGAGAACCACCCAGAGGCTGTTTTCTATGTGCAGCGGTGCAGGGATATGCTACTGCGTCTGCCCAAAGAGGTACAGCAATGGCACCCGGACTAGTCAAGCAACTACCGTAATAGCACTCAACTAGCTCCTCCACTCAGTATGGATGACTACAGTTACTCTATCTCTTAGCGTGACGTGTTAGTGAAACGTTCCATTCCAGAATCTGTCAGGATTACGTGTTGTTGAGGCTGTTTTTGTGGATTCTTAATAAAAAACACATCTCTTCCTGAAGGCTTTCAGAGCCGCAGGTGCCAAACTCGAGTTATAAGACGATATCCAACTTGAATTGAGTTGAATTGGTGTGCTGAAAAAGTCAGTGTTATTGTATGCAGCTGTGCTTTCTCTCACATGCAGACTGGAATTGTTGAAAAATGTATTAGCCTATCCAGTAACATCTATGATAAAACTCAACTGGCTTTCATAACTCACCTACAGTACACTATCCACCCTATGAGCCGGTCTGTATCTTACTGTTTCTCTCTCACCTGAAATAGGTTTAATATTAAATAAGGCCCGCATTGTGTTTTCAGACTGGTTATCTCTCTCTTATGTGCTACAACTTTGGAGTCGATGCCTACAATCTAAAAAATTACGAAGAAAGTTCATATTGGTTGAGGTGAGAAAATGAAGTTTTTATGAAGTGATTAAGTTGCCTAACTGAATTAAAGGGGGAAAATAACATTAAAGGCATCTGAAGGCCTCTCGGTATGTGTTGTTAAGATGGCATCAACTTTCATTTTTTGCTCATTGTCAGGGTATGAAATGAACTTTCTCACCCACTGGCCAGAGTGGCTTATGGATTCTAAAAACAGCCATTTTCAACATTTTACCAGCTATATTACCTTTTACAATATAACACAACCTGATTGGTTACCGGAAAAAGTGGCTGCTAGAGTAAATTTCTGTTGTTAAATGTTCATTTCACACCCAGCTCCTTGTTCTTTGCAGTGTTAAGATTTGTGGGTTGTTAGATACTGGAAAAAAAAACTGGGATTGAACCGATTCATAGGAATGCACATGCAATGGCCAGCAGCTCAGATTCAGAAAGAGTGATAGGAGAAACAAAACAAAAAAAAAATAGGGCACAAAATCAAAAAAGGAAGTGATTTATAACCTTAAGTACCGTGTTGTATAACAGAACCTGCCAAGCCCTTCATTGAGACTGGTGGGAAATGCTTAGATATGGGAGGGATCCTGTCTGTGTGATGATAGCTACTGGAATGAGCCCCACTGGTGTGGAAAAAGCTATTAAAAAGTGATTCATTCATTCTGTGTTTCCATTCCTAACAGGCACCTGATCTAAGCAGTCTAAAACGGGTTTTAAAAAGGATAGGGTGCGCTTTAGTATTTCATTGCATTGTACTCTGTTCCACTGTAATGTATTGTATTGTGCTTGCATTAAGCACACTGTGATGCACAATGCACAGGTATGCTGCCATAAGACAAAGAATAATTAATATTTTATGAAATCCTTTCAGGTATAGTGAAGTTTTAGTTTGATATGTAATGCCTGAGTTTCAGCGCAGTGCTGCGGTTTCACTGTGAGTCTAGTGTGCCACTTTGTGTTTTCCAGCCAGAGTTATGACATTGGAAACATGAATGAAAAGTATTCTCCTGGGGCTGTAGTGCGGGTAAGAGACTGCCTCACTGCCACATACAATACCAGGCCAGATCCACACGAGTGTAAAATCAACACGACTGTTACACGGAAACTTTAGCCTTTGTTAACTAAATAATTAAGTTCATGAATTTAATCGAAAGCTGTTAACTTATTAAGGTTGCAAGCCTCCAATTTCCTTTTTCTTTTTTTTAAAGGCAAAAATCTTAAGGCTTCTTGCGACTGTCTACTTAGAATGGGACTGTGACAACGTCCGGGAAAAGGCTCTCGATGCAGTCAACTTAGCAAATACGGTGCGTTCTTGCTGTTTGCTCATTCCTCTAACTCTTACAAATGATGTAATTTTATTACCATTCTTCTAATTAAAATACAATTATTGCTAAGAACCTGTGTTATTGTCACATTACTATATGTGTCATAAATTTACCATAAACTTAAATGGCCATTAAGGACAATTATTGTCAAAACCTTCTTCATATTGTGTTGAAATTTCAGGCAAGCGTGCACCCCTCTGGGCTCTTCCTAAAGACCCGTATTTTATTGAGGTGTAAAGCGCAGGATGAACTCATCAGAGCCGGTGAGATAACTACCCCGAAATAAAAAAAGCTGTTATTTTTATTTTTGATCAATCGTTTCCTGTGATGAGGTATTACATGGTTAGACTGAGAATCAGTCTATAGATACAAAAATATTTTATGTGCAAACCATATTTATTACGTGTTCATACCCACAATTTTCTGTTTTGTGTTTGCGATTAGCAATAACAGAGCTACTTGAATCTGAGGTTCCTCTCGATGTTTGCTTGTGCACGGTGAAACTGCTTATGGAAGAAGACAGGTAAGGCATGACACAACTATTTAAAACATCTTAAATAACCAGTGGTATTCAGTTTTCCCCTTGTAGAGCCACAAGTAGTCAAGTTTTTTTTTCACCTTAATTCATAACCAATTCAGACTCAAGAAACCAGGTGAGAGGAGTAAACTGTTATGTTACTCAATTACTAGCTGATTAAAACCAAAATACTTACACACCCTGCAGCTCTCCAAGGGCAAGGGTGAATACTTTTCTCTTAAACTTTGACTCCACAAATGCACAACAGCTTGTATTGGTCACAGTGTGAAACTGCAGTGCTCGGCGTCTTTGTGACTTGGATGTGCTGTTGTCCTTCGGTTCAGAGAAGCTCTTGCTTTTGAGTTTCTGAAGAGGGTGTGCCAGCATTTCGAGTCGTCCTCAGAGCTGGGCAGGGCTCTTGTCCTGCACATTGAGCTCCTCCTGCAGAGAGGCAAGGAGCTGCTGGCCAGGCAGAAGATTGAGGATGTAATAACAGGTACTATCTGGGGGAAAAAAGCACTGACTCTGTGCTTTGTGTTGAAAGGTGCATTCCTCTATTACTGAGACCTAAAGTTCCAGCACAGGAACCCTGCAGTTCAGCGATATAAGTGATTATCAGACAGGTAGGACCCAAACAGCGGGAGTAATAACTTGGCTTTAAAAATGCATGACTAACCTTAAACCACATCCTCATAGGCCACCACACCGGTAAACCGCTGTCTCATCAGACTCTCACCTGCCTGCATCTGCTCCTCTGGGACAGGGCATCCAAAAACTTTGAGGTACTGCATTGGGGGGCGGGGGATTTTGATTCGCCTCGTCTTGATCATTAGTTTGTTTTTGAAAATGCGTTCTGTATCTGTTGTTTTTGAAAATACATTCTGTATCTGTTGTTTTTGAAAATTGATTCTACATCTATACATTTTCCAATAATAAGCTAATTTATGTGTTTTTTCTTTTTTTTTTGTTTCTACGATTTATCAGGCCAAAAACTATTCGGAAGCCCTGCAGTGGTATAACTACTCCCTGAGCTTCTTTACAGGGGGTCAGATGGAGCAGAATCTGGCCAAGCTACAGAGGAACCGGGCCTCCTGCTTCCTGCACCTGCGGCAGCTGGAGAAGGTACCGCCACAGGCTCTTTAGACTAACCAGATGGTTAGCTCATGCGTTCTTTCCGTCCTCTTTTATTTCCTAACTACAGGAGGTAGGAAACGGGAGTTTCTGGCGCTATATTACAGTTAATCAATATTAATTAAAAGGTGTCAGCGACTACAGTATTGTCCTCGGTCATGTCCCTTACTGAACATACGGAAGAGGAAAGGAATTAGGGAGACAGGAAGTTGGATGTTAAGAACATGGAGCTGAGGATCTGGTGGGACTGTAGAGTCTGTGGGACCACTGTGCAAACAGACAGCGCTGGAGGGAGGGAGGGGGGGTTCGGCTCCTCGGTTGGAGGATTTCACGCTCTTGTGTCTCGGTCTCCTGGCAGGCCAGGGAAGCAATAAAAGAGGCCGAGAGATGTGACCCAGACAGCATCTTCACGCAGTTCAGCATCTTCAAGATTGCGGTTCTGGAGAACAGCGTGGAGAGAGGTACAACCACTCCCGTGCAGTGAATGAATGGACGTGACCACAGACCCACCCCCCCACCCCCTTGCCTCTTTCCTGTGGCTCAATCTCACGGCTTTGTTTGTTCAGCTGCAGAGGCCGTGCAGGCGATTGGCAAGCTGGCGGAGAGTCCCGTGAGAAGCGAGGACCGACTACTGCTGGCCCACAACGCCGCCTCCAGCCTCCTCTCTCTGGCTGCGCAGATCGCACTAGAAGTCAGTCTCAAAAAGAAGATTCACACGGCAATGACAGCGCTAGTCTCAGCTGTATTTATAACAGACCAACAGGGCTGTTTCTTCTTCTTCTTATTATTGCTACAGGTGACTTTAGTTCATATGTAACAGCAGCAGTAGTAATAGCGGTATCAAGCGGACATGATGTGATCATAGTAATGGTAGCTGCTGTTGTACAGTAGTTGCACTAGTAATAGTAGAAGTAGGCTGTGGAATCAGTAGTTTTAGGAGTGGTAGCTTTTGTTGAGGCGATAGTTGTAGTTTATAGTAGCAGCAGTACTAATAGTACTGGGAGTTAGCACTGTAGTATCTAATGGAAATAGTAGTAGCAGTAGTAGTAGTCATTATGGCAGCTGTAGTAGTCGTAGTAATAGTACTGGGAGTTAGTACTGTAGTATCTAATGGAAATAGTAGTAGTAGTCATTATGGCAGCTGTATTAGTAGTAGTAATAGTACTGGGAGTTAGCACTGTAGTATCTAATGGAAATAGTAGTAGTAGTAGTAGTTATTATGGCAGCTGTAGTAGTAGTAGTAGTAGTAGTAGTAATAGTACTGGGAGTTAGTACTGTAGTATCTAATGGAAATAGTAGTAGTAGTAGTTATTATGGCAGCTGTAGTATTAGTAGTAGTAGTAGTAATAGTACTGGGAGTTAGTACTGTAGTATCTAATGGAAATAGTAGTAGTAGTAGTAGTCATTATGGCAGCTGTAGTATTAGTAGTAGTAGTAGTAATAGTACTGGGAGTTAGTACTGTAGTATCTAATGGAAATAGTAGTAGTAGTAGTTATTATGGCAGCTGTAGTATTAGTAGTAGTAGTAGTAATAGTACTGGGAGTTAGTACTGTAGTATCTAATGGAAATAGTAGTAGTAGTAGTTATTATGGCAGCTGTAGTATTAGTAGTAGTAGTAGTAGTAATAGTACTGGGAGTTAGTACTGTAGTATCTAATGGAAATAGTAGTAGTAGTAGTAGTAGTTATTATGGCAGCTGTAGTATTAGTAGTAGTAGTAATAGTACTGGGAGTTAGTACTGTAGTATCTAATGGAAATAGTAGTAGTAGTAGTAGTAGTAGTTATTATGGCAGCTGTAGTATTAGTAGTAGTAGTAGTAATAGTACTGGGAGTTAGTACTGTAGTATCTAATGGAAATAGTAGTAGTAGTAGTAGTAGTTATTATGGCAGCTGTAGTATTAGTAGTAGTAGTAGTAATAGTACTGGGAGTTAGTACTGTAGTATCTAATGGAAATAGTAGTAGTAGTAGTTATTATGGCAGCTGTAGTATTAGTAGTAGTAGTAGTAGTAATAATAGTACTGGGAGTTAGTACTGTAGTATCTAATGGAAATAGTAGTAGTAGTTATTATGGCAGCTGTAGTAGTAGTAGTAGTACTGGGAGTTAGCACTGTAGTATCTAATGAAAATAGTAGTAGCAGGAGTAGTAGTCATTATGGCAGCTGTAGTAGTAGTAATAGTACTGGGAGTTAGCACTGTACTAGCTAATGGAAATAGCAGTAGTTGTGGTAGCCATCATGGCAGCTGTAATAGAAGTAGTACCAGTCATAGTAGTCACTGTATCTGTAGTAGTAACAGTAGTGATGCTAGCTGCAGTGCTGTCATTAGTGGCAGCAGTAGTGACAATGGTGGTGCGCTGAATATGAAAACTCTTATTATTTCTGCCCTGTCAGCATGATCAGCAGACCATAGCTAAAAAGGCTCTGGAGAGTCTGTGTGAACACTCTCAGGACTGGACACAGGTTCTCACTGCCCTGAGGTCAGTGACTCTTCCCATTAGCACTTGGCCGATGGCCACAGACTCCCAGAAACATTAATTTTCGTGCTAACAAGCAGAATTTGGATGCGGCTGTCTATGGCCACACAATAAGAGCCCAAAGTTAGGTTCTTTTGTGTTACTTTCTTATTATCTTCTGCGTCCTATTTTTCCTGCCGATTGCATTATCACGAATCCTCCAGTACCCCAGCTATTAGCTGTTCCTAATCCCTATTGTGTTTGCCTGCCTTGATAGCCTAAATGTATATTCAGCCAATGAAAACATCTCTTCATTGTAGCTGGCTACGCACAGGCAGGATTTATTATTTTTGTCAATAAAAGCACTTTACAATAGCCTTAAGCTAAATGCAGACTGAGGTACAGCTGAGGGAAAGCCTTGGGAGAAAGTTGTTTATTGGGAAGGTACCATAGGAGAGTTATATAAGAGTGAATTTAAGGCTCTAGGGCTTGATTTACTAGGATCTTTTGTGTGTGCAAAACCTTTTATCACACGCAAAACCAATAACATGACCAATGATTGGTTATGGTATTTCTTTTGCACCAATCATTGGTTGTGCTGTTAGTTTTTCCTATGCTAAAAGGTTTTTCGCACGCTAAAGGTTTTAGTAAATCGGGCCCTAAGAGTAGAAAAACAAGAGGGCAGGCTAACATGCAATGTGCTCCATCTTCTTTTTTCCAACGCACCAATGCTCTCATTCTGATATCTCACTGTTGACGAGTTCGGACGGTAGGAAGTAAAGATTTGCTGTTGCTTGGCTACAGTCATTTTTTTGCAGCTCTTCTCTGACCTGAGGGTCCCTGGGACTTGTGGTATTATGTGTGCTTGCTGGCGCTGGCATCTATAAGATGAGTCTGTGATTAAACAGGGATCTTTATTTCAGTACAGTATTCGAGGATTGCATAACAGTCTAGAGCAGAGGTAGGCAACTCCTGGTCCTGGAGTGCCGGTGGCGTTTCTGGTTTTTGTTCCACCGGAGCGTGATCACTGGATCACTGGAGTCTGATGGACGATTAAAAGCCTGAACCTGAATATTCTGTATGGTGAAATGCTCAGTTACTCCAGCACATTCCACCTGCATTCATTACACCTGATTAATTACAATTTAATGCAGTTATGGAGTTGTAGGTTTGGATGGAGCAAAAACCAGGACCGTCTCCGGCACTCCAGGACCAGGGTTGCCTTCCTCTGGTCTAGAGTATCCAGCACTGCATCAAACCTGGACTTGAGCACCCACTCTGCCTCGCCTGGCAGCTATGCCCCCTTGTTCTGCTGACACAAGTCAAACCAAAATGTCTTATTAGAAATTGTCTGATTTCCTGTTTATCTTTCTTTCAGATGTTTAGTTCGGCTGGTGCTTTCTGCAATAGAAGAGGCGCGAGATGAAGAGAGGTTTGTAGGGGCTTGGTGAAAAAGGAAATTGTAGCTTCAGTGTGCCAAAGGTGGCATATCCTTCTGAGAAAATCTTCTTTTTTAACCCATACCACATTGAATGGAAACCTTTGTCAGAAAGTGTATGGTTTTCATTTTAAAGCTTGAATTATGTACTTCAACAAATATTTAAAAACACCGATACAAACAGTGACATTTTTGGAGCCATTTAGATAATTCCATATGTCTTGACAGAGATGCAAATTTGGATGCCCTCAGGTCATATCTGAAGATGGGTGAGTTTCATTTTCTGGTCCGTTTTTACTAATCACAGTCATTTTAAGGCAAGGCAAGGCAGCTTTATTTATAGAGCGCATTTTGTACACATGTGCAATTCAATGTGCTTTACATATATTAAATACATATATGAATATGTGCAGGTAAAAAAAAACGCATATTTTGTATAATTTGTATGTAGTCATTGCAGCAGAGCACACATGACAATATGTGTAGAGTTGTGTAATGTCACACTGATATATCAGTATACTCCAGAAAACGGGAGGATCCACAGAGAAGAGAATTTGCGTCGGACAATTGTAGCTGCGCGAGTCTGGTGTAGTGACCGTAGATCAGAGTGATTCTGCT
>CM040397.1:95496691-95564191 GCA_022702515.1 Ilyophis sp. 1 JC-2022 | reverse complement strand
CTAGCAGCATTGGCAGTTCCATTTCAAATCAAATTTATGAATGGTGGAAAAAAAGTAAATAAAGCGTGTTGTGTGAAATGAAAACAGGGGACATGTCCAAGGACCAGACCGAGACCTTGCTGCTCCTGTATGAGTTTGAGGCTCGAGCCAAGCTGGGCGACCCCAAGCTAGAGACTGTGCTGGAATCAGTGCTGGAGCTGGATACAGTGGAGCCCAAGACTCTGGAAACCATAGCAGGTCAACAACAACAACAACACCAGCAACAACAATAATAATAATAATAATGACAAAATGTATTTGTAGAAGACCTATACAAAGGAACATGCCCTCCTAAAGTGCTCCCAGAAGCCTGGCCTGGTGCACACTACACGATTCACCACATTTTTCCCCCTTTGCAATGCAGGCAGATATCCACTCACAGTTTAAACCTCAACTCCTGTAACGTATCATTTTCTACCAACATAATGCTGCTCTATTCAAATGACAAACGAGATGGGAGTCCAGTGTTGGGCAAGCATTTATCCCTGTTTATGTTTATCCATGTATATAGTGAATGTTACTATGCCTGTTTATAACCTTGTAGGGCAATGTCAGCTTAGTGGGCAGCACCAGATGGCTCTAACACTGGTGCTGGAGTCCTGGGGCAGAGACACGCTACATGATTCCCCATTTGAGGATTTCTGTGGTGTGTTGCCCAGAGTCCCCCGAGTCTGCTGTCATCCAGTCATCATGTGTGTCACCTTGACTTGCTCTGTGGTGTTTTTCAAACGTGTGTACCAGGATTGAGGAGGACTTGACCCTGAGCTTTCAAGCTGTAGCTGCATTTACCTTTGGTTGGCTATTCCGTTCTGTAAACGAGGTGGTGCTGCTTTTCTATTGGTGGAAGCAACTGTCTGTCGACATCAAAAGTGCCCAGACCCGCCATATATAGCCAGTGTATATGTGTTTGATCATTTTCAGCATTGGTAAAGTACAGATGGTTGAGACTTTTTCATATTGAACTGAGTGATGGCTCCAAGCCTCTTCAGTAACCTTGAAGAGTTATAGCATCACCTAACCTTCTCCCACCCCACCTGAGCATACACATATTCTCCCAGAGATTTATACATACCTGTTCAATACCTGAAAAAACAGAACAAATTGCTAGAAAATGTCTAGACAGTGGCATAGCGTACGTATACAGGTATTAGTAGGAAATTAGAAATGAAAGGGGCTATGTTTGCTTCCATCAGCACCTGTTTGGAGCTGCTATCTGGTACTTGATGAGGGTGTTTGTGTCCACAGGCCTGGCCATGGAGCCTCCGGCCCACTTCCCGGTCCTGTGTAAGAAGGCCCTCAGGATCGCACTCTCTCTGCATAAGAAGCAGCCCCAGCCAGACCTTCTGCGCTGCAGGTCAGCACTGTGTCACTCCCTGTGCACCAGTAACGCACCTCAGCTCACCAATGGGAAAGCACCTACTAAAGCCCACCAATGGAAAAGCATGTACTAAAGCCCACCAATGGAAAAGCACCTACTAAAGCATATCATACTGCCAAATACAAACTGCCTCTCAAATCAACATATCTGTAATATAGTCAAAATGTTGGAGGAGTAAGCTGCTTTGTAGGTGGTGCAGATGTATAAACCATACAAAAAAAGAAGAGGTGACCGACCTGTATTGTGTGTGAAATGCATAAATGTGCATATTTAATAGGCATCTGCTGTTAACGGTAAACTGTGGTCCTGAGGGCTCAGTGAGTCAGAGCGCTCTGTTCCCCCGTGTGTCTTTGCAGCCAGTCCTTACACAGCCTGATCCAGCTGTCCCTGCCCAGCGGGGTGTCGGAGGTGGAGCCGCGTGTGCTGGAGGAGGTGTGGGGCTTCTACCAGGAGGCCCTCTCTGTCATTGGCCTGGCGGTGAGTCCGGATGAGTCAGCGCCCAATCATCGCTCACGACTCACGGTGCTTCTGCGCAGTAATTAGTCCCCCCCACCCCCCCCGCTGAGGAACCTCCTGTTTTTATTTATTTATTTATTTATTTTTATCAATGGGCTTCGGCAGCGCTTCAATTAGCAGCTGCTCCATTCACTGACTTCTTCCTGCCAATTTGGGCTGCCAGTGCTTCATGCCAGTGCTTCATGTCAGTGGTAATTTGGATATGAAATCAGCGCGCATGCATAGAGCATGTAGGGCAGGTGTTGCACAGTGGTGTTGGAAAACCATGCATTTATAGCAGTGTAGTGTAGTGGGGTAGCATAGTGGCTTAGGGCATCGGTGTAGCATAATGCTGTAGGATGTAGAGTTGTGGCATAGCGCCATCTGGCTGCACTTTAGGGTAGTAATATAGCATAGCCAATCACATAGTGCCAGCAGTGTTGCACAGAGCAGTGTGGTCGGGCAGCTGTGTAATAACACATTGTATTTATGAAGTGATTTGCTGCACAATGGTATAACATAAGCCGTAGCCTTAGGGCAGAGTAAGCACAGTGGGGTAGGCCACAGGTGTCTCGTTGCGGTGCGGGCACCAAACATGTTACCAGTGTTTTGCTGGTTTGAATTCTTGTGATAATGCCAATATGCTTTTATACTCTTGAGCAAAGAGCTTAGTCTGAATTGCTGCAGTATATTTCCAGTTCTGCAGTTAGGTAGATAGCATGGAAACAGTCCGATAGGTTTTCGTTGCATTACAGCAGCTAACACATGCCAAAAACAAGACATGCCATGGTCAATTCCGGTTATATTTTACCCAAGCTCCGATATACTTATGAAGCGCGTATGGGAGGGCGCACATTTAAGAAAGATGTTGGGGTTTTTTACGTGGTTTGCGCGTGGCAGCCGGAGGAGTTCCCAGAGCTGGAGATCCTGTGGCTGCTGACGCGGGCCTGGAACACAGGGATCCTGCTGTACAGCCTGACCCAGTACCCCGAGGCAGAGCGCTGGTGTGGCCTGGCCATGAGTTTCCTCTGCCACCTGGGCTCCCTGCAGGAGAGCTATCAGACCCAGGTACAGCCACGAAAAACACAAACCCTCACAAAATGCATCTGTATAGTATCGATCAAAATGATAGAGGTGTGGGGGTATCTCGGTGCCGTGGCCTGTACAGCACTGTCCGCATGCTCATTCCGAGCCGTGAAGTCGGCAGTTCTAATCCAGCCACGCGACCTTTGTCACGTGCCTCTCTCCGCATTATTCCTGTCTACACTGTGCTGTCTAATAGAGCTGAAAAATCCCCCCCCAAAAAAATAAAATAATAATTGATACAGGTATGGAGGTTGCTTTGCAAGTCACAAAGATGTATTAGCCATACAAAGAAAGAGGCGAGCAACTAGTATTAGGCATGAAATACATACTTCCATAATACCCATCCCTGAATAGAGCTATGTTAAGATCCGAGCTAAATACTTTTTTAACCTTTAGACAGCAGTAATAGTCCTGCAGGTTACTGACGGCTGTAAAAGAAACATCTAGTTTCATAAATATTCAGAACAAAATTCTTATTCTCTCATATATAACATCACATTTAGGTTAGTAACTTTACCGGCATCTAACCACGTCTGTATAATGTATGCATTTTTAGTTATTGCCAGACCTGGGTCAAAAATTATACTTCTAGGTGCCAATAAAATTAGATAACACCTGCAGATCCCTGATATTTTTCAACAAAATATCACTTGTTAAAACGCATAAATTAAAAATTTGTTCTGAATTTTGGTGAAAATACATGGATTTCTTGAAAGATTGACAGTAGACTGTTGGAAGTTCACTGGTGTTTAATGGGTTTAAAGCATTTCAAATTAAGGAGTTCATCCAGGTCCTTTTATAAGCGCACTTGTCATTGTTTTCCATAATTGCCTTTGCTTTTCTCCAGTTTTGGATTGCAGCTGTAGTGTAATGACTTGTAGTGTAAATACAAATGTACAAACCTGGACCCAATGCATAATCGCATGCTGGCAAGGCCCCATACAGCCATTATGTAATTTATCTTCTGTGGTATAGTGCCACCAGAAAAAAAGCACTGAGCCTTGAGTTGCTGGCTGCATAGTTTGAAGGTCCAACACTACTATGATTAAGGCTTACAGCCTAAACACACAAGATTTTGAACAAAGACATTTTTTTACCTCCATTTCTCTCCAGGAGTGCCTGGAATTATTATATCCGGTTCTTAAGTCTTTTTTTCATGCACCTATAGAACTGTGAGGCGGCCAGGATATTATTTGTTTCAGTTTGAGCTATGCCTAATGCTTGTCCAAGACAAGGTTTGCAGAGGGGATATCAGGAAGTCACGTAAAGGTCAAGTAACGTACAATAATACCGCCTGCGCTTGCATGTTACATGGAACCCCAAAGGCCACATAAGGTCTTGCAATAGTGTTTGGAATGCTGGCTGGTCGTATCCTTTTTTCTCAAAAGCCCTCGGAATACCTTACCGCATTTACGCACACCAAAGGAACAGCACACGCATTTAATATTATACCCACTATCATAGCATTGCACTGGATATTGCATTAGTTTAGCAGTCTGCCCTGCTGCCAACCCCTCATTTCACTGTTATTGTACATTGTACCTCGACATGTGACAAATACTCTTTGAATTGAATTGATATGTAGCAGAAAAATAGTTGAGTTTATATATGGACACATTACTTCACGTTCACTGTCACTTTGATAACGACGCCTTGTGTTCTCTAGATGTCTGGTCTCTATGGTGAAGTTTTGGACAAATTGGACAAAGCCAAGAGAAATCTCATCATGGAGGAGTGACTACTTCAGTGTTGGTCTACCATACTGATCTTACTCCGCTCAGATTGGAGAAGCGTTAAACCCCTCTGGGCCTTCACGTGGGAGCGAAGCCCCCTACACTGTTGTTTTATGTCGTTTTCCCTCTTTCCACACAGCTACAACCATCTCGCTTACTTTTTCACGTTGCATTTACTCGTGTTTAAGTTGTCAGTTCCCACTTTAAAGACGTAGATGGAAGAGATACGTATATATTGGTGAAGAACTGTTAGATTTAACTTTAATGCTTTTAATGCTGAATTAAAAAGTTTGTAAAATATTTGCCTTTGTTTGATAGGAAGCCTCATGAAACCCTTTAATGGGGTGTTTTCCATACTGCAACACATAATCAACCTAGCATTAGCCATCCAGTAATGGATTACTCTTTAAAACACTCTTTTTAAACAGTGATGTTCACTACTCTATTTATTTGAAGCATAATTCATCCAACCTTTTGTTGTGCATTTAAATTTGAGAGAATTAGAAGTTTATTAGGGGCATGGTATTGAAAACATTGCATTTAGCATTGAAGGCTCGCCAGACAAGAAAGACAATAAAGATTTAAAAGAAAATTCGCTTTTTAACCTGGAATTTGTTTTTACCTGTATTCCTCTCACCTGCCCTTGACCAGAACAACAACAACAAAAAACCAGAAGCACTTTTAGCGCTGATGGAACCTTTTGCTCATGACTAAACTCTGGGCTGAATCTCCCAAATGTAGACTTGCTCCTCACACAAGTGAAGTCTCTTAAAATGGATGCCCTACATGTAACCAGCTACAGCACTGGCCAAATCAGTCCCACAGACCAGATAAGATCTGAGGTAATTTGATGCAGATTAACCAAATGTTCTCTCACAGGAGGGAGCTGAAGACCCAGAGACTGTAGCAGGGTCTTGAATCCACTCAGTTCCACTCTTAGACTGATACGTGCTAGCCAGCAGTGATGACATTTCCATTATGGGTCTTCACCTAAATTAAAATACTGCCCCCCAATGGGTAACCATGAAAAGTTACGTTTGAGATTGGCTTGCATGTTGTTTAAATGAAGTGAGTGCATAGATATTCTGTATTTAAAATGTTTATTATTATTTATTGGTAAAACCATTAAATACCAGATGGATACTCAACACCTCTACTGTCAATCTAGCAGAATTTCTGCTCTATCGACTTTCTCTTTAGACTTTGCTTATCTTTCTTAAGTCTTCATTAGCAGTGGCATTAGAACCCCATCTTTGTAATTATCGCGGCGGCCTAAGGATAGCTTCCCCTTAAAACACCGCGTACATTCTCCACTGTGTTCCCCTATTCAGACACCGAGCATGACGTACTGTTAATCTACTGTGCAGCATGTGACAACTTTACATGGGAGCTGAGGGCTTAAAATTGACACGATCAAAAGTTTACAGGTCAGTAACTGATGTCCTGTATCGTATGTGTGAATGTGCTGAAGTGCCCTTAGTGTAAACGATGGTTGACCATTAAAAAAAGAAAGTAAACTTGAAACCATGACCAATAGTCACATATTTTATTTTTCAAACAAATAAACTCTTTGTCCAGTCAAAAAAAAAAGCCAAACAAACCGAAAATTGATGTAGTCACAGGACTGTGTTCCCCTACGACCAGGATTGAGAGAACTAGTTCCTCGCGTCCTGATGAGGGCCCACCTCCTGCAGTCACGGGAGAAACTACTGTACAATCAGGGGGGTCATATTATCTGCAAGCACGTACTGCACAGGTGCTCTCATGTCAACCTTACAACTCATCACCCAGGACAAATCAGGGACCAAAACAACAAAATAAGCCCCCACCCCCCAGCCTCTCTCTGAATCAAGAGCGACACCCTCGTCAATTCAAACAGAGGCATTCAGATAAAACCTCGGAGCACAGCGACCTCAATGGGGGAAAAAATAATAATTAAATAAGTTCTTTGGGCTTTACTGACTTGGCTGACCGAAGGATAGAATACCAGACGCATTGTTAACAGTCAGCTGTGTTATCTCAACATCAGAGAAAAGCAGTTTACAACATTTCTAAATGAATAATTTAAGAAATAATTTTTTAATAAGTCATTTGTAGGTCACTGCCTGCCTTGTACTATTATTATTTATTTTTTAAACATTGTTTTTAAAATCTATATACTCAGACAAGATCCACAAGAAATCACAAGTAGACAGACCCTATTTGAAGGAATTCAATTCCCAACTGACTATAAAATGTGGTCCAATAGAGCAGCTGAAGATGTCTATTATACCAACAATACAGCACATTTGTATGGAAATTAATTTCAGAATATTTCATTGTTTACTTACCTTACAGTTGAGATTTACAAAACGTGTAGTTGTCCCAGTTTCACACACGCGCCAAGCACGAGTGTAGCAAAATCTTGTTTGGGGATATTTACATTTACAACTACCATACCCTTTGAAACAGTCTGTAAGCAGTTTATAATGGCTCTGTTCCCTTCGTTAATTCCCTGAACTCTGGTTTTGACACAGGTATGACAGCTGGTTTAGCAGGGGTGCCTGGCAGGTGTGCATACCTGTTCAGAAACTGCCTGCAGGTACAGGTTCTGGGGGCTCCGGAGGCCCCAGCTTGGTCTTCACCTCTGATGGATGTGAAGTGAGTCTACCGCACTACCCACAATGCATTGAAGGACACACTTGATAGATCCTCCCTGCTTCAAGGGGTAGGGTACTCCTGGGTATTCCACCCTCAACAAGTCAGGCATATCCCTTTAAATGTACATATACACAAAGTGCCAAGATCCTCAGGAGTGTCAGAGGGGACTGCCTGTCCAATTCATGCATGGGGTCATGGCCACAGAGCTGGTCTGGACAAAGCGTCGGCACATTTTTAAAATATTAATAAATACAAAAAAAAAAAAGATTATTTCAAGTCTCACACTTCCAACACCTATGCCACCTTTTGCCCTTCACAAACGGGCTGGTTTCTCAATGTTTCTGGCTCTACCTGAGAGAGAAACGGCTCTCCGTCCACAGATAGTGCCCGCCGTACTCCCGGTCTCCCTGCGCCAATGCGCGTCTTGCTTTATTTCTTCACAAAAACAGCGGGCCCTTTTATTACTGGGAACTGGCATCTGTGCGTTTAAAGATTCCTGAGCTGGCCAAACAAGCCCCTCATATAGGGTGCAACACAGTGGATCAACACCTGCCCAGAACTATTTTAAAAAATGTTTTAATGATCCAAATACACAGGACAAATGAGCTTCATTTCACCAACATTATCATTTGGTAAGGATAAAAGCAAAGCAGTCCAAAAGCTGGACATTTTTTCTTCACTCATATTAAGAGGGACTTCAATCGTAGAACTGTTCTTATTCCTTACCCATTAGCAGGCTAGTGTCCATCAAGACAGGCTTTACAGGGCAGTACCATGTGACCTTTCTGTGTGAGCAGAATTGCTCTGGAAGGCAGAGAAAGCGTGAATGGGTGGTCTGCTGGTCAGCGTTGTCACTGGGAAAAGGGGGTGTGAAGTGGCCCTTTCCTGCTCAAATCTAAACCCCCGCCCCAAAAAATTGAGCCGTCTCTCTCTCTCTCTCAGAAGACATAGAGTTGCACCCTGGAAAACTACAGAACTTTGAGGACCAACCGTCCCCGTTCACTGCACACTCTGGTACAGTCCTCTTATCACTTGGAAGATTTGTCATGGGGAAAGGTGCAAACTATTGTTCCGTCATCTCTTTTGAATAATTGTGCAGATTACGTGTTTGTATATTTTTCTACATAAGGCAGTTTGGTATTTTGCAGAGACCCAGTTACACCTCTCTACCCCCTCTCAACCTAGAGCAGCTTAAAAGATAAATCACAACAAAGAAACCACACAAAAAAAAAAATATTAATGAAATCATCAGCCCTCCATGTAGACAAGTCCGGTGAAGTGTAAAACAACATGTAGTTATATGTAGTAAATCATCTTTCCATAGGACTTCTACGTTGTTGGTCTCAGTAATATAAATTTATAGATTCATGTCCCATTTTCTCCCCATTCGTCCTGCCTCCCAAGTTGTCTTGATTGGCTGCATCACAATCTGCCAGCAGCCAATCAAATAGCAAGCTGATTTCAGATAATTGCAGATCACCAGTTTATAATTTTTGTCACCATTTCTTTTTTTTAATATATATGTATAAACATTGGAAAACACTCCTTGAATAGTACCATTGGGGTGGGGGTGGGGGTGGGGGGTTGATTTCTGGTCCTTGTAGAAAAAACTCATTGGTCTCTGCTTCTCATCTTCCACGTCTTTAATGCAAGTTTATAAACATTTACAAATAGTTCCAGCTTGTACCGTTTTTGTCTTTTCCCCCCCTGCAAATCCTAAATTCTCAAATCCCACTTCAGCGCCTTTTTAAGACATTCTGATCTCCGTCGTTCCGTCCGGTGTCATGAACTGATTCCGTCTTTTTTTTTTCTCTCCCCTTTTGTCTTTTTTAAATGATAAAAATTCACTTGGAATGACATTTCCAGTCTTGAATGGATTTGTTGAGAAACTCATGCAAGGGGGGGTGTGTGTGCGCACAGTCACAGAAATGGTGATAAGACTTTTTCATTTGAGAGTTAACAGAATGATGACAATAAAACTGGATATGAAACATCTGCAAAAAGGGAGGTATGGGACTCGAGTGGGTGGGTTTGGGGGGTACGGGGGGGCTCAGGAGAGAGGGGGCAGGGGGAGGGGAGGCGGGTGAACTCAGCGAGGAACGCAGGGCAGGATGCTCAGAGCTTTTCTGGGGAGGGGATCCAGATGTAGGGCCCCGACTGTTCCTCGATGATCAGCTTGATTTTGCTGTAGATCTCCTCTAGTGAGTCACCCTGTACAATGGCTGGAGAAGAAGGGCAATGGAAGGTGTGAACAAAATACAGTCCAATTTCCTTTAGTGCTGATAAACTGTCTGCATAATTGAGGTACGCGCGTTCACGACAGCGTCCATGCGAGTTGTCGACAATTATGTGCTTGCTTAAACAAGTGTGCGAAAGTGCAAATGTAAAACCCAATATTTTTAATTTGGTTCTGTAGGTGTAACGAACGTGAATCACATATTTACCTGTGAAGTATTCGCCAAACTCTTGTTCCAGCTTCATTGCCTTGTCAAACACTTTATTGGCTTGCTCATATGTCTGCCGCTTATTCATTTCCCTACAAACACAGAGTGGAATGCTCGCTGTATTTTATTCCATAGATATTTTGTGAAATTGGGAATTGAATATTCAGTTCTTGTTTTACAGAGTTAGAAAAACAGGCATTTTCAACCCCCTTCGCTCCACATATTTTGAGGTACAGAACATTCATTCGTTCACAAAATTAAGCATATTTCCTGTTAAACTAAGCATATACCCATATAATTATCAGTACACACTTTATTTTCCAAAATCCAGCCTGTATGGAACTTACATTAGAGCTTCAACAGATTTTGGCTTGATGAAAATGGCGATTGAGTAAAGTTGTGCTTGTTGCAATCGCTTTATGGCATTCCCAGACACGTCCAGGATACAGTGTTTACCCTGTAACAGGAGCAGAGTGGAGATACAGCCCGTCACTCCAAACAGCACCTTCAGACTGTTCTGATACCGTCTGAATATGTTGCACACGCACGCACGCACAAATACACAAACACACACTCGCTGACACAAACACACATGCTACAACGCAAACGTTGACACACGCACTGGCACAAACACACAAGCGCTGACACAAACGCACACGTGCTACAAACATACAAGTGTTGACACACGCACTGGCACAAACACACACATGCTACAAAGATACAAGCGTTGACAAACACATGCTACAAACACAAACGTTGGCACAAACGCACAACCGCTGGCACAAACACAACCGCTGGCACAAACACAACCGCTGGCACAAACACACACGTGCTACAAACATACAAGTGTTGACAAACACATGCTACAAACACAAACGTTGACACACGCACTGGCACAAACACACACATGCTACAAACATACAAGCGTTGACAAACACATGCTACAAACACAAACGTTGACACACGCGCTGGCACAAACACACAACCGCTGGCACAAACACACAACCGCTGGCACAAACACACTGGCACAAACACACTGGCACAAACACACTGGCACAAACACACACGTGCTACAAACATACAAGTGTTGACACACGCACTGGCACAAACACACACATGCTACAAACACAAACGTTGACACACGCGCTGGCACAAACACACACGTGCTACAAACATACAAGTGTTGACACACGCACTGGCACAAACACACACATGCTACAAACACAAACGTTGACACACGCACTGGCACAAACACACAAGCATTAACACAAAAACACGCACTGACACAAACACACATGCTACAAACACAAACGTTGACACACGCACTGGCACAAACACAACCGCTGGCACAAACACACAAGCGCTGGCACAATCACACAACCGCTGGCACAAACACACAACTGCTGGAACAATCACACAACCGCTTGCACAATCACACAACCGCTGGCACAATCACACAACCGCTGGCACAATCACACAACCGCTGGCACAAACACACAACTGCTGGAACAATCACACAACCGCTTGCACAATCACACAACCGCTGGCACAATCACACAACCGCTGGCACAATCACACAACCGCTGACACAAACACACAACCGCTTGCACAATCACACAACCGCTTGCACAAACACACAACCGCTTGCACAATCACACAACCGCTGGCACAATCACACAACCGCTTGCACAATCACACAACCGCTTGCACAAACACACAACCGCTTGCACAATCACACAACCGCTTGCACAATCACACAACCGCTGGCACAATCACACAACCGCTGGCACAATCACACAACCGCTTGCACAAACACACAACCGCTTGCACAATCACACAACCGCTTGCACAAACACACAACCGCTTGCACAATCACACAACCGCTGGCACAATCACACAACCGCTGGAACAATCACACAACCGCTTGCACAATCACACAACCGCTGGCACAATCACACAACCGCTGGCACAATCACACAACCGCTTGCACAAACACACAACCGCTTGCACAATCACACAACCGCTTGCACAAACACACAACCGCTTGCACAATCACACAACCGCTGGCACAATCACACAACCGCTGGCACAAACACACAACTGCTGGCACAAACACACGGGCACAAACACACACGTGCTACAAACATACAAGCGTTGACACAAAAACACACGCACTGACACAAATACACACATGCTACAAACACACAAACGTTGACACACGCACTGACACAAACACAACTGCTGGCACAAACACACAACCGCTGGCACCAGGCTGCTAACAAAGTACAATTAGCCCATACCCTCTCAGCCACGGCTCTGACTGACAGGACGCTCGTCCCATAGAGGTTCTCGTTGAACTGGCCGGCCTCAATGAATTTGTTGTCCTGGATGTCTTTCTCCATCTGCTCCCGTGAGCCCACAAAGTGGTAGTCCTGCCCATCCATCTCATTCTCCCGTCTGGGCCGGGTCGTATCTGCACAGAGAGGGAGGGGCACTATCAGGGCATGAACTTTACTTTTTCACCCACTGGCCAGAGTAGACTAGATTCTAAAAATCACCAGCCGTTTGAAACCTTTTACCAGCCGCATTACCCTTTACAATATAACGCAACCTAATTGGTTACCTGCCAAAGTGGCTGCTAGAGTAGAAAATCTTACCCACCACAATCAACATTTTACCAGCAGTTGGCTGGTGGCGGGTGCTAATCCAGTGTCACTCTAAATCCAGGGACGTGAGAGTTTATTCGGCAAAGAGCAGCTAGTGCTCAGGTAGCATGGGTGGAACGGACTACTTCTGACGGACTACGTCAGAGCTACGCATACATACGACTGAGGAGATGCCCAATAGAAAGTACTTATTATCACTTATTTTATCGTAGCTGAAATTACGACACGAGAGGCTGCCGGATCACTTACGCGGTACGCAGGACCCAAACTTGTGAGGGAACTCCGAGATGAGGTCATCGTTGACTCTGTCTTTCATTGGCCCCAGGATGATCACAGGTCTCGTGTAATGGACTGCAGAGGAAAAAAAAACAATAAGAACAGCAGAAACAAACACGTCAAAAACACTCGCGCAAAAACTGAACCACAGCAGAGACGATACCTGTGGCTTCTAACAGACCAAATGCTACTGTTGAAATAGAGCAAAAACTTACTCTCCTGTCGAATAACAGGCTCGTACGACAGGATCGTGTCCTCCTGGCCCTCTGGAATAAAGAGAGGGGAAAAGAGAAACATCAGCATTGTGTTCTGATGCCGAATGTTAAACTCCACTAATAATAATAATATTTCTATAGCACTCATCAAAACACCGTTACAAAGTGCTTTACAAACTAAGGGCTGTGCATGCTGTCAGTCAGCAGGCTGTGCGATGCAGCTGCTACCATTTCTGGCTGCTATGAGGCGTTCAGTCTGCTTCTCTCACTAGACGGACAGCACAACCATGTGAAGATAGTACAGGAACATAAAGTGGCCTGTGTCCGTATTCCCTAACCTGACCAAGCAACCCCAGACCATAATACTGCCTCCAGAGGCTTGTACAGTGGGCCCTAACACTGCCTCCAGAGGGGCTTGCACAGTGGGCACCAACACTGCCTCCAGAGGCTTGTACAGTGGGCACCAACACTGCCTCCAGAGGCTTGTACAGTGGGCACTAACACTGCCTCCAGAGGCTTGTACAGTGGGCACTATGCATGACGGGTGCAGCAGCGACTTTATTTTTGGCCAGGCAGTGTAGTAAGAGGGCAGATCTAGGGGCTCTCTCATTTCCATCCTGTCCATGTCCATTAAGAGTCAGCAGGTAAAACGAAGGCGAGGCCTTTATGAATACGAGGCCTGGATTGAGGAACGGGGTGACTTCATTATGGGGGAGGGTGACTTACTGGAGCTGCTTTCACTGTCGCTTGTGTTGGATGTCAGGCATTCTGAGGGGGAGAAACGAAGGTTAGGGGACACTTCCACAACAACAATTCAATCAGAATCACATGCAGGGATTTCTTTGTCTTTTTTAAACCAGGAATCCACCAGTTCTGTTGCATGAAAAGGAGAAATAACTTGCTCCCCTGCCACAGTTATTGTGCTTGGTCTTTTTTGGAGGGGGAAACAAAGCAAATGTCTAGGAGCTGCTGTTTAATATGACAGAGAGACAGCCCTTTGGTGGTTACACTGTGTGGAAGTGGTTAGAGGTGACAGTAATAGGAAATTAAGTGTTTCCTTTTACAATGTCCCTGCTGACCTTCCACACGGCCCAGTGTTTCCGGCAGAAGGGCTCGTCTCTGCAGGGACCGATAGAGATACAGGCCACATGTGCCAAAGAAAACAGCCAACCGTAGAGGCTCATTCCCTCAGCCCGCCCGTCAATCCATGAACAGAGTGCGGGGCATCAGACCCTGATCCTGATCCTACAGAGCCATACTGACAGGCTTCTGTTCACACAGGCCCGTCTCATCATGCAAGGACCTATCAGCTTTTAACAGACCAATTCCCAGGGGATTGTGGGCAATGAGAGTGGTGCGGTCGGTGGATTACAGGTCTCACTGGGGCGTCCTGCTCTGGGTTTGGGGCAGGGGGGAACCGGCTGCGTGACAAGAGAACCACACACTTACTCAAACTCTTTGATCCATAAAAGTCATCGCTTAACCCTGGGAAGTCCTGAGTGTCCCAACGGGCGAGAGCAGGAAAGGAAGAGAGAAGAAAAGCAGACAGGAAGAAGAGAGGTTAGTGAGCGCTGGACAGGGTGTGCGGAGAAAGAGAGAGAGAGAGAGAGGGGGGGGGGGGTGTGCAGGGCCCTCTCACGGAGTGGACGTAACACCGTTATGCTGTGCTCGCTCGCCCGCTTGCTGGCCAGGGCTCTTTGAAGACCCCTCTGCCCCCTTCAAAAGCAGCGCTCTGTTCAACAAAGGGATTAGGAATAAGCAGGAGCACTGGTACAGTGTTCTCAGCCTCTTAGCGAGATTCAGAGTTCACACTGTGTGTGTGTGTGTGTGTGTGAGGATGCTTTAGGCACTGTGTGTGTGTGTGTGAGGATGCTTCAGGCACTGTGTGTGTGCGCGTGCGTGCGTGACGAAGCTTCTGCACTGTGTGTGTGTCTGTGTGAGGATGCTTCAGGCACTGTGTGTGTGTGTGTGCGCGTGCGTGCGTGACGAAGCTTCTGCACTGTGTGTATGTGTGTGTGAGGATGCTTCAGGCACTGTGTGTGAGGGGGGAGGGGGTTTCTGGCTATGTACGCAATTCACAATCCAGTGTTAAATTTGCTAGATGAAAGAGTCCAAAAAGCCCTTGAATGGCGAGTTAGGCGTGAGCACAGAGGCCCGGTGTTAGTCCAGCAGCACACCTGCGGTGCCCCCCCAGAGAGGGCCGACACCGTGCACCCTGGACTCTGAGTCCCGGGACTGATGGGAAGGTGGAGGTCAGCAGCAGCGGAGGTGAGAGAAGGAACCAAACGAGAGAACAGTGCGTGTTAACGAAAAAAAAACACCCTCTCGTCACGCGCTGGTACTTACGTTCTGACTCCACACACTCCTGCACAATATTCTCCTTGCTCTTGTAAAAGGGGAACTTGCGCGAGAGGTTGAAGCTCTTTTTACGCTTTACTTTGACTGACTGCCGGGGAGATGCACAGATGGGGGTGAAACAAAAGAAAAACAGAATGGGTTTCAATGAAATGCACAGAACACACGCAACACAAACACAACAACTTAAAAACACAAAAACACAAAAAATAAACTGAGAAATCAATTACAACAATGAAATCATGGTCATGGCAAAAACAGTAAAGGAAATGAATGGGAATTAATGAAATGCATGAAAACACCCACACTTCAATTAAATTTGTACAAAGCTCTCCCATCATTAGAATTATATTGTCTGCTCAGGCTTCTAAGCAGTAAACTGCACAGGTCGTGCAGACACGAGGCCCACATCGGCAAGGGGGATATGCTCTTGAAAACATTATATGATGATTTGATTTGAATCTCATCAGAATTTAAAAGAGGGAAAAGTTCTTCCTCACCAGAACCTCCTCGCGAAATTGTAAAAGAAATTAGCTCAGTAAATGGCTTTTGGGTTTTAATAGCGCGCTGTGGAGAGCAGTAGAAAGGAGTCAGAAGAGAGCGGTTCATGGCATGTCCTTCTCAGCCAGGTTGAAATGATGGGTCCTGCACGTACACACACCCGTCTCTCTCTCACACACAGCAGCAGCACCTTCACAGAGCACAGCATGCAGGTTACCCCTCACAAACCTGGGGTCAGAAACACACTCACCCTGTTGGACTCTATCATGCCCGTCCTGGCGTGGAACTTGACCGTTTTTAACCTTGCACGCTCTTTCTTCTCCACCCTACAGAGGAGCAAAGATCAACCGCAGGGTTTCGTTGGGAGTACGACTAAACTGACAACACCCCAAGGACTTTTTTAAAAATTTGATTTTTGTCATCCACATACCGGCATGCATAAATATCTGTTAAAAAATAATAATAATAAAACTTGACTTGCAGACTTGCTCTGCTCCTTAACACAAAACCACATTATCCCAAGGGTATTCATTCCTGCCCTTGAACAATAAAAGCAGCCGAATTTTTGCGGCTGATTTGATCAATTTTAAGCGGAGGACAGGAAGGAGTAACGCGGAACGCGGCTGAGACTGGTACCTCTTTTTGCTGGGGATCACCCCGATCTGTTCGCTCTCGCCGTGCGGTGTGACCAGCCTGGCCTGCCACCACTCGTCGTCGGAGGCGTTGATGACATGCAGGATGTCCCCGTAGGAAAAGCTGAGGCCTTGGCTGGGCAGGCAGCTGTCCCGGGTCCTGTCGTAGTCAAACAGAGCCCTGCGCAGACGGGAGAGACAGAGCAGTCAAACAGAGCCCTGCGCAGGCGGGAGAGATAGAGCAGTCAAACAGAGCCCTGCGCAGACGGGAGAGACAGCAGTCAAACAGAGCCCTGCGCAAACGGGAGAGACAGAGCAGTCAAACAGAGCCCTGTGCAGACGGGGGAGAGTGCATGCCTGTTACAGGGAAACGGAGCGTCAGTATCTACATTTCAAAAATAAATTGTACCTCCACCTCAGCTGATGTGTGGTGAGCATTCTGGCGCAAAATGGCTGCCGTTGCATCACCCAGGTGGGTGCTACACATTGGTGGTGGTTGAGGAGAGTTTCCCCCTCATCATTGTAAAGCACTTTGAGTGTGAGAACGGCACTATATAAATGCAGAGCATTATCATTATTATTATAACGCTCAAAACCAATAACATATAATCAACTCAACAGAACAGCTCTGAGCCCAGGGCTGAACACTGAACACATCCTAGTGCTGCCACACAGATGGGCCACACAGGTGCTGGCGCCACACAGTAGAAATGTGTGCTCCTCTGGTTTGCTTCCTGCTAACTCCACTCCTCAGTAGTCTTCAGGAGAAACGTCTATTCGGCATAGATAAGCTGCATGTTTTACATGTCAGACTGAAGCTGGTTTTTATCGTGCCTATCAGCACAAAGCAGAGGCGAAGTCGCCCAGCATAGCACAAGCTTTCCAAACAGCACACGATTAGCCGTGAGACTACGGTGGAAACGGGAGATCAGACAAACATAACGACTACATAATAACTATAAGCCTATATCCTTATGAGGGAAAGTACTGAATACACTACCGCTCCACAGCGGCTCATATCAGCTGCCCCGTCACCACAGGCTTAACTAGACATTTTATTTACTGACCAGGCAGTCAGTTCCCATGTTCCTCCCATCTCCCCTTTTCTGAAACATAGGGGGTCAGGTGGTCTCCCAGGGCTACGTTACAGTACTGAAGTCCACCAAAATTCCACACAAAAACAACATTAACCTTATTGAACAGATCAAGGCGCAACTAATTAAGTCTTTCTTTGTGGCTGGACAAAAAAAAAAAGTTATTTGAATATAAAAGTATAAAATTCGGTAGAGGTATATGTCCAAATGGCATATACCGCTACCACTTGCTCTTTTTGAAAGACCAGTGTTTTCAAGTGGGCGTGTAAATTACACAGCAAGTAGGCAGAGCCAGCGAGGGAAGAATTGGTGCCTGCATCTCACTGTTCTGAATCGAGTTCTATGGTAGGGACACATCGTAGATCAAGCTAGCTATCATTGCTATTTTATTATAATGTCAGAAAATTACAGTGATAGGCTACGCCACGGGTGTCAAACTCATTCCATCGAGGGCCGAGTGTATGCAAGTTTTTGTTTTAACCATGCTCTACACCAGCTGATTCCACTAATTAGTGCACCTCCTTGGTTGAAGAGCTGAGCTAATTAGTGAAATCAGCTGGTGTAGGGCACAGTTGGAACAAAAACCTGCATACACTCGGCCCTCGGTGGAATGAGTTTGACATCCCTAGGCTACGCTATTAAGATGTTTTGGCAAACAAAACCAAACAGGTATTGAGTGCTGTCGGTTAGAGTGGAGCTCCTCCGGTATTCCCCCGATATCGGGTGATAAACGCGTCGTTTCCATATTTTTACAGACATCAGTGCGTTCAAGTTGCACTGGGAAAGTTTGGGCTTTGCTAGCAAACATAGCTAAAATGGCTAACAAGTAGCCTACAACAATGACATTTTAACTTTTAAATGTATATGTTTAATATTCTGTATCGAAATGTTTGTCGATACAAAAGCATTTCATACTGAAAACGGGAGGTAGAGGTTGATTTTCCAACATGGAACATGGTGCGTAGCCTAGCTAAGTGTTACAGACTTCTGGCTGGCTAATATTTTCACGATACCAAACATAGATAAACGAAGGGCCGTAATTTCCCCCGTTTGTCTGGAGACTGAGCTAATGACGGTGGTATTTTCTCAGTATAACTGTTACGCTAACTTGCCAGCGAGTTACGTGGCCTCTCTTGTCTCATAACTTAGAAACGCTGCAGTGCCGACAGGCACTACACTAGCAGTAAAATGCCCAGCCCCTTGGCCTCTGCTTCTGTAACGTTATAGAGTACTCAAGTGAGTATGTCAGTCGTGGGCGGAGTCTGGTTTCGGAAGTAAATTCCATATAATGGAAGATTGAATGGGCTTCGGAGACTATCGACTATTTCTTGAAAACTGATTCATAGAACGAGCCGAAACGTTCCTGGATTAGCTTGTGTGGTACAAGGATATAGACCATATATCGCATGTTCCAATTTTTTTTTTTTTTAAAGTAATGCATTAATGATTGTAGTTCGACAGTTTGCGAATGGGCGTTATATTGAACAATCCGGAAAATTGAGGGTAAGACATAATCAGTAGAAATGGTTTAAAAGTCAGCTTTAGTTACGTAGTCACTTGAGTACTCTATTCAGCGTGACTGGCGTTGTCTAACTCCGCCCATAAACTGTAAGCGATCTTGGCCATTAGTTCACAGTAAAGCAGGTAACTGGTACATGCGCAGTAGTTTGGGGCGATATTTCTGCTCTCATTACAGGTAGAAAGTTGGCTGAGAGCTCATTTTAATCAGGAGGAGAGCTACTTTTCTACAAAACAAACATCTTGGGTGGAATTCCCCTTTAATTCATTTTCAGAAGATGCAACTGTTATGTTTTGGCATCAATTGAAGGAAAATGTTGGTCACACTTTAAGTCTCCATGTGAAGGCTTTATATAGCATAAATCATACATACGAGACATAAATCATACATAAGCAAATGTCATGCTCCATAAAGGGTGACAAAACACCTTCTTATGCAACATGTTATGCCAAATGTGACATAACCAACAATGTCACCTGGCTAATCATTATACTGGGTGACATAAAACATGCTTATGTAGGAGGCTCGGCTAACTGTGACATCTGGCATAACGTGTTGCATAAGAAAGTGTTAAGTCACCCTTTATGAAGCATGACATTTGCTTATGTATGATTTATAAAACCATTATGTCATGTTTATGAAGGCTTTATATAGCATATATAAAGCCTTTATATGGAGACTGTTTAAAGTGTGACCGTGACGTTTAATGTTAAAATCTGGAGCTGCATTTACACATTTAAAACCCCTTTTTATATCCCTGTGGATTGTGTTTTTGTTCTAGCCATCACATGCAGTTGGATGTGATGAGCCAGCATTTTTGGACAGCCACAACCAAGGTCAACTGGAATCCAATCCATATGAAATGAGACTCGTCATTGCCTGGATATTAGGAACTGTGGCACAGTGTGGTCATCTCTGCCCATTTCAGCAGCCTGCCTGTTTGAAGAGCTTTGTGAAGCTTACAAGTTGGCTAGATATAATGACCCCGAGTTTAAATATGTATTCTTTATTTAGCTAATGAACAACAGATTGATCTAATAATTAGCTAATTATAGCTAGCCAGCTAACAGATGTGTATTGAAAGAACTTCGAAAAAAAAAAATGTGACAAAGCAAAACATGAAGTCACATGCTAGCCTAGCATAGCGGTCCACGGTTTGACTTGGAACTTCCACATTAAGTAACAAATGGGGGGGAAATATGCATTGTTATAAATATGTTTACCACAAAACTGAGGGGCAAAGCCAAGTGAGAATAATTTGTATGTGAAGTCCACACAGAAAGACGGACACAGACGGACACAGACAGACACAGACAGACAGACACCCTTTCGTTTAAAATTTTCATGTAATAAAAAGGTATGGATGTGGGAACTTAAAAGCTTCTGTCCTTGTTTTCAATGGGAACTTCATTGCACTAATGTTTCCAATGGGTAAACGAACACCCCCCACCCACACACACGCGCACACCCACACACACGCGCACGCGCACACGCACACGCACACGCACACGCACACCTCCGTTTACATGGAAATTCTCTACACTGCGTTTATCTAAAGCAAACAGGGAAAGAGAAAGGCAAAGACAGGCACAAGGAGCCAGTGTTATCAGAGAATCACACTCCCACCATTAACCCAGAGCAGTGAGCTGAGGAGCGCTCTCAGGGCAATCTGCCCTGGCTGGCTCATGACAAACAGGCTCCCAACAGCACCGTCCCCGTTACAGCCTTACTGTGACCGCCTGCAATACCGTACTGGGGGCACACCCAGCTTTATGGAGAGAGGAATAGTACACAAACCAGCTGACTCTCTGTCTCAGTGTAAAACACACACAAAGGCAGAGATGCACACAAACATGTTGAAAACAGGAACAAAAGCTCTTAATTTGCAGACTGAAACGTCCCCTGAAGGCAGAGTAGTGGCCTCTGTACACAGAGCAGAAGCACAGGGCTGTAGTTACCCCTGGACAGAAACCACTGCTCACCAATTTCTCCTTTCATAATTCAGTCACGTTCAAACACCTGCTAGAGCTCCGTGTTTCTGTGACATACTAGTGTCGCATCTGACTAACTTTACAGGGATAGTTCACTTTCTCTGGTTTTTGATATCATTTTTTTTATTGGCCCCAACGGTTTTTATATACGATGGATATTTTACATACTTATAGAAGTTTCTGATGGCCAGCAGGCTTGGTGAGTTACTCAACTTGCATTTTATTGCTTTAGACCAAGAACCCCTGAATGCCTGTATAGCAGCCACTGCAAAGCTGGCCCAATCAAAAACATACACTGAAACTGAAAAAACTAAAATATATATCAAAACCCCAGGAAGTGAAAAATCCTTTAAAAACATTTCACTGGAAAACCTTACCCTAGTTTCGCAACTAACCTTACCCTTCTCCTCTGCACAGACGGCAGTCACACACGTTAACCTTGACCTCTTTCTCCAGTCACGGACCTGCATTGTCCAGAGTCACCTGTCGCGCAGGTTCCGAATTAGTCACACTTTAAGATTACCACTGGATACCAGAACAATACAATGACAGGCAGGCCTGCATTTTAGAACCCAATTCGTTTAGACAATCATACCAAAGAGCAAATATCAACAAAGACGGAACAGAAAGCCAAGTATTATGTAATAGCAAACTGCATAAAAAAAATCCATTAAAAAATCTTTCTTCATCCCATAGACTTAAACTTTACAAGTACGGGACTCCAGGGTACAATGAATCAAGCCGCCACACACACAGTAAGCACCGTCCGTAACACAGAGTCAATGTTTCTTATGCTGCTATGTTTATGAGTGTTGGTAAGGGGTCAGAGAGCACAGCTCCAGCTGGAACACTGACTCCCTCCGCCCACCCGATGAGAGCACAATCGCGCCATTAACAGTAAATTCATATGACAATAATGCCATTCATAATGTACTATGATACCAAACAGTACAGTACTAAGCTCATGGCGTGCTGTGAGTGCATCTTCAAATCGGTCTTTTTTTTTCTTTTTCTCTAAAATAAGGAGAGCAGACAGTTCGCCCTTCTTTCATACGCTTTACTTTATTCAGACAGGGAGAAAGCAGAGAGGGCAACAGATGACATGCGTAAGATGACAGGTCATGGGAAATATGCATATGGCGAGTGAAATCGGCTGCCCTACAGATTGAACCACGCGTCTCACCCAAGCCTACAGTTTTCAGTCATTAAAAGATCACACGTATAGATAGCTAGGTTAGAAAACCAGCTATTGAACTGTGCATTTTCACAGAATACTTGTGGCCAAGTTATGACTTAAAACTCAGCAAAGCTATTACCAAGTCTATGACTTATCTGGTTTACTGAAGGTTTTATTTAAAGCAATTTTACTGTACATAACTAATGTCTCTCCAAAAAAAGGCTCAATTACAATTGCTCTCGCTTGTTTCTAACAATTCATAAACTCCTGTTAAGACAAGTCAAATGTGAATGGGGGGGCTTTCTGGTGGGTGGGGCTCTGGGGGTGAGCCACCGATGAAGGAACGAGCGTGTCGAACAAGCTGAGGAGTAACCTCTCAATCGCTGCTAAAACGCACATTTAAAGTGCAAATTAATACAAACAAATCTATTTGTAGTTCTTCTCCCTTTTCATATTGAAAGCTACAGATTGCACTGAAGTTGTCTGGACCAACTGAATTGGGGCTTTTGGGAAGTTATGATGTCACACCTACCAACTGTGCAAGTGAGTCCCAAACACTGATCAGCAATTAAATTACATTCGTTTGGCCTGTGGATGGGGGGGTGAAAGGAAGATTTCCCATGGGGTTTAGTCACGCTTTAAAGACACGGCACCCCATATATATGATCTGTGAGGTGCCGTGCGGTCAGGTGGTGAGATTGCGGTCGACGGCGCGTACCTGACGTAGAGCGAGCGCTTCTCGCTGGTGCGCAGGGAGCCTGACCCCGAGCTCATGCTGCTGTTCATCATTTGCTCGCGCAGGTCGTGGATCTTGGACTCGAAGCGGCTGTACTCTGCAGGGGGACATACAGACAGACAGGCAGACAGACACAGTCAGACGAAACACCCGCGTTATGCGCAACGTCATCATTTGCAGTGCAGTCTGATCCCCCCCCGCCCTCTTTGGCCGGAGATGAGGATTGGCGGCCTCCTTCTTAAGTGATTAATGACCTCGGGAGCAGATGTAACAGGTCCTGCATCCGTGTCAGGCCCGTCTACAAGTATCACTTGTCAGATAATCAATAATGCATATTAATTAACTTTAAACATGCAACTCATCACGGCTATAATTTAGAGAAAAAAAAAGTCCTCCTTCATAAGATTTCTCATCATTCATCATCTCGTATAAAACAGATTTCCTGTTAAAAACTGAATGTGATGCACGGTCCCGTTCGAGCCACTTATAAAACATGCAGGGCTACACACGAGTGACCTGGTCAGGCGCTAAAGACGATACGCTAGCAGGAAGGCCAGCGCATGCCAAGGTGAGATCAAGCTATGGCAGAACAGGAAACTCCACGAGTGACAAGTCAGGAATGCTGAACTGCACCACGTCACAACGCAAAACCAAACATGACAGGCTGACACGCTTGCAAAAATGCATGGTGGGAGTTGCCACAAACAGGATCTTGATCTTGAGGCGGAGTCAGAGGCTTCCACCTGCGGTCAAACAGGTTGGGCCGGGCCCACAAGCGAAAGAGCAATCATTCATACATTCAAAAAAATAATAAAATACAGTCCAAACCCTTGAAAACAATTTGACATTCTGCCACAAAAATTAAGGAGTCAGGTCTCACAAACAATAGTACCTCTAGGCAATGCTCTACTAAAAATTCCCTCTGAGAACGCACAACCTAACCACGCCCCGCCCCCGCCGGAGAGCAGACACTCACGGTTGGAATGCCGAGATGGAAGGGCGACACCACCCCAGCCGAAACCCGGAGAGCGGAAATCAAAGCAAACAGAAACTGCGCCCGAGACCAGCTCTGCAGGTTCAGGGGTTAGCGCGCGCGGTGCTGGGAAGTGACGCTACAAGGTACGGTAACCCGACACCACCTGCCTGCCCGTAACCAGGGCAACGCCCCTGGCACTACGGGAACAGAAGTGCAGCACAGGGAAGAAGCACGGAGACTGGATGGTCTGTGAAAGCACACTGAGCTACGGTGAGAACAGGAAGTGACTGAGAAAAATTGTGGGAAAAAACAGATAGAATGACACAGGAGAAGTTGGTGGCGTATTAAAACGCAGACTAAAGAACAGGTTCATCCACTGCTCCCTGTAGGCAAAGGAGACGCGTGCTTCATTCCGCTTGGTTTTGAACGACCTGCCTGTTAACAGTGAGAGATCAGTTTCCAGCAGCGAGCAGGGAAGGTGGGAGAGAGGAGAACACACATGCACTGGACAACAGTGGAGACAGCTGTCGTTTGCTCAGCCTGGCTGTCACAAGGATAGTCAAGCAATCTGACACCAAGTTAGTCAAAACGCAGCGGGAACAACCGCTCCCTATCGCCCTACCCCCCAAACACACACACACTCACACGTTTACACAAACACACACGGATGCATGCAAACACACAACCCCCCCCCACCACACACACACACACACACACACACACACACACACACACACACACACACACACACACACACAGGAAGCTGAGCTGCGCTCACCACTTAGCTGGAACAACATGCAGCATGTTTGGAGGCTGGCCGTTTTAAAATGACCCCTAAAGAGGACAGTGATAGCTCTACAACTGTAAACTGGGTCACTTGTGCTTTTTGCTGGGATACTGCTCGTCCTCATTACTTGTGGTGGGGGGGGGGGGGTGTTTTTGTTCTTGAAACAGTAATACAGTATCAGAAGCCTGTTTGTGTAATAAAAGAGGACCTTGAAGGGGGGTGCACTAAAAAGCCTCCTCAGCAGCAGGTTCTGTTGATGACAGCCACTGTGGTCCCCAAAGCGGCCAGACAGGGAGGGAAAATCCACATTATCTCCTACAATGGCAGCCCGGCGCAGACAGAGGCCTTGTAATAGAGCGAACCCCACTGAAGCAAGCGCTTGTGCATGTCGCATGCATGCCGCCACCGCAGTGAAATGCAAGGAGGCTGCTAGATCCGACGCATGCCAGTGTTAGCTCCATTGCTCTGACCTCCTGCGTCGTGGGGGGACCCGCACTCACTACCGCACGATGCAGGAGAATGGCAACAAGGGACGGGATGATCACGCTGTCTCCATTCGATCCGTGAGACGAGCCAAAGTAGCATTAATGAAACACTAGACAGAAAATGAATGAAGAAGAAAAAAAAAAAGAAAAAAAAGAGAGAGAGAGTGGCTCCCACAGAGCAATTTGTGCTCTGAGTTTATGGAGTCCTCCACATTAGCTTTTAATTAGAGGCCTGCATGGTGAGGCTGCACTCTGGCTCCCGCGAGGAGCCTGGCATCGTGCCTCACCCTGGTTATGATGAACCAACATTTAAGCCGAATCACCATTCCGGCTCCAGTTTCCCAGGTTGCACTGTAAACCAGCAGATTGGCCCATACGGGATGAGACTAAGGGAGGGGGGGGTGTGTCTGAGGGGAAGGCAGTAGGCTGGCAGCCTGTGTACATCTCTATTTCTACTACAGGGAAAAGGAGCAATGTGCCCTGCTCTGGTTAAACATTGGCAGCCTTAAGACAACCTATCTACAGCCTGCACCACCTACCGCCCCTCAGTTTCACCTGTGAACGGAGGACTGTACAGAACGGCCAGGAAACACACTGTCGACCACGAAACACACTGTCGACCACGTACAGCAGACACAGGAAGCCGTCAGTCAGAAGACTTGCAGCCATGTAAATATTAGCGACTCAAATGGTTATTGCCAGGTGTCTTAAAACAAAGGTTACTTGGAAAAGCCAGACCTTGCTTCTCCTCATGATCCATACGGACGCCCAGCCAAAATCACATCAAATATTTTTAAAAAGGTCAAATAATTAAGACAACAGAGTATCACATTCTGAATTCTCACCTCCTCTGGCTTTGCCCTAACATCTATGCAGTAAATCTCGACAAGAGACTGGTGTCTTGGCACTGTATTCAGATTATACTGATAATACTCATAGTTTGAAAATGGCATTAGTGATTCACAGTACTTCCTACAATTATGGATTTGTGTTGAAATGAACACAAATTGTACAGTTCAACACTTTCCTCTTGTCAGCTGCCTGTTATATTACACTGCCTTATTTTAACTGTTCCCCACATAAATACAATAATGGTTACACTTTCCATTCAGAGCCATTCAAAACAGATACATAACACCTTCATAAGATCCAGATAGTTGTTCATAAGAACCTATCAAACACTAAGAGAATGTGTTATCGTCATTCATGGCAAATGTGGTTTTACCAGTGAAGCAGGCACATATGGTAAGGCTAGTGACAGAGCACACCCTTTCACAGCCTATGTCAGTTGATAATAGTCTGTTAAGGTGCTAAACAATTGTTAGGTTGAAAAATCCATTTAAAAAAGTGTCATGAACATAGCTACCATCATATCAAAAGAATTAGATGGTAAAATACCATCCCGGTTGCCATTAAGTTTTGAATGGCAATAAAACTTGTGCCACAGATTTGGGACATACGGCAGTAACTAATGTACTACTCCCTATCAACCAAGACTGTCCAGATACAATCTGCAGGCTCTACCGATCCTCCCACTCCATCCATTTAAAAGCCCCACTGCAGCCACAATTATATGACCTTTATGTTCACTAAAACAACAGCACCTCAGATAGAGCTGCAGTCCACAGGCTCTGCACGCTGCAGTGTAGCGTTTGATCGGAATATCTACAGCTACACAGGATAGCATGCTGTGACAGAAAGCCTATAATGCAACATTCCTACCATAGCTTGCATAGGGGCCTGACCTGAACACACATATTTCCTCTCATTGTTTTTACAACATGTACAGAAACTACAACAATTAGTTATGGAAGCTACACATTCAACCACAATCGCAGTTTATTTATTTTACAAATTAACACTGAATTATATAAACTAATTTTTTTTAATTTTAATTTTAAAGCCCTTCTACAGGAAGACTACACACAGACTTAGCTATTTGTATGCACAATCGCTACTCCCATCCAATTCAAAGCAGGGCACCTGCTCTTTGCCCCCAAGAGCTTACTGGTGCAAAGCACAACAGCCACTGGATTAATTATCCACAACACCCTCGGCACTCTGAAACTTACCTTTAAGGGGGATAACCGTATGAAATGGATTACTAAACTGTCACCAAGGTCAAGATATTTAAACAAACAGCATTACCATTCAGCTATCTGTTGCACGGTTGAAAAGTCATTAGAACTGCCAAAAAAATCTGTCCACTTCCTGATCATTTCCACGATAGATAGCGGCACAGCTTACGAATGCAATGTTTAACACATGGATCCCGTCCTGTACCTCACAGACTGATAATATAGCTGTAAACCATGACGCCTAAACGCCCTTTAAAAACGACCAACAAGCTAAAGTTAGCAAGCTAGCTCTCTCTAAATCCCTGAACGTTGGTGTTTTGAAAAGTATAAACCGAATGTAGCGTCTATTGCCTTTGAAAACAACAAGCAGCACTTTATATAACTAGCTAAATATGGCACAGTAAGCTTATACCGAAATGTATATATTTACCTGAAGAGGTGGGGGATATGGTTCTAGTTATATTGAGGAGCATTAAGTTAACTAACTACTTAGTTAAAGTTCTCCTTAGCTACAATGAAAAAATGAGCTAACGTTAGAAGTTACTGTGTTAATTACGTTAATGTTACTTCTGAAAAAATGCTTTATAACGGATACATGCTATAAAATGTCCAAAAATAAACGCACGTCAATTGGGAATTAAATAATGGTAGATAGTGAACTAGCTAACACAGGGTCGAACAAAAAACATGATGGTAAAACACAAGTGAAAACATTCCAGGATAAGGTACCTTGCGTTAGCTAGTAAGTAAATTCTCTCGCTTATTACTTTGTTTTGCAAAGGCAGGTTCACATCAGCTAACTTTAGTTGTACAATGATTAGAACTATAAATGAAGTGGTGATGTTTCATATGACGTTAGCCAGCTAACTAGTTAGCTTATTAGCTACAGACACTCGTTTCCTAGATATCATGCTTAGCCACCTTAACGGCCTAGACACAGATAGATATACCTAGTCCTAGCCCACTTGCTTAGTCGCTAATCTACTTTAACGTTACTAACGTTTAGTGTTCGTTTCTATACTTCAGTGGCAATCTGTAATAATAATAACTGCGGGTTATCTTACCAAAAGGCGCTAACTGAACTCCACCAGGTTTATTAGTTTATCCTTTTCTGGAGGAAGTTAGCCAAACGGGAAAATGCAGGGGGTGTCCGAGAGATCCCAAGAGCTCACAGGATAAGACGAGCACAGCTCCCCCTCTTCCGAATCGGGGGTTAATTAGTTAGCTATCATTAGCTAGACAAATGTTTCAGTGCCTTTCCCCTTAAACGCTCCTCCCTCCAGCGAAACACGAAACAAGGACAGCGCCAGCACTCCGGAGAAAACTTGCAGTGTTGTGCAGTTGATTGCACCAAATATTCTCTCATAGTCCTGTGGCGACCGGATCTTCAAAAGTTATAGCCAAGCGAGATTCCAGATTATTCAGCAGATCACATCGTACCCATCCCCCGTTTACACGAGTGAAGTCAGTTCTGAAAAATTGTTCTTCTCCCGCCGGGTTTCCCTCTCTCCAGCACGGGCACTTCCCCGCGTTCCCTCCCCCTCTTTTCACGTCGTTTGCCCTTCCAAGACTTCAACGGCTGCTAGCAGCCGGACACATTCAGGACATCACCAGGCTCGTATTCGCTCCACTGTTTAGCGGTTAGCAAACGATGTCCTTGTTCGTCGACCAGACATTGTAATAGGAGGGGAATGAATCTTGCCGCAGATAGCCAATCAGCTGCACCTAACATGTCCTCATTTGCAAACCAGGCCCTCCTTTGAAACATTGAAGGGAAAGGCTTACCTACCTGCCTTAAAGGGCCAGAAGTACCTAACAAAGGCAAACGCCCTTTGCCCGACTACTCCCTACATGAAACCGTATAACACTTCTGAACTCCCCCCCTCTCGTGGGCTCGTGGTTTTCACATCTTTAAGAACAAACACGATACTGTATTTCTTTCCATTTTCCTCCCATTGAAAATAGACTATATGCAACCTTCCTAGAAACTATGAATCGAAAAGCAATGATTTACTTCACCTTGAAAACAGTGTTTCTCACTAGAATAAGGCGAAGATGAGGTGTCATACCTTCTGGTCGGTACTGAGCGATAATGGTGACCGTCTGTCCTGCTCTCTTTAGCGCTGCCGCAGCCTGCTCATGCGTGGCATTGCGCAGATTCACACCGTTCACCTGTAAAAATAATCATCATTCTTCATGCGCTTTGTTACCCTTCCCAGACAAGGCCAGTATCCAGGTCTCTCATCACATAGAGATTTCAGCTTACTGTGCTTACAATTTTATGGGATAACAGGTGTGCCTGCAGTCATTTTTGAGAAAGTGAAGGGAGTAAGATCAAAGGCTTTGTGAGCTGTGCTGAACAGAAAGGGGGACGCACCGAAAGGATGCGGTCTCCCCTCCTCAGCTCTCCGCTCAGGTCGGCTGGACCCCCCGCCAGGATGAAGGAGACGAAGATTCCCTCGCCGTCCTCCCCCCCTACGATGTTGAAGCCCAACCCTGTGGTGCCCTTGTGGAGTAGAACTTTTCGGGGCTCCCTGCCAAACAGAACCACAAAATCAGTACACCAGAAAGAGGGAGAGAGAGAGAAAGGGAGAGAGAAAGAGAGAAAGAGAGATACAAGAACAGTAAATCACATAGATCCAAATATTGAAAAAAAACCACATATATTCATATATACACTGTGCACAAGATAGCACAACACATATTTTATTTGCAGCATATATACAACCTGTGACCTGTATCATTTTACCTTGAGCAGTAGTTTCTATACATGTTTGAAAGTGAATACTTTCATATGAATTTACAAATAAAAAAACACACTTCCATCAATATGATTTCACATATATGGAATGCAGTATTAATTCTTTGTCCAGTTGAAGCCAGAAAAGACGGGTAAAAGCTATAGCTCGCTTCAATGCAGCTGAGGCAATCCAATCCCGACCACACTCGCATAGCTGCTTCTTAACATACCACATTGCATTAGGACAACAAAGGCGGGATAAGTTTTGAACACCACAGTCATCTCTCGGTGGTTGCAATGTGTTCTGAGTTTGAAGCCAAGAGTCCACTAAGACCTGGGTTCTTTTACCAAAGCAAGAGCAAGTCTACTACCTCCAGTCCTTTCCTCCAAAGCATGCCCACGTCACGACACACACGCGCGCTTACACACACACGCGCGCACACACACACACACACACACACGCGCACACACACACACATGCACACACACAGACTGTGAGATGCTGAACTTATTTCTGCCTCATGCCTGACCGCTCCACTGCGGTTCTCTTTTAGCGGCTGTGACTCATCTCTCCAAGCGGGCGGTCCATGTTGTAGCTGCACTGTGTTAGGATCGCAGGGAGGCTGAACCGCTGCTGGAGACTATTGAAAGTCCTCAGGAAAAAAACATGCTGTGGTTGCAGCAATGTAAAGCCCCCTCCCCCTGATAGAAACACACACACACACACACACACACACACACACACACACACACTCACACAACCCCTTCTCTACAGTGCGATATGCATGGTTTTCATTACTGTTGGTCACTGGCTGCATACTCCATTCCGTGGCACACACAGGACCTGTAATGGTTTGTGTTTGTGAAGAGCTCTGTGCTGCCCAAGAGGGCACTTTCCACACCAACCACATCACATGTGTGTTAATCTCTAGTAGTATTGTAAGCATATAGGAAGAAAAAATCTGATTTTTTCAATTTAAAAAAAAAACGCATTTAAATATTTTATTTGTGCTGCAAATGTTTAACATCAATTAAAATATTATATTGTGGTATTAAAAGCACTACTTCATATTGTTACAATGAAGCCAATATAGTGCCATAAAAAAATAATAAAGCTTCAAGCATATACACTCTAACCTGCACTTACATAACATATTTAGCATTATGCTGATATTGGCATAATGAACCCCAGATGGGCTGATAGCTGTGGATCAGGCCTGGCTGTGGGGAGCCTGCTCTGCCATTACTGCATAATGCCGCTCCCACAGGGGAGAGCTGACTACAGAGACTCACTGATACCCCATGTCCATCACTTCTAATGGACACACATGTACAAGCACATGCTGTACAAACATACACACACAACTCTACTTCCCCAGGGGGAAAAAAGCCTTTGAGAGAATCACACAGGGTCTCTACAATGACTTGCGCAGTTATTGGCAGATCTAAGAAGCAAAAACAGGAGGACTTCCAAGCCCTCTTTCTGTGAAGCAGCACAGCAGCCCTGTCCCTGGCATCATAGCCCCTCTGTCAGACGGACTATGGAGACGGCGGGATGAAGTTTCTGGTCTAGGTCAGAGACGTAGACGGCGCACGCACTGTTACCTGGGGCTCTTGCTCCAGGTCCTGAGACACAGACTTGTCCTGTCCCGCCGCTCCGAGTGCGGCCGCAGAGAAGACATGGAGGACGAGATATTGACTGTGAACATGGTGGCGGGAGCTGGCCAGTCCTGCCCGCAGAGTCGAGAGAGGGTGCGATCGTGTGTGTGTGTGAGGAATCCAGAGCTGCCCGAGTGTGATGGGAAGCAGCTCCGCTCCGGCTGTCAGACTCGAGCCTCATCGTTCGCGGGGCCAGACTTAACCCTCAGTCACCCACGATGACCCTCTCTGCTTCTCGACAGGTCACTTGAATCCATCTGTCTCCACCTACAGACCTCTTCCTGTCTGCGTTGGCTCTCTGTCCTCTCTCTCTCTCTCTGAAGACTAAGGACCTGTGAAAGGATCTGTCTAAAGACGGTGCTGAAGTGGTGCGGTGTCCTAAATCAGCCTACTCCTCCTGCAGCACGCTGTCTCTCATCTTTCATTTCTGCCTGAGTCCAGTTCTCTCCATGGCACACCAGCATTCCAGTCCATCAGCCCAAACCTTCTGGAGATTAGCAGCACAGCTGCTAAAGCAGCTCCTGGCTAATTTGTAAAAGAATAAACAGCCTCGCTGAGACTCGTAAATAAAGCACTTTGTGTGCGCCCATATATCTGTCATCAGTTCAAAGTGATGAGGAGCAAATGGAAGCCCATGATCAGGGTTTCAAACATGCAGGCCCCTTAAATGCAATTGAAGGGTGGGGTGTGTGTGTGGGGGTGTGGGGGCGGGTGGAAGTACAGAGATCCGTGAGCAGGCGCAAATGGTGGGAACATGATAGGAGCATTGCCTTGGGACGGCATCGGAAAAAGAGGAGTGAATTCCAGAAGGGTATGAAAAACACGCATCCGGCTCCCTCCGCCCTTCTCCCTCCTTCCCTCAGTCCCTTAAGCTTTTTCATCAGCTCAAGGAATGTAAACCGCTGTACTCCTGTGAAAAACTCTTCCTCTCTATTTTACCCTCCCCCTCTGCTTTGATGCAGACTGACATTCCCCAGTTGTGATGTTCGGCGTGCTGACGCGGGCTGGGCAGGGGGGGGGGGGGGAGGGGGCGGGGGTGGGGGTGGGGGCGGGGGCGGTCGTGAGGTCGCAGCGCCCCAGCAGGGCGCCGTTTCCCCTCTCCCCGTCTCGGTAATTGGCTCCTGTTGGGTGATTAATGGCGGTCACTGCTGACACTTTTTTCCACAAATTCACAGAGGAGACACAGACTCTCCCACAATGCACTTTCTCTTTGGCCAGATGGCTGACGTGTGCAGGGTCCTCTGACTGGCACACACTGGTAAAGTAATACTGCTCATCTGCTTTCTTCACCTGAGTTTACTCTAACAGGGCCTCCTCCACTCACTGTCACTGTTTCTGTCCCTGATCACCTTTTGCATTCTAATTTTATGAGGGGTGGGGGCTCTTTTCGGAAAAGGTGACAGACGGTTCAGGATATTTCAGGCCTGCCTGAGAAGCTAAGAATAAACCAGCTGCTGTGAATGATTAACAGTTTGTATTCGAGGCGCTCTGCGAAGCTCTGCTATGATTCCTCTGGCTCGTGATGAAGACATCCTACCTCCGGCTGAAACCCGAGAGGCGGTCCTGTTACTTGTTACCCATTGGGAAACATGGCTGGTCAGAAAGGTAAAAGCTCCACCGTGGGGATAATGGACCTCAGTCAACCCCCCCCCAAGTCATTAACCCCCACGCTGCACAAGCGTATTGATCTCCTCACGCTCACACTCACGTACACAAACAGTGCTGTCAGTCCAGCCCGCCATCAGAACACCGTGGTGTAACTTCCCACGTCTGCAGGAAAATCAACAAAAGCGCAGACCTCGGTCCTCATACAGAAATGTGTGCAAACCGAAACAGACTGCTATACCGCCGAGAGACAGTCACTAAAGCAAGTGATTAAAAAAACCCTGAAAAGGTCAAAAAACGAAGAGTGAATATGAGCTTCATTGATTGGGCTGTTGTGTCCATCTCCCCTTGCGTCTATTGCTGCCTTTCTATCGTTCATATTACTGCGTGTGAAATACGTATGCTTAATTACGTAGCATGTTTTTTGCTCTCTATAATTGTATAATGCCTTTTGTTTCTTCCGTAACGTATTGTGTTGCTGTGAGGGGAAGGCGGGATTGTGAAGAGCCGGGCTCTGCTGTGGTGTGTCAGATCGATATGTAAATGTGCTGTTGATGCAGTGTGAGGGGGATGCACAGATGGGCAGAGGGCCGATCGGAGCGCTTCGCTCTGACTCAGTTTCCTCACGCAGAGGACTCACGCTGGAGCCTTCCCTCAGCGCAGCGTCTCGGTAAATAAAGCAGAAAATAACTCCTTAACAAAACTTTACTGTGAATCTCCCGGAGCTTGTGAGTTAAGTGGCTCTGACTGGACTGAGGTCTAGACCGGCGCGGCACCGGTCAGTCTTCACCTGTGGCAGGTGATGAAAGCGGCTGTGACAGGCCCTTGGAAACCATGACAGGCTCATGGGTTCATAAATGCACATCTGCACATTGCCCTTGCACTGTGTGTGTGCGAATGTTTGTGTGTGCATGTGCGTATCTCTGTGTGTGCGTGAGTGTGTCTGTGCGTGAGCATGTGTGTCAGAGTGCATAAGTGTGTGTGAGTGTGCATGTGTGTGTGCTTGCGTGAGCGTGTGTGTGTGCTTGTGTGTGTCTGTGCGTGAGCATGTGTGTCAGAGTGCATAAGTGTGTGTGAGTGTGCATGTGTGTGTGCTTGCGTGAGCGTGTGTGTGTGCTTCAGGGGACAGGCTGCCCTCCCATGCTCCTCCATGTTCAGATGAGACCAGACAGCTGCAGGAATGCGTGTGGCGTGGCCCCTGTGCGCAGGATCAGCTCCCACTTCCCAACACATTTATCGAAGCAGCAGGGCCCAGTGGCAGAAAACCACATTCCTGTGCTGCACGGCAGCGTGTGTGGACCTTATGGGCCACTGTCTCAACTCCCAGCACCTCAAACCCCCAGTAACCCCCAACACTTCCCCTCTTCCTTCCCTCCTCCCTACAGTCTGTCTGTGGCTAATAGATATACTGCAAAACCAGCACACTGACATACAGGTCAAACACACACACACACACACACACCAAACACACTACACGTATATAGACTGACATGGTGGCATTCTGGTTGACAAACGCAAGCACATGTAGCTGCCAGTCACCAATAAGAACACAACGGACATGCTTACAAATAAATGGAAGACATTCACCGATTAAGAAAAACCAGCCATTGTTACGCAGATGTTTTTAGAACATCATTTCTTACACAAAAGCACACACACACGCACACACGTAAGCACACACACACACACACCCACAGGCTAACTAAACTTTCACTATACTGATACACATGAGGGACACACACACACACACACACACACACACACACACAGGCCAACCAACAAAATTCTCACTATACCGATACACGAGGGGGACACACACTTCCTCTTTCAGGCCTGTGCTGCAGAAGAGCAGGCCAGGCTGGCTCTTCCTCGCTGTCCTGGGCCTCATTAGTGGGGTGGGGGGGAGGTTATGGTCTGTGTGTGGGGGGGGGGGTTTAGTTCTGCACAAGGCGGGGTTTTTGGGGAGGGACCTCGGGCATGACAGATGGCGCTGAGCAGCTTGTGAGATTGACTGGCACTGCCAGGAGCGCTTGTGCAAAGATGTGTGCCTGTGTGGGGGCTTGGTAGGGCTCCTTCATTACCCATCACTTCAGTGCTCTTGTCTTACATAGATCTCCATCTATCAGCACCAACAGCAGCCATCTGTTCTACACCCTAATGCATGTGAGTGGGAAGGGTCATGTTACCGGAAATCTACTGTATGGGATTAGTCACGGAGACCCATGCTGTAGTTCCCAATGATAATGATCTAAAGTACATAATGCTATCATGTATGGATTACATACCCATACAACTGAACATGAGCAACCATATCCCTTAACCCCTTTTCAAAAGTATAAATGTATACAGTATCCTTCAACTCACATTCACAGACACACACACATCTCACACGCAATCTTTTCAAAACAGACTGGGCACAGGGAGACAAGAGATCAAAATAATATATGGAGGGCTGAACAAATACTGGAGAGACAGCACTCTATATGAGAGAGAGAAAGAGAGAAATAGGAAGAGAGGAGAGAGAGAGAGAGAATGGGGGGGAGAGGGGTGATTGAAGGTTTGCTTGGTCATTTGTTCAACCCTCTCAGACAAGCAGCCATAGCAGATCACCATGGCAACAACTGAAGCCAAACATGCACATTTAATAAAACAGTGCGATATTAAATTATCCTGTGTAATTTCAAAATCAATTTAGACAGGTTGTGCCATGGGGAAAAAAAAGCTCACATGCAAGCAACATACTGTATGCATACAAATGATACAGACAGACAGACAAAGTAAAAAGACAACAGACCAGTAGCCTACAATCAGACAGAGGGTGAGACATGTATAGACTGCTACATACAGACACATAGCCACTCCTGCTAAGTCACAGACTGTTGAGGGTAGCACACAGACACAGAGGGCCCTGAGCTTTACAGCGTGTGAGTGAGACTGTGTTGCACTGACAGGATCTGAACGCTCAGGCATATGGCTAACCCCACTCTGGCCCTCTGGTGTGTCCGCCCCTCTCCCATCCCTCTGCCACAGAGACAGCACGACCAAACCAAACCAAACCAAAACCAAAACCAAACCACGGGCACAGCAGCCGCCCCTCCCTCCCTCTCCGGCTGGGGCAGGGCGGGACAGGGCGGGTTGGGGAGGGTTAGCGGAAGCATAGCGGAGCGGAGCACGTTGCGGTGGGTTAGTACCTGCCGGAGAAGGGCGCCACGGGGCCCTGGTGCAGGGCCACGGCGGGAACGGGACAGAAGCCCGCGTCCCGGGGCACCCCGCTGTAGAAGTGGGGGGAGGGGGGGACGCTGTCCTCCAGGGGTTTGTGGATGACACTGTAAATGGGCTCGGCCCTGGTTGGAGGGGTACAGAAATCACACTGTAAATGGGGCTCAGAAAGATGGGAATACAGGTACATACACACACACACACACACACACACACATACATACACATACACACACACATACATGTACATACACATACATGAACGCACGTACACTTGCAAATCACCATAGACTGGGGTGTGGATTAAGCCACCACAGTTCTAATCCCCCCCAAACATCATCCTTCAATGCTTCTGAACCCTCCCCCTCCACAGGTGCTTCTACAGATGGCACGGCTTCCCTGTAGCCTGGGGGGCCCTAACAGGCACACCTTTGTCTTTTGCACACCCAGCAGCAAAAGACAGAGGTGCCCATTTCCTGTCCAGTGCACCCTGCCCCCCCCCCGTCTTAGAGAGAGAGAGCATCTGAGCCAGTGCCAGGGGTGGGTCATGTAACCACCGGTTGAGTCCATAGACATACATATTAACCAACTGTCTGTTTTTCTCTACCAGAACAACCTGCTTGACCCGCATCAGTCCGGCTTCAGAACCTGGCATTCCACCGAAACTACTCTCCTGGCCGTGATGGAGGCACTCGTCACTGCTAGAGCCTCCTCCATCTCATCTCCTCTGTCCTGATTCTACTTGACCAGTCTGTGTGTTCACGGTCAACCATGAACTTTTGATCTCCACACTCGCTGAGATGGGCATTTCTGAGACTGCCCTCTCTTAGTTTGTATCGTATCTCACTGATAGATCCTACCAAGTCTCTTGGAAGGGTTCCGTCTCTGCACCTCATCACCTTTCTACAGGAGTACCGCAGGGATCTATACTGGGTCCTCTGCTGTTCTCCATTTATACAAAGTCTCTTGGTTCAGTAATTAATTCACATGGCTTCTCATACCATAGTTATGCTGACGATACTCAACTCTTCCTCTCTTTCCCTCTCTCTACCCCACAGGTTAAAAAGAGGATATCTGCTTGTCTGGCTGACATTTCTGAGTGGATGGCTACCCATCACTTGAAGCTCAACCTTGACAAGACAGAGCTCCTCTTCATGCCATACAAGACCTCCCCACTACATGACCTCTCCATCACCGTTGACGGTACCATGGTGGCTGCCTCCCGCTCTGCAAGAAACCTGGGGGTGGTCCTGGACGACCAGCTGGACTTCAAAAAACACATCAGGGCAACGGCACGGTCCTGCAGGTTCCACCTATACAAGAGGATTCGACCGTAGCTGACCACCTACTCCACCCAGCTTCTTGTCCAGACTATGGTCACCTCACGCCTGGACTACGGCAACTCCCTGCTCGCAAGCCTACCAGCCTGTGTCATTCTGCCTCTTCAAATTGATCCAGAACGCAGCTGCCCGGCTTGTGTTCAACTTCCAGAAATTTTCGCATGTCAACCCCTGCTGAAGCCATCCACTGGCTGCCAGTTGCAGCCAGGATCAGGTTCAAAGTTCTGATCCTGGCCTACACTGCAGCCAATAGAACAGGCCCCGCCTACCTGCAGGACTTAATCTAACACTATGTTCCTGCTTGACTACTTCGCTCTACTACAGCAGGGCAATTTGCACTTCCCCCCCTCCGTGTCAACGGCTCTCGCTCGTCTCGACTGCGGAGCTTTTCCACCCTAGCTCCTCAGTGGTGGAACAAACTCCCCATTCCCCTACGTTCTACTCCAAGACTGCCTTTGTTCCATCGTGGCCTGAAGGCGCACCTCTTCAGACTCCACCTTGACTGATTTCCTAATCTAGGACGTTTTCTCATGGTACCTGTTTTCTTGTCTAACTGTTTGATGTTATAGTTCATAATTGTATTTAGAATAGAATTATAGTATAGCTGATTTACCCACAGCTTACTGTGAACTACATTCAATGTTCATTACTAGGGATAGCTGCTACGTTATGGGAAGGACGTGCTTTTGTTTTATCTGTTCTGTAGTTACTTCGATGACCTTTCTGTATGCACGTTTTGTATGTCGCTTTGGATAAAAGCATCTGCTAAATGACTGTAATGTAATGTACGCCCTCAGCCAACCAAAGTTTTGAAGGACCCGTAAGTAAGCCTGTACTGCTCGTGAGCTGTGAGCGCAAAAGATTGGAGCTCCCATTAAAATGAATGGGAAATATCGGACCTTTGAAGGCGAAATTTAACTTCCCCGATGTTATTTTCAAACTCGATTAACAGTCGTCACATTTCATATGAAAAGCAGACTATGAAAATATGTAAATGTTTTAGGAAAATGTAAATTCACTTATGGGCCAAAACAATCATTGTTTCACAAACTGCTACACATAATGAATGCTATGATCACACTCACACTCTTTGGTTGTGAAATCAGCTTGGTCTTCTCCATTGATTTCAACGGGCAGAAAGCTTTTTTGCGCTCAGCAAGCATACTTCTGGGTGCTTCACTGCCTGGCTCCTCCCACCCTCTCCAGTACCTATATACGCTCTACGGTTCAGCCCAACACCGAGAGGAAGGAGTGAGAGGGCGACAGGAGGGAGGGCTCTCATTGACTGTCACAAAGTGTGCAATCTGGATCCACCAATCAGGATTCAGCTGGTGTCCTACTCTTTATGCGGACCGCCTCAGGCCTGTCGCTATGTCGCTAAAACTCCAGCCATCACCACCTCACCCAACAGGACCACACCACAGGAAGCTCGAGGATGCTCCAGGCACCACACACTCCACACTTAAAGTTTCCGCTTACCCATTCCTGCTTTCTTTGCTCTTTTTCCCCCCCATAAAACGTACCAGTGAAATTCATAGTCAAGCATTGCGCCACAAAGTTATAAAACATAAAGGTTTTGAAGTGTAAAAAAATATGTAGCGTGCATAAAAATAAAATTGTACAGTACCCATTGTTATGTTTTAAAAGTGGCATGATTCCATTTTAGATTTCCAGTCACAATCAATAGGTTGTATTTTATTGTCAACATATGTTTTCAGTTTCTTATCACTGCTTTTTTTCAGGCCTCCAGTCTACATAGAACATTCTCTTGAAAATGGTCAACAACAAGGGAAAACTTTAAGCCAAAGCTGAAAGAATTTAATGAAAAACTTTCATGGTTCACTCGTGGTAAAAACGCCTTTTTTCTTTTTTACCACAAAAAGAAAGTGCCCATCAATCATTTTACATGTGATTACACTAAATTGTTGTAATCACACATGTATAAAATCACTATTGCTAATTGCCTCAAAGCCTCTTGTAATATCCTTGATGAGGTACAAAACACTGAGGTTGTACAGAAAGCCATCACTAAAATATATGATATTAAGTCCCGCAGTTTTCCTAACAAGCTTAACAACCTCTCCACAAAGGCATGTGACCACACAGTATATGTGGCAGGGAGTGACTGGGTTTAATTTCTCTCAAATAAAGAGCTGCCACCTGAGAAGCCATGTACTTATACAACCTCAAGGTCAGGGTGTTCACCGCACTGATCCTTCACTATCCTTTGTGACCCACGTTTTACTACATGCCTTGTATAGTAGCTAATGGAACACTGCTAGCCAGACAAATACTTGACAAAGACATTGTATCACTGTAGTTGTCTGCTGGTTCAGATGTATAGCTCAATGCACATTCGCAAGAACAAACATCAAAAGAGCGTGAACCAGTCAAACAAGAATTACATTAGCATCTCGTCACTTTTGCTGTTGCAAGTTTTACATTTTATGAGACCCCATCGGTCTACTGGAGTTTATTGGAATAATATATTTCTATTGAGAGTTACCTATAAAGCTGAATCGTGTCAAGCCTAGTTATATAATAGCCCGCCATGATCTAAATTATTTCCCTTTAATAGTGGATGAGCCACCATAAAGCATGTTTAAACATAAGCACCGCTGTTGGTTCAAAGGCCTTTGAGAGACAGGTAACTCACCTGGTGAAGTCCTCCTCCCCCAGCATGTGACGAGGGATTGGGGAGTACCTGGAGGGCGTGACCTGCGGGGGCTGGTAGACGGACTTGGGCTCGACCGCGCCCATGTAGGCCATGCTGGAGTTGTGGGCGACGTGGTTATCGACCATAGTGGGGAAGGCTGAAGGGAGGGCGAGGCCAGTAGGGAGAAAAGAAGGAATATTAAAATGGAGAACCACCAGGTGGCACTGCTGAGCAATGCAGGGCGGGTCAGGCAGTGAGGGGGAGTCGTAGGCCTTGAGTAGCAGCGACTCAACAAAAAAAAGAAATCCAAGTCCTACACTAATGTGAGCGCTCCGGAAACAAACTGTACATGAAGAACACAAAATGGCAGGTACAGTATTAGCCTTCTCCTGTTGGTACTGTATCATGCAATAGCTGTGTGGTTTTTCTGTGTGTGGTGGAGGGGCGGGGGGTGTTAAAAGCTTTGGCAAGGTGCCCCAGGACGTGGGCGTATGGGAGAAGGAGAAATCTGAGAAAGCCTCCGTTCTCAGTGGGAGGGAGAGAGCGGTGATTCGTGTCTGGGCAGTGGGCAGCAGCGCACCATGTGGGAGTCTGGAGAGCTGATTCACTCGCGCACCCCGTGCCCATTCTCCGTACCCCCAGACTGCACCACACAAGCCAAACACAAAACAGGAAACAGCACCACCATCACACTGAAGCGGTTCCCAAACTGTGGGCTGGGACCCATTGTAGGGCCTTGGGAGTGGAGAGGTGGGATGCAAGACACACTAATGAAAAAATAACTTGATGTCTATACAGTAATACACTTTCACAACCACTCCAATTAAACTAGAATATGAAATGCACTGCACTAGTTAAACTCCTATGGTCTATGCAGGCACTGCACTAGTTAAACTCCTATGGTCTATGCAGGCACTGCACTAGTTAAACTCCTATGGTCTATGCAGGCACTGCACTAGTTAAACTCCTATGGTCTATGCAGGCACTGCACTAGTTAAACTCCTATGGCCTATGCAGGCACTGCACTAGTTAAACTCCTATGGTCTATGCAGGCACTGCACTAGTTAAACTCCTATGGTCTATGCAGGCACTGCACTTGTTAAACTCCTATGGTCTATGCAGGCACTGCACTAGTTAAACTCCTATGGTCTATGCAGGCACTGCACTTGTTAAACTCCTATGGTCTATGCAGGCACTGCACTAGTTAAACTCCTATGGTCTATGCAGGCACTGCACTAGTTAAACTCCTATGGTCTATGCAGGCACTGCACTTGTTAAACTCCTATGGTCTATGCAGGCACTGCACTAGTTAAACTCCTATGGTCTATGCAGGCACTGCACTAGTTAAACTCCTATGGTCTATGCAGGCACTGCACTAGTTAAACTCCTATGGTCTATGCAGGCACTGCACTAGTTAAATTCTATGGCATATGAAATACACTGCACTAGTTAAACTCTATGGTATACAAAATTAATTGCACTAGTTAAACACTATGATATATGAAATGCACTGCACTAGTTAAACTCTCTGGTATATGCATGCACTGCACTAGTTAAACTCTATGATATATGCATGCACTGCACTAGTTAAACTCTATGATATATGAAATGCACTGCACTAGTTAAACTCTATTGTATATGAAATGCACTGCATTAGTTAAACTCCATGGTATATCAAATCAATATTTATTTATATAGCGCGTTTCACAACTAGTTGTCACAATACGCTTCACAGAAAAACCCAGCCTAAACCCCAACAAGAGCAAGCCAAACGCAACAGTGGCAAGAAAAAACTCCCTGGTGAAACTAGGAAGAAACTTTGGGAGGAACCAGACTCAGAGGGTGAACCCATCCTCCTCTGGTTGGCTCAGGGTCTAGGTCTTAATGACCAGCATGGTCAAAACAGCCAATGTCTATTTATTTGCTGCACTAGTTAAACTCTATGGTATATTAAATTAATTGCACTAGTTAAACTCTATGGTATATGAAATGCACTGCACTAGTTCAACTCTATGGTATATGCATTCACTGCACTAGTTAAACTATATGGTATATGCATGCACTGCACTTTTAAACTCTATGGTATATGCATGCACTGCACTAGTTAAACTCTATGGTATATGACATTCACTGCACTAGTTAAACTCTATGGTATATGGCATGCACTGCACTAGTTCAACTCTATGGTATATGCATGTGCTGCATTAGTTAAACTCTATGGTATATGAAATTCACTGCACTAGTTAAACTCTATGGTATATGGCATGCACTGCACTAGTTAAACTCTCTACTCTAAGTGGAGCTTCATGAAACAAAGTGGGAAAAAATGGCTGGGAAAGAGCATCGATTCCACTGAATAAGGAGCAGGAGAGGAAAAGGGAGAGGAAGAGGGAAGGGGGGAGGAGGGAGGAGAGGAGCGGCTGGAGGAGGTACGTACTACTGGAGTAGTCCGGAGGGGCGTACATGTCGTTGAGGTGCACGGTGCCAGGTTTGGCCACCTTCAGGTACACCATGTCAGAGGTGTTCTTCAGAGCTGCCACCGCCTCCTCGTGACGCACGTCCTGTAGGATGATGTTGTTTACCTGTGCAGAGACACAATGCCGAACGCCACACACGGTCACCACCCTACATAACAGGTCTGATCACTAGGGCAGCTAACGCACACCAGGATGAATCTTCAGCAGTTTCTCTCTGTAAGCTTGGTACAGTACATCTACCCAAACACACAGAAAACGGTCATCATCTCTATGTGTTCAATAATTCTTGCTAAACCCTTTCTCTTGTACTTATATTTGGACCATTTTTGGACATTTCCAAGAAAGTGGTAATAAACTGGAAAGTGAACTACTCATGAGAACATTATGTGGAGGTATTTACTGATATTATTGTTTATGGTCGATCCAAGAGCGTATACCATCAGTTTACAAGTTTACCTGTATATGAATTACATCTGCAGGGGGAAGGCCTCTAGATTCAACAGAAACAGTCACTCACAGCTGTTCGCCAAAGCCGATGGCGCTTGGTGACTTTTCTCATTCGTGTGAACCTTAAGCGGTCCATGTAGTTTAACTGCATCCTCGCTCATCCTGCTTGGTTCTGTTAATCTTTCTCATTGCGGCACGAACGCGCTTTAAAAGCGGCCGTGGAACCTGAGCTGCCACCTGCGCTCCATATCAGTGTTGCACATGGGCCCTCAAACACTGAGGGGCGTCGCCTCGTTTTGTCGCATGACATGAGATATGACTGAAGGTGTCTTGGGAGTGCTTTGGGAGTGCTTTGCATCAGTGTGAGAACTAGACATTGTATTGAGTGGGTAAGGAGGTTTTGGGTGTCTGCGGGTGTGTCAGTGGTGCATTCCCAGGCTGGTGAATGCTGGGTTGTGAGGGGAAGGGTCTTGGCTTACAGCCAGTAGGCGGTCTCCTGTCTGCAGCCTCCCGTCCTTCTGTGCGGCACCGCCCTCGATGATCTTGGTGATGTAGATGCTGTTGTCTCCAGGGATGTGCTGGTTACCGATGCCCCCGGCGATACTGAAGCCCAGCCCTGCGAGTAGGGGGTCAGAGATAGGGGGTGCACTTAGAGACAGGGGGTGCACTTAGAGACAGGGGGTGCACTCAGAGACAGGGGGTGCACTTAGAGCAAGACCTGCAGCCTGATACTACTGCAGTGATTCTCATGAATACAGGTGATCTTGTACAACAGGTGCAAGGTAAACTGTTATATGTGGGAGAATTCTGGAGCATGGGTGTGCCTCTCTGTGGGTGCAGGTGTCTGTGTGTTTGTGTAAATGCGTGCATGTATGTGGTTGTGTTCATGTGTGTGTATGTGTGCAGTATATGTGTGTATATGTGTATGTGCATGCGTGTGTATGTGTGTGTGCAGTATGTGTGTGTGTGTGTGTGTTCAGTATGTGTGTGTGGAGAGGCAGTGTGGTATAATTGTTAAGGAACTGGGTTTGTAACCGAAAAGTTGCCGGTTCGATTCCCAGGTCGGACACTGCCGTTGTACCCTTGAGCAAGGTACTTCACCTGCAATGCTTCAGTATATATCCAGCTGTATCAATGGATACTATGTATAAATGCAAAAAGAAATGCTGTGTAAGTCGCTCTGGATAAGAGCGTCTGCTAAATGCCTATAATGTAATGTAATGTAATGTAATGTGTGTGCGTGTGCATGTGTGCAGTATGTGTGTGTGTACAGTATGTATGTGTGTGTACAGTGTGTGTATGAGTGTGTGTACAGTATGTGTGTGTGTGTGCGTATGAGTGTGTGCAGTATGTATGTGTGTGTGTGCGTGTATGAGTGTGTGCAGTATGTATGTGTGTGTGTGCATGTAGGAGTGTGTGTACAGTATGTGTGTGTGTGTGCGTGTATGAGTGTGTGCAGTATGTATGTGTGTGTGTGCTTGTATAAGTGTGTGTAGTATGTGTGTGTGCAGTATGTATGTGCATGTTTGTGTGTATGTGTTTGTGTGTACAGTATATGAGTGTGTGTGTGTGTACAGTATATGCGTGTGTGTGTGTGTGTGTGTGTGTGTATGAGTGTGTGTACAGTATGTGTGTGCGTGTACAGTGTGTGTATGAGTGTGTGTACAGTATATGAGTGTGTGTGTACAGTGTGTGTGTGCAGTATGCGGTCTCACCCTTTGGCCCCTTGAGCAGGTTGACCTCCAGGATAGTCTCAGGTGGGGCCTGCCTCCTCCGCACCAAGAGCCTGACTACAGGCCCCGCCTCCTTCAGGGCCTCCACTGCCCTGCTGTGGACCACCTCGGACACGTCCACCTCGTTCACACGCAGGACGCAGTCATTCACCCTGAGAAACACACACGCCAGTGCATAACCACTCACATGTCTGAGAGACACACACGCCAGTGCATAACCACACACACCAGTGCATAACACCAGTCATCACAACAGGAAACTGTAAAGCCCACTGACTCATATTGGGACAGAAGCACACTTTAGTATTCACTATTCATGGATGAAAAGTAATCTGTCTCTGGCTCTCTCTCACACGCGCACACGCACGCACACGCACATACGCACGCACGCACGCACGCACGTACACACGCACGCACGCACACACACACACACACGCACATATGCACGCACGCCCGCACATGCACGCACGTACACACACACGCTCACGCACACATACACACATACAAACACACACACACACATACGGACACACACACACACACACACACACACACACACACATACGGACACACACACACACACACACACGCATACGCATGCATGCACACACTAAAAGTACACTCTGTATCATACTCTCTCCCATTTTTTGGATGATAAAACACTGGAAACAGAGCCCAGAGATGCAGAAGAACAGACCATTGTCTCCCACACAGTTCTGGCTGGCAGTGCAGAGGAGAGTGGGTGCTTTCTGGGTTTTGCGGAGGCGAGACTCACCCCAGCCTGCCGTCCATGGCTGCTGCTCCTCCAGGAATTATTTTAGTGATGAAGATTCCCGGGTCGTCCGGAATGTGTGGATTGTCCATCCCTCCAGCAATGCTAAAGCCCAGTCCAGAGTTTCCCTGCATGAGGTGACAGGCGTTAGTGATGATCTCACACACACACATGCAAATGGACATGCACACGCACACACACACTCACATGGACATGGACATGCGCGCACACACACACACATGTATGCAAACACATATATGCAAAGCTGCTGCAGCAAGCTTTGCTTCACTTTAGAAATCTTGGCTCAAGGTCGGCAGAAAGGACAGGTAGTGGGTGTGCTGCTGCTTCACTGAATTCGGTCCTTCACAGATATTGGATCAGCGCAGGAGCACAGTGTATTTATCCACAACACAGAACTTGAGCCTCTCTCAGTCTGCACGCCTGCTCAAATGTGTGGACATCATGTTGTCAACAGGACATATCTTAAATATTAAAGGCTAATAACAAGACAATAGGACCTGAGACATGAGAGGAGGAGTCCTGTACCACCTCAAATAGACTCTCTTAAATTGAAATTCCAATTCAAACATGCTTTCTTGGCATGACAAGTGCACTTGTGTTGCTAAAGCAGTGAATACACAAACGACAGTGTTCCCTTGTTATTTCTCTCTCTTTCTCTCTCTCTCTCTGTGTCTCTCCATCTCAAATTCTAATTCAAAATGGCTTTTTTCATGACAAGATAACATGTGTTGTTAAAGCAATAAATGTATAGATAATATTAACTCTCATCTCTCTCTCTCTCTCTCCCTCCCCCCCTCACTCCCTCTCCCTCTCTCTCTCCCCCTCCCTCTCTCTCTCCCTCTCTCTCCCTCCCCCCCTCACTCCCTCTCCTCTATATCTCCCCCTCCCTCTCTCTCTCTCTGTCTTTCTGTGAATGCCACAGTGCTCCTGCCATCACAGCAGGTCCAGGCCGACCGCTCCATCTGACAGAGGCTTCGACTGCAGACAGGACAGCCGAGAAAAGACGCTTCGCTTTATTACACTCCATAATTAATCAACACCAGTCACAACAAATTAGAACAGGGTGCCAGAGAGACCCCAGCAAGGTGCTCCGGAGTCAGGGCGGGGTGCACTGGCTCCCCCCACCAAATGTTCCATACTCTCAGGCCTGTTACAGTGCAATCCAAAGATGTTTAGAAAATAGTATCACAAAAAATAGCATCACTAAGGGATACAGGAATCATGGTGCATGGTTACGGACACAGAGGTTCACCTGCATGTAGGGTCAGACAGAGGGGCGGGACTGCCCCATGACCTTCTGAACTGGTCCCATATTCATAAAGACTCTCAGAGGAAGAGTGCTGATCTAGGATCAGTCTTCCCCAGCCCATATACTAACATAATCAAAACCTCATCAAAGACAAAAATGATCCTGGATCAGCTCCTACTCTGAGATACTTTCTGACTGCAGGCGCTGAGTCTGAAACTCAACACAACGTTAAAAATTTATAAAGGAATTCCTGGTCTGTTAGTCATTAATATGCTTCGGACAGATAGTGACAGATATGAATGTTTGACTAAACAACGCTGAGCAGATCCCTGCAGCCTTACCGCTGTATGCATGAGACTGTTCTTTAGAAAGCATCAATGGCATGAAAGATCCATAGCAGCAGTAACTGCAGTTTTGCTGCAATTCCATAACATGCCTGAAAGTAGACCCTCTACTGCCATCTAGTGGCTAAAAATCAAGACTTTTAAGAGGAAATGACTTGTTTAAAGAGAATATAGGTTAGTGTGCAGATTTATTACAATTATAATGCAAAACAACTGTGATAATTACCCTTTCCAGAATGATTTCTTCATATTTGTACATCCCATCACTGCCGTTCACCTGCCGAAAACATGAATTATTTCAATAAGCAAGTCCATTTCTCACAATTAAGATATTAAATGAACACCAAGATATTGATGCTCATGTACAGATAATAAAGATATCTGTACATTGGAGGTTACATACATTTATCACACACCAAATCACATTTAAAAATAAATATTTGATAGTATGAAACAAAATATTTGAAGCTTTATTTATATAAAATTATTTGTTTATGTAATATAGGTAGGGTACACAATGCAGTGATCACAATGCAGCCACTGGAAAAACATTATGGACATGTGGTCAAGATAGGCAATGAAGGCACAGGGCACAACTCTATTCACCCATGTCAGCGCACATATGAACATGCGCAAACATACGTGTGCAAGAAAAGGGCACAGTAATTATAAACCACATTTCTCACTGCACATTATTCATATTTATATGAACAAAAACATATACACTATGCAAAAATGGCATAAAAATAATGGTTAATGAATGCTCATACAGAGGTCAATCATGTTATTTGTGCTGGATTTTCACAGGGTAGGTGGCACATACTGTGCCTACCCTGACAGCACATCGCTGTGTGTGTGCAGTGTGTGTGTGTGTGTGTGTCTATGCGCAGTATGTGTGTGTCTATGCGCAGTGTGTGTGTGTGTGTGTGTGTGTGTCTATGCGCAGTATGTGTGTGTGTGTCTATGTGCAGTATGTGTGTGTGTGTCTATGCGCAGTATGTGTGTGTGTGTGTGTGCAGTATGTGTGTGTGTGTCTATGCGCAGTATGTGTGTGTGTCTGTGCACAGTATGTGTGTGTGTCTGTGTGCAGTATGTGTGTGTGTCTGTGTGCAGTACGTGTGTGTGTCTGTGTGCAGTATGTGTGTGAGTCTGTGTGCAGTATGTGTGTGTGTGTGTGTGCAGTATGTGTGTGTGTGTCTGTGCACAGTATGTGTGTGTGTGTCTGTGCACAGTATGTGTGTGTGTGTCTGTGTGCAGTATGTGTGTGTGTCTGTGTGCAGTATGTGTGTGTGTCTGTGTGCAGTATGTGTGTGAGTCTGTGTGCAGTATGTGTGTGAGTCTGTGTGCAGTATGTGTGTGAGTCTGTGTGCAGTATGTGTGTATGCCTGTGTGTGTGTGTGTGTGTGTGTGTGAGAGAGATAAACAGAGAGTAGCTCTGGTGATGGAGAGGATGAGAGGAACTACAGGTGATGATCATGAGGCAGAGCAGAGAGGAGAGAGATTCTTACATAAGGACCCGCATCCAAGGAGTCTGCGTTGACGACGATGGGGGGAGGGTTCGCCTGTAAGATCAGGAGATGCACATGACTTCAGCGCAGGAGGGTGCAGGCTCATACTGAGAGACACACACACACATTAACACAGACACACACACACACTCACACAAACACCCACACAAGGACACACATACACACACACAAAGACACACACACATATTCACGTAGGCATGCATGAACAGAAGAAATAAATAAAAAACGGGACAACTACCCTGTCCAACATTATATTTGAGGGAGGTTTGATGCGAATTCCGAAAAACTATGACATCACCGCTGAAGTGTTAGTTGGACATTGAACTGAGACGCGATCGTGAAACTGCGACAATCAAACTACTCTGGGCTGTGACATTCCTGATGTTGGCTTTTGGGGGATTTGCCTTTCAAATGACATTCTTGTGATGACTGCAGAAGGCGCTGCGTTCGATAACGCAAGGCCCAAATCAGCCGGGATAAAAACAGGAAAAACCCCAATGACACCCCAATTCGGGTCAGAGCGGTCACCGGAAAGGGCTTCTCAAAACCCTACTGTCACAGTTCAAAGGACCTGCCATGAATTAGCATGAAGTAACCACGTTTACTAAAGTCCTCAGTGTGCACACATACGGGCACACACACACACACACACACACACACACACACACACACACACACACACACACACAGGAATGCAGACCATCAGAGCATCCTCACAAAAAATATATGGAATAAAGGGAATTGGTTGCTGTCAAGAAAAGTGCATTGTGGGAAGGCTGACATTAATGGCCTGGCTGTGTTCTGGGTATTGATCTGATGGGATTGCAGTGCGGTACTGCAGATGCAGTGGCATGGGGGAAGTGGCTCTGTTTGGAGCCCTGCAGAGAGGAGCAGATCTCTCTTCTCCTCGGGGGCTTTCTGGAGCTCCACACAGAGTGGACCCCACAATCTGTTCCCGCCCCCCCCATCGCTCTGCCACTCTTATCCTTCATGCACGCGCCGCGGCAGCCATTTTAAAATCCTGTCCAGTGCCTTTTCATTGGAGTCGATTCTTTACTGGTACACATTTTTTTTACATAAGCGCAGTATTTTTCTACCTCCATCACTGAGTGTAACCTGTTGCTTGAGGCAACACTTTCTTTTAGCTTCTCCCTCCCTTCTGCATGTCCTCTACTTACCCCTCTCTCTCTCTCTCTCTCTCTCTCTCTCTCTGCCTCCTTATGACACTTATTGCAGAAGCAGGAGACTCAGAGCACCAGCCTGTCCGCCTTTGGGAAGCTCGTCTCTGTCCCCAAGCACACAGTTCACGCTCAGCGCATCAAAACTCAACACTTCAGGACATCAACAGTGGGCAGCAACACCGTTTCTGCTCGACGCATGACTCAAAGCTCAATCTGCCGTGAGTCCGACGCAGAGGGTGACGTCAGTGGTAAGAGATAGCTCCCTTTGCGCCTCACCGCACGACAGCAATGAGGAAATGCTAAATCAATGCATTCCCTCCACTGTCATGTGATCAGACTGGGTCTAGCAGTAACCCTCACCCAGTGAATATTGCTCCATGTCCTTCTTTCTGCTTTGTATCTGAATAAACAGACATTTGTGAGGATCTGCTGTTTCTAATTGCACTTGTTCAGTGTCCTCTGCCTACACACACATACACACACGCACACACAAACACACACTCGCACACACACACACACGGACACACACTCGCACACGCACACACACGCACATACACAAACACACATTCGCACACACAAGCACATACACACTCGCACACGCTCACACAGACACACACACACACACGTACAATCTGAGTGAAAGACAGAATGTGGCAGTTTTGCGAAAAAACATGCAGTCATGAAACAAAGTGAAACTAAATTAAGTCAGGTGAGAACGCTGAATTTACAGATTGTCAAGCACTGCGCTTCCGCATGAAACACTGGGTCCTTTTGATCAGAAAACGTTCATCATCGGGTCCTTTTGATCAGAAAACGTTCATCATCCACTTTGCGGCACACTCTTTATTTTCATGTCATTACATCTGTCCAAAACTGTGATATCATTTGGAGCTCTTAATAGCTACAGACTCTCTGGGAATTGAAATTCCAGCGGCAGTTACTGAGGGACAAAGACAGTGACAAAGCAGTGCTTTCTGGGCCGTCGTTCTCAAAGCTGGGTCAAGTCTAACTCAGAAGGGGGTTTCCTGTCCTTCCCCTGCCGTTTGCCGGCCGGGATGCAATAATACAGTAAGAATACAGCGGATTCACCTGGGCAGAGCTATTGCATTGCTGTTGAGAAAATGGTTACTACATTCATAAAAGATGAACTCAAGGCTTTGCAATTCTGCTGAAATGTCTAATTTGGGTGTATTGCCTTCATCATTGCAGTGATGCCATATGCTGATGATGCACAACAACTTCATTTAAAGAGGAAATGCCCATCAGTGCTTTTATGTTCAGGTAGTTGTATTTCACAGTAAAACGGACACAAAAGCTCACAGAAAATGACAATCGAGATACTAGTCCTCATTTTGAGTTGTGTAGTACGCCCGTTGCACTTAATTCTCCAAGTGAAAAAGGGCCATCTTTAAGAGCTCAGATATACCTCAACACGTTGATATTAGGGCTTAGTCCTAAGCAGGCACGGACGCGGCCTGTTTGCATGGTGGTGCAGTAGACAGCCCTTGAGGATGGAGGTAAACTCCGGACCACAGAGCGTGTAGCGTGTCTCTGCTGTCAAACATGAGCATGGCAACACCTGGGCCGCGGGCACGTGAGTGCGTGCGTCTGAGCGAACGCCGTCGAAGGCGCAGCAGAAATCACGCGTGAAGGGAAAACAGTGCCCTCAAACACAGACGCACACGCTTTTGTTTTCTTTTCAAACTCACGGGAAATTCCTGTGTGGCATCAAGCCGGAATAAGCAAAGAGAGGAGGGTGGGCGTGGGCTGGGGCGTGGCTGGGGGGCATGGCAGGCATGTAGGGAGGGAGTGGGGGGGGTGGGGTATTTCTGGGTATTTCCACCATGCTGCTTCTCTCTTCCCACTGAAGAGACAGCAGGAGAGAGGGCAGGGCAAGGGGAGGGGGGGCGGGGCTAGGGGAGGGGAGGCGGGGCTATGCTAATGTAGCTGCTGACAGTGAAGTCTGCCCCTGGTCACGGTGAGCGCCGTCTCAATCCTCTCTCTCAGATCAAAAAGGGGGAGTGTGCTGGAAGCAGAAAGGGGGGGGGGGGGGGGGGCTGCGGGATGGTGGGAAAGGATGACAGGGCGAGGGTGGGGGTGAGGGGGGCGGTTGGAGGGGGGGGGGTGTCAAAAACCGGATGATGTCCAGATGTGGCAGCAGGCGGAGACTAAAGGGTCGCGGGTGGAATTAACCAAATCTGGATCAGATTATCGCAAATCCCTTAATTTCCTTTTAATTCAAACACTAACCGCGAGCGGGTGTATTCCCGGCCAGCTGTCGCTGTTCACTTGTCTCCAGATGCAGCCCGGGGGCCCACACGCCCTGCCCCAGCCCAGCCCGGCCCACCCTGGGCCCCCGGAGCAGAGCCGCATCCTGCCCCCAGCTAACCTCAAACATCCAGAGCCCCCCTCACTCAGTGCCTCTCCTCTCCTCTCCTCTCCTCCCCGTCTTTCTCACTCTAACTCTGCAAGGTCTCAGTGTGTTTAGACACCTCTTCAGCCTTCCCACTCCCTGCTCTTACCATACTATCTCCAGTACATATCTGTGTATTTATAAGCACATCCATCTGTCTCATTGTGTAGCTTCTTTCTGCTGTTTAACGAGTAAAAAAAAAGAAAAAGGAACACTGTGTACACTGTGAAGAGATTTTTTGCACTTTTAATTTTGTTGAGTAAGAGGCTGGTTTTTTAAGAAGGACTGTTCCTACACTGAACCCTACACTGAAATGGGAATAAATGAAATGTGATTTAAATGATTGTTCTCCTTTTTTTTGTTTTTATTATTTTAAAAGACCTGCAGAACCAGCTGTCACTGTTTTTGAGTTGGTCATTAACTGGAAGGTAGTTAAATTGATTAAAAAGTGTTCCATGGTGGTACTTCAGCACAGCACAAATGGCTGCATCAAGCATTTTCTTTTGCAGAATAAATAGGCAGCCATGTGTAGAAACAGCCCCCACATTAATTAATATTACACAGAGCTCAGTTGCCTTGTTAAAAAGAGCTTTGTTAGCACTGGAACAGAACTGTGTCACTCGGGCTCTCAGTTGGACTTCTGCTGTAGACCCTCTGGACTGTGATCCCATACAGGCTCCTCCCGAACCCCTCTCCAAACTCCCACCCCAACCCCCACCTCCCTGAGCCCACCTCATCCCAACTGATAAATAATCAATGTGTTTCCATGGCAACAGTGGAAGACTCAGCTTAGACTCTTCCCCAGCTCACCTCTAAAGATGGACCCACAGCTATTGTGGTGGGCTGTGCTCTTCTTCTGTGGTGCCTGATTGCATAACACCAAAACATGACTGTATTGGTATTACCCTGCCGTTGATGACATGACATGGTGTGGTGATTCACCCTGGTCTCCTTCCACTTTTCTGGATGTGAAAGACCCCTTTCGTTTCACCTCTACATGTCTACAGGTCTCCCACATTTTCCAACCACCATTAAAATACAAAACATGTAAATCGATAATATGTATTACTCCTACAAAATCTGCTCACTTTCGCCGTATGCAAATCGGTTAGGTTGACATGTCCTAAAAAAAACTGAATGCTAGTTCACTTTTTAAAGCTTTGTTAGGGATAGGTATAGGTATGCATGGGTATGCACGCACGCACGCAAGCACACACACGCATGCAGATAATGGTATAGGTATGCTTGGGCACGCACGCACGCAAGCACACACACGCATGCAGATAATGGTATAGGTATGCATGGGTATGCACGCACGCACGCACGCACACACACGCATGCAGATAATGGTAAAAGTATGCACGCACGCACGCACGCACGCAAGCACACACACGCATTCAGATAATGCAGACACTTCTCTTCAAACAAGGTCCACTTTTCCCGCCCTGCCGGCTTCCAAAGGATTATGAATTATGTGTGAATTTGCTGCAGTGGCAGTGCAAGCCTAAGTTATAGGGAGTGGGGGGGGTTCTATAGCAGTGCGGGTCGTACTATAACAAACATCACAGTGCTATGGCTAACAGCGACCACACAGTGAAAAAGCAACATCATCCGCCTTCTGCTCTGTGGCTCCAACTCATAATCCAAGCCCCGTGTGTCAGGTGATACACCGCACGCACACTGCGCTAAAGCTTCCTCCTGTGCATTAAGTAATAGGGGTTGATATGGGAACTGGATACACCGTGGAAAGCAATCTATTGGATATGCGAGCAATTCATTAGCTGCAAATGAAAGAGGCCCAAAAAACAGGGAAAAGGGACTGGAAAGGCCCGGCGCGACGCCGTTGGGCCGCCGTCACTGCTGCGGAGGAGGGAGAGAGGGAGGAGGGAGAGAGGGAGGAGGGAGGGAGGGAGGACGCTTGCAGTAAAAACAGAAACAGGATCCAGCCATGATGCTGTGATCATCCAGCCTTTGCTGGTTTCTTCACATGCAGCGCTGCAGTCGGATCGATACCCGCGGTATTGCCATGCGTCCAACGCCTAACTGAAGGTGTGGGGGGGGGTGTGGAGGATGAGAGACCAGGGAGAGGACAGCGATCTGAGGGGAGGCGCTTTACATGAAACCCTCCTCTGCCTGTGCATTTATCGCCATGTGCAGTGAGAGAATATTCACCCCCCCCCCCTTCCACCTTCCCCAATAAACCCCCCCCCCCCCCTCCCCCCTCCCTTTCGTTCATTTTCATTCAACGATTTCAGCTGTGTCTGACTACGACAAGAAGAAAAAAAATAAAACATTTAATGACTTCATTGAGAAAGCGGGCCCTGTAACACAAAGGAATTTGTATGACAACGGCAACCGCTTACGCTTTAAAACAAGAATGGAGATTTGATTGAAATGATTGAGCGCAGTGACACACGCATGGGTGAGATCACGCACAAGAGGCTGCCACGTCTGTCACCGGCATGTTCCCTCGCGTCTTTATGTAACTCTCCTCTTATCTGACACACCTGCCTGCACCCAGCCCTGGCCGGCCAGTCTGCTGGGAGAGATGAACTGTGGAACGGCCAGCAGCTCAGTCCTATGCACGCAGGACCCTATATACTGTATATATACAGGGCAGGGTGCGTGTGTGTGAGTGAGAGTGTATGTGTGTCTGTGTGTGTTATTCTGTGTGCATGTATGTGTTATTCTGTGTGTGTTAGTGTGTAGAAGCGTGTGCAGGTATTAATGAGTGTAAGTGTGTGTGTGGGTCTAAGGTATCAAACGAGCCCCAAACCATCATTCTGTTGCCAGATATGGAGTAGATGTGGATGGATCACTTTAAGGGTAGTTTCTCCTGACTTTTTCCCCCATAGAGTTCTATAGGAAAATGAGTCAGGATAAATAACCCTTGCAGTGATCCATCCACATCTACTCCATATCTGGCAACAGAGTGATGGTTTGGGGCTCGTTCGATAGGTCAGACCCTTGATGACTTACAGCCATTTAGCCAGCCATGTGTTCCATACTGTACCAGTGTAATTTACAGCTGAGTCTAGTCTCACCCCCCAATTCCCATAGAGATCAATTCAACTGCAGAGAGGTTATTGTATTGCTTGTAATAGTACCTGAAAATAAGATATCGAGAGTCTTTTGATGTTGATGGGTCACAGACTTCAGGAAGTAACAGCATGCAAAGGGCAAAGGGTATGAATACTTCAGAGCTTTCAGTTTTAGATTTTTAATAAATTTGCAAAAAAAATTTAAAACATGTTTTCACTTTGTCATTATGGGTTATTGAGTGTAGATTGATGAGAAAAAAAATAAATTTAATCAATTTAAGATGAGTCTGAAACATAACAAAATGTGTAAAACTTGAAAGGGTCTGAAAACTTTCCGTATGCACGGTACGTGTGTGAGTGCGTGTGTGTGTGTATGTGTGTGCTCATGTTTGAGCGTATGTGTGTGAGTGCGTGTGTGTGTATGTGTGTGCTCATGTTTGAGCGTATGTGTGTGAGTGCATGTGTAGACGTGTGTGCACCTATTCATATTTTAAGCGCGTGAGGGAGTGTGTGTGTGTGTGTGTGAGTGAATGGGGTGAGAGAGTAAGCGTGGGATTGCTCGTACGAGAACAGGCAGTGAGTTCTCTCAGCCTCTGTCCTAAGGCCAGGGTCTGTGCCAGCTGCTGTCAATGGGCAATGCATCATGGGAAAGGGCAGAAAGTCAGCAGGATCTGGGTTAATAATTTAATTGGGCCGCTTCATCTAACCATGCCGGCGCCAGGTTATATGGACCGCTGTATTACAGCAGTAGTGACCCATTAAACAGAGAGAAAGACGTTCTGCTATAGGTGAACAGATGCCAGTGTGGTTGACGGATGTTTTACATGACACAGGACAAGCTTCAGGATGTGTCAGATACAGACACATGCACCACAGTGTCACATGAAGTATCTTTATCTATAATTATGTATACCCAACCTACGTTAGACCAAATATCAGCGATACACTGCTCTAATTTATATACCCGTGCACACACACACACACACACACACACAAACACAGAAAAAACAGACACAGGCACACACGCACATGCACGCACGCACACACAGTGATTGCGAGGCTTCGACAGTGTAATACCGCACAGCTCTCTGCAGTTGCTATCCCCGGTTGCTAAGCTGAGATGAACACTAATTTCTTTGCACTGATCTGTAGACTGCAGAAAGGCAGAGGCAGAGCACTGTCTCAATCACCAGCTGCCCTGCAAAAGTCTCACAAAATTATTCCCTGCCCGTCTCATTCTCATGAATCATTTTTCATTTATAAGCGTCTACTAAATGTTCTAAATGTTTGCCAAGTCTGGCTTCCTGTCAGCCTTTTCTCCGTAGTTGATATCTATCCACTCAGTAGCCCTCATCACTTGACTGACCTGTCTCAATGGCTTGAAACTGACATTTGATACACTGGCTACAGCATGACCTTCATGTGTATTCGGGTCAGGAGGGAGTCGGCTTGGATGTAACCAAGGTTCACTACAACAACTACAGGCATTGGCCTCACTGTTGGAGACCGACCCCCAAAAAAACACCCAGCCAAAAAATGTATTTGCCAATTTGAATTGACCTGAAAAGCAGCGTAGAAGCAGAGAAATTCAGGGGCAGGGGCGGTACTGCACACGCTGCCAGTTTAGCTGCAGGGTCAGGGCAGATGCTACAAGTCCCTCAGAGATCCTCCCTTAAAGACCAGAGACATGGATCGGCTTTCAGTCCCTCCCATATGATGAAGAAACATGTACGGGAACACACACACACATACAAACACGTGTATACAAGTGCACACACACACACGCGCACACAAACACGTGTATACAAGTGCGCACATACACACACAAATCCATGTATACAAGTGCACACACACACACACAAACACACGCACACAAACACGTGTATACAAGTGCACACACACACACACGTATGCAAATGCACACGCACACAAACACATGTATACAAGTGCACACACACACACGTGTATACAAGTGCACACGCACACACAAACACACATGCATTCATGCACGTACAAAAAAAAACACACATACACAAGTGCGCACACGCACGCACACACACACACACACATACACACACACACACACACACACACAGACACACACAAAACATCTCCCCCAGTTCAGTAGATCTCAGAATGCTGCTTTAGTCCCTTGCTCCCGGACCCTCATAGACCTCTATTCGGTTTGGCTGGCAAATCGTGTAATGAAGACTTACAGCAAAAGTAGGACAATAAAAAAACAAGCTCTGTGGTACTGCTTTCTTTTGCGCAATTATGAATGCATTCATGAACACGTTCCTCCATATGTTAATGTATTTACTGCCAAGTGACTGTGAAAAGGCTTTGTTTGAAACGTTGGTGCCGCATCACGGATTGCCAAAGCAATCTGCCCCCTACTGAGGGGCCAGATTTCCTGTCTCTCCTGAACTCCTCAGGCTGTGAAGAGCCACTCCACATGAGCTTCACCCTGTGATGTCACAACAGAGATCAAAGCCTCACCTGTGGTCCAGAGGGTTCATTATCAGCAAATAAATCTAAGTGTTTGCAGGAAATAACCACTTGATGATGATGGTGATGATGATGGTGATGATGACAATTAAAAATAATTCAATCATATTCACATAATTCAAGCATATTCACATTTTAAGAATACATGTTCTGTGCATAAAAAACAAGACGTGAGGAAACAAAATTGTACATAAGCCGTTAAATACAGCACCCTCATGAGCATCCACCACACAACTTCATACACAAACTAAATGCAGTGATAATGTGACTGTGCCAAAACCTCTCTCATATTTCCTTATTACAGCATAGTGTACGTATTCCAGGTTTCCTAAGGGATTGGACCATATAGACACAGATCATGTGGTCTCAGCTGTAGTTCTGCTCTAGAGATCCCTGTATGTTTATTTTCATTTTCAATAAAGAAAGAGGAAAAGGAAGAGAGCCCCGCCCCTTCATTCCATTCATCCTCCAAGTTAAAATGGCCCAATCGCTGCCAGCTTTACGCTCTCATTGGGCACATTGCACCAAACCAAAGGAACAGGAATCTGGAGCACCCGCCACTGGCAACGTAAGCCCAAATGCTACAAACACAAACACATTGGCGCTGTTTTACCCTATTAGCAGAAACATTGTACAGTGGCCTGAGGTGTGACACAACTCCCAGATGAGCGCATCTAACATGTGGAATTCTGTTGATTATATCATTGGAGTATCAATTGGGCAGAGTTAATCTCGGGTTTTATAATCTGGCTGATCAGAATGTGCTGCTGCTGCTCTTCCCACAGAGACTGAGTAGCCTGCGCTGCTCTTTCGCTGCTCTTCCTTCTGGCTATTACACAAGAAGCTGCAAACCTGTGCACCTCGCCCATCCAAATCTAATGTGAAAAGGGCCGTACACATCTCAATGTGAACCCCACCGATGGAAGGGACATCTTGTGAAAAAATCCATCCCTCTTTTCTGGGAGATTACGTAAGAGCTCATTTCATGTGCAAAATGCCCCCTTCCCCCCCCCCCTGTCCTGTCTGTGCAGCGCTGTATGTCAAGAGCTGTTAGTGTCTGTTAATAAGCCAGAGAAGGGAGCTGGCTAGAGCTTCCTTCAAACTGCATTGCAGCCGCACGGATCTGTCTGACATCACAGAGCAACGTCTTGCACAGGGACAATAAAACAAGGATAAGACATGATGTCATCTTACTGTTAGAAAACAGAAAGAAACTCCACCAATCACAGAGCACAGTGGTAATAGCTAACATAACAACTCTGATGGTAATTAGTGGACCCTTTCTGGGCCCCTGTAGTCAATTAAGGAAGTAGCTGGGAGTATCCACCACCAATCACAATTGGCATTGCTCTATTGGTTGTTATTACCATCTCAGTGATTGGTGTAGCGCCTCTCGATTTTCTACCAGTAAGATGACATCATGACTGCCTTATCTGTTATTGCTGGACTTCAGAAGAAATGCGCATTCAATCAGGATCAAGATATATGATAGAGCCCAGCCTGAAGAGAGAGCATTAAAAAAGCATAACATAGTGCACTATGGGTACCCAGTTGATTGCTCAAGTCACTCAAGAGCCTGAGAGCACTCTCAGCACAACTGAACATCTCCATGACAAACAGAGCCAAAATGTCACCATCTACATTTAAAAAATAAAACTTTCTGTATCCCTGTACACACTCTTTCCTGTGCAAGTTTGTTTGACAGACATTGACTGCGTCGACAGGCCATCATCAGCCTTGCAGATGATGAATCCACAGCCAAATGCCAAGCTGCGAAAGGTTAGGACTCACCTTCATGCCTTAACAACACTTTTACATGAAAAAAAACTCAAATGTTCCCCCTTCATTTCTCAAGATGGCTGAAGTCCCAGCGACTATAATAACATAACACAGCACATTTCTGCGGGCGCAGCCTGAAAGAGAGTATGAATTTGAAGCTGTTTTGCTCTGGTTTTATTTGATTAAATTTACTTCAGCTGCAGTGACCTTTGGCTCTCTCCTCACAGGCAGCGCTCGGTTCCCGGACACACACGCCCTGTACCTGCCTGCTAAGTGTAAAGAAAGGACAGCAATTATACATTTACTGCGTTCTTCAGGATGGGTGAGGAGGAGTCAGAGATAACTTGCAGATATGGGATTCAACACGCGCGCGTGGGGACAGCTTTCTTTACCATGACAGCTCAGAACGTCGCGAGCTCCGAGCCTCTGAGTTCAGCACAAGGGCAAGGCAAACAGAAACACCACCGTTTTCACACAAAAGCGAGCGGACGTGCAAATCCCTCGCAGTTCTCCCAATCGCATTGAACGTCACAGCTGAATCTCCACTCGAAAAATGTGCATCCCACCCCCATCTCACGTGAGATGAATAACATGAGAGACGGCAAAACGCAGGTAATATTCATGGCATTGCTCAGGGGCTCAGTGGCTCTACTCATGCAATGATGCATAGGGACGCTGAGCCCATTCTTTATAACGAGCAGCCATTTTAGCCTGGGGTCCATTCAGGGAGTTATTCCACCACTGCCATGGAATCCACTGTGATTTCACAAATTAAAAAAAAAAAGTATTTATTAATCCTAGCAACAAAAAAACAGGAGTTCATCACCATGATCATGATACAGGATACACGCACTGCAGTCAGGTCCTGTTATTCCATACTGTAACTGCATGACCAAATCAGATTGTGTCTACAGACCTACAACAATGCCCTCACGCTTGAGTGACCGTATGGAAGGGCTCGACCAACAGCTGTCCAGCTAAATGGGAGCAGCCTCCTATGAGCCCTCTATTGCTCCAGTATCATAACTGCAATGGCTGGCTTCTCTTATTGGAATGCCACACGCACCATTCTCTGAGTTACGGGTTGTCGTGGCAACTCTAGACCTAAATAGCACCAAGAGTTTGCCACTTTCCAGGGTGTGTGTGTGTGTGTGTGTGTATATTTTTTCTAGGGTTTGTTGTGCTAACTGTGGTGCCACTGCCAGAGGTTTAGCGCTGAGAAACATCTGCTTTGCACAATGTTTCTGCACATCTGCTTATGTGGGATTATAAAGAGCCATCTTGTGAAGCTGAATATGAGAATATTAGGATATAAGGATCAAGTTATACGGAGTCGGTGGGACAATGCTGCTTTGCAGAGATTACTCCTGAAACATGATTGGCTGAGGCTACATCTATGCATTGCACTTTGGACAGATTTCATACGCTGACAATTCAAGCCAATGCTGTACGCTAATGTATTCTTTTGCATGGTAACCTAGCCTGCAATTTTATCCGCCTTTGTTCTCCTTCTCTACCACTGCCAAGAGGAAAAAGCTCGCCTCATGCCTGCTCAGTGATCTGAGATGTGCCGTTATAACGGGGGCTATGTTTCTTTGGGGGGGGGGGGGGCGTGTGAACTGGCACCGTGGATTACAGGTATTCTTATTCTTTTGTGTGAATATGATACAGTCCCAGAGGAAATAAGGCTAAAAGACACAAAAAGAGACACACCAAGCAAAAGCAAGTAAAGGCACTACACAAAACTACACACCAGACTACACAATACAGGCTAATCCTGGTATAATATCCTAATATACACCCCTGGCTAATCCTGGTATAATATCCTAATATACACCACTGGGACCTGTGATTTCTCCCTTCCAGTTCCATTATGAAAAGCACTGACAACACACCCTTACAAATAAATTATTCAGGCTTATTATCGAACACAAATAGCAGATATTGAGTTGCAAAAAATGGATACAGTTCTATATATAATATAAGCCATTTAGTGTTTCTCCTGGACAAATAGACTGTGTCATGTTGTTTAATGTAAAATCTATACACTTTAAAAGATAAAACGGTTGAAAGAGAAATTGAATCTTAGCAAAATTGGCTGGACATAAATATAATGTATGGATCAGTCTAGAAAGGGTCATTACTTGCTGTATGATTGGTTGAAAGTAGAGTCCCTTGATAGAGAGAGTAGCGACATAGAGGGTCCGGAAAAATCTAGTCACGTGATTGCGTGGAGCCATTTTGAGTCCATCGCGGACAGGATCGGGATCGGACGCATATCGAATTTACGACAAAATGACAGGTTGTAGCGCTTGTGGGTGCACAAATAGAACGGAGAAGGGATTCAAGGTATATAGATTTCCATCAGATGCAAAAAGACGGGAAATCTGGGAGAACAGAGTCAGTCGTGTTGGATGGAAAGCAACTTCTTCCTCAGTTCTCTGCCAGGTCAGTGGTAATGGTCCCATATGCGTATTGAATTAACATGCATATATTTGTACTTTTGTGATGTCATTATTATGGAGTATGGTTTAAGACAAGAGAAAACACCCTCTACCTTTCCAATGCGTAATTAAGAAAATTATGGACATATTTGTAATGCCTTGACGGCTTGAGTGTTTGTTAAATTTAAATGTGGTTTTTATTTTTAATTGCATGTAGTACAGTACGTATGTAGTATTTAAATGAATGCAGGGCCCCAATGGAAACCAGTTTTTAACTGTTTGGGCATACCCTGGGTAAAGAAATGCAATAAATAAATAAATAAATAAATAAACCCTAGCTTTTAAGAGTAGGTTATACCAAAGATTTATTTTCCCCCTTTGGCATGCACGGCATCTAGTTTAGCATGAAAAAAATATCACATTGCACCACTATCCAACGTGTTCCTATTTGTAATTCGCAGGTTCATTTCGAGTACCTGTCTAGTTAATTCCTTCTATGTCATGGTTCTAAATGTCTGTGACTGTTAAATCACAACCAGCTCTGTGATTTTCTTCTTTATCATATGGCTCTTAGTTGTCATAAATCTTCTATTTTGTCATCTTCATATAATTTGTTCATTATCAACATGGAAAAGACCATTCCCATCTCTCATACATAGAGAACATAATGGAATACACGGTTCAATGCACTAGCGCCATACGGCGGCTCCGCACTGAATGGACTCAAAATGGCGTCAAATCGTGAGTTGTCGCTACTCTCTCTATCAAGGGACTCTAGTTGAAAGCATCATTACTTTCCATGTGATTGGTTGAAAGGGTCATTACTTGGTGTATGATTGGTATGAACAACTAAAGGTGTTCCCCTGAGCTCATATTTAACCTAATGAAGATCTACAATAAATTTAAATGAACCGTAAGGCAAACTACAGAAAACCCCTTCTACCCGCTTCAGAAGACCCCACTGGCAGCGCCCCCTTTCTCACACACAGAAGACCACCGAGAGGTAGATTCATAGGGGAAGAACAATCATACAAAAGGGAAAATTGGACACCTGACCCAGAGTTGCAGTAGTTTCTGTGAAGCGTATTGGGACAATTATTTGTGAAATGTGCTGTATAAATAAATATAATTTTTTTGATTTGATGATTAGTAATCCTAAAAGGATAAAGAGCAGAGCATATACGGTTGTGTTAGTTGTGCGCATGTGTGTGTCCGTGCATGTGTATGAATGTACATCAGTGTGTGTGTGTGTGTGTGCATGCGTGTGTCTGTGTGTGTACGTGTGTGTGTGTGTGTGTGCATGTGTCTGTGTGTGTGCGCGTGTGTCTGTGTGTGTACGTGTGTGTGTGCATGAGTGTGTGTTTGTGTGTACGTGTGTGTGCATGTGTGTGTTTGTGCGCGCGTGTGTCTGTGTGTGTACGTGTGTGTGTGCGCGTGGGTGTCTGTGTGTACGTGTGTGTGTGCATGTGTGTGTCTGTGTGTACGTGTGTGTCTGTGTGTGTACGCGCATGTGTGTGTGTACGTGTGTGTGTGTGTGCGTGCGTGTGTCTGTGTGTGTGTGCGCATGTGTGTCTGTGTGTGTACGTGTGTGTGTACGTGTGTGTGTGTGTACGTGTGTGTGTGTGTGTGTGTGCATGTGTGTCTGTGTGTGTACGTGTACGTGTGCGTGTGGGTGTTTGTGTGTGTGTGCATGTGTGTGTGTGTGCACGTGCGTGTCTGTGTGTGTATGTGTGTGTGCGCGTGTGTATTTGTGTGTACGTGTGTGTGTGCATGTGTGTGTGCGCGTGTGTGTTTGTGTGCATGCGTGTGTGTCTGTGTGTGTACGTGTGTGTGTGCATGTGTGTGTGTGCGTGTGTGTCTGTGTGTGTACGTGTGTGTACGTGTGTGTGGAGGGGGGGGATTTGCTGATCTCCCTCTCATATCTACATCCTTCTCTCTGAGGGGAATATTTCACTCTCAGCCACCATGACAGATTTACTGCAGAGAGCTCCACAGACCCACCGTATGCACCAGGCCATAATGACTGCTAATGAACACGGGCTGTCATTGACCTGGATCATCTGTGTGCTGCCGTCTATTTATTCATTCTAATGTGTTTGGACAGAGAGAGGCACTCTGAAAACGAGTCCCCATCTTCTCAAGCAGTTTGTTTCATTGACAGATGCAGTAAATGAGAGAGAGAGAGAGAGATAGAAAGATAGAGAGATAGAGAGATAGAGAGAGAGAGAGAGAGAGATAGAGAGATAGAGAGAGAGAGAGATAGAGAGAGATAGAGAGAGGGAGAGAGAGAGAGAAAGACAAAGAAAATAGAAAGGTGAGAGGGAAGAAGTAAATAAAGCATGATTTCTGCAGTATAGAAGACACACCACTTGGATATTTGTACCCCATTTAAATGAAGTAAATTCAGGATGTTTAAAAATCTATGGATCCTTTTTTTCTAACACAAACCTGAATCTATTTGACCAAGGCTCTACACAACCACTGACAGAGAGGGATTAGCACTAGTACACTAGCCCATATACTGTACATGTATACCTACTGAATTTACCATCTCTGAACATTATATTGTGTTTAATCATAATCCCAAATGCAAATAATATTAATACAGGCAAGAAGGACATCCTGTAAGGGACACATCCTTTTGTGTTGATGAGAACATTAATTAATTGCACTCACACCCACACCCAGTTCACATTTGCAGAGTTGCTTTTGTCACTGTTACACGCAGCAGAAGCAGAAAGAGGCCAGATAAATGGCTGAAGGGCTGCTTTGATAATGCATTACCCTGCGCATAGACCATCTTGACATGGTAAAAAAAAAAGAGAAAGTTCTTCGGCTCTAAAATAATTTCCCCGGGGACAAAGATTTTCCTAGTAAGAATACAAGACATCTAGACGTCTACATAGTTCAATTTAATTTCAGTCCGGTAACCGAAAAACGGCAAACATGGGAAATAAAAATGGCCAATGAATATGACTGAATATAATACATATTGCACTATACATGCAATATATATATATATGCAATATGGAATATGCACTATATTCAAAACACAATAGATTTCTGTAAACGTATGTAATAATCCTACAAGGTGGCTGGTTTGAAAGACAGGGCACATGTTATTCAAGACCAGTTAGCCCCTAGTACACCACCGCTTGGGCATTCGTAAGCACTGTGATCCACGGCCTAAATATATGAACACAAGCACTGATAAGTGAGCGAATGCCTCTAAAAATGAGCGGGGTTAGGAGGCCTGGTCAGATGCACACGGGTTTCTGTAGGAGTAGGAGGCTCTCTTACGGTGCAAAAAGAATGGGCATGATGACATCATCGCTGCCACGGGGAAAGCGAGCCGTATAGCAGCGGACAGCGCTTTGCCCGTAAATCACAAGGCACCGGGTGGTGATGGGAGAATAACGATGAGCAGAGCTACCAATATGACATCAAAGACTGACTGATTTAAACCAATCCTTGAGTTTTGCTATGGAGAGCAAAGCATGTTAATTTGTCTTGAAATAACATATATTTCGCAAATTAGTAAATGTGTCTGCTAAAGTCGACTTGAATGTAATTTAATTTTTCGGAGACAATGTAGGTATTAAATTATTTAAATGGTCATCGGGTGCTGTTTGTGAGCTCAGAGGTCCTGGAGCGGGACGAGTCTAATTCCGGAGGTACCGGAACTCAACTGCGGTCGCAGACAGTCGGACATTCCAGTTTGGGAAGGGAATTGTACATGTACAGCCCCGGGTTGGGAGCCCTGTCCCCACTGGCAGCGCCCCCTTTCTCTGTGTGTGTTATCCTGCTCCCCAGGCCGCTGGAGCTGATGTCACTGTGGCCCCGACATGGCCGACGCGTCAGCGTGCTGAATCAGGAGACCCAGACTCCACTCAGCTTCAGCACGGGCGGGCCCCGTTTCTAGGCCAGTCGGAAACCGTGATCAGCAAAAACCCCTCAATGCAACAAAGCCAGCAAGTAAACAAGCAAACAGCTAACACCCCACAACCCCCCAACCCCCCCTCCCTCCCACAAAAAACCCCACACAAAAAAAACATAAAACAAAATACAAAAGGAGAAACAGTGGGCTGCAGTCCAGCAGGCCGCTGACTGAATCCCATGAACAGAGAGTCCCGTGAGGAACATATAATGGGGACCAGCCACACAGCACACCACCCTGACCCTCATTAACTGTCTGTGCATCGGGGCATAATTAGTTAAAGGGAAATATTATAAACAGGTCCGATTCATAAAACAGATTTCAAACAGTACATGCTAAAGAAAAAGCCATGTGAAGCCATTCTTCAACACGTATTCCCCATGCTTGCAGACAGGCTGTTGGAAACTCAAGTCTCTCTCTCTTTATGTTCTTTTTGAATACACAAATAATTGAATTGTGTTTGATACTATAAGTATCTGATTACAGTAATGAATCTACTACATGAAGACCACCTCCGCTGCTCCTCTACTGTGCACGTCAATGACTTGTGTCAATAAACTCTAAAATGCTCCTTACTCAGTGTGATACACTGTAGGTGCTGTTGCACTCATGCGAAAGGGTACCTTTATGATACAATATCTGAAAAAGTGTACAATGCTTTCTGTTACTGGAACCTGCTATACTGAAGCTAATGTGCACTTCACTATTGTGTTAAATAAACATATAGTTCAAACAGGACGTGGGTCACAATGTGTGCGGCGTGTAGACGTGGGTCAGAATGTGTGCTGCGTGTTTACATCGCACAACTGAAGCATTTGTGTATTTCTTTAAAAAATACTTAATTTGATATAATCATATTTACTATTTAATAAGAGGTTTTTTATATGTGTACAGACTTTGCTGAAGACTCAGGTCCTGATCTATCTTATAGTTATACTCAATAAAACGAAAGCTCTGTAAAAGGAACATTAATATTGCAGTATACCGCTTGTGTTATGCATCATTTTGGGTTTCTAAAGCTTTATGAGCGCAGTTATTTTTATTTAACGCACGCGTGTGTCTGTGTGTGTGTGTTTGATAAAGAGAAAGAGAGATTACTTGTC
>CM040397.1:95481691-95491691 GCA_022702515.1 Ilyophis sp. 1 JC-2022 | reverse complement strand
GTGAGTGTGTGAGTGTGGCCCCCCCCTGGGAACTACACTACCCCCCATCCCCGTCTGGGTCGGCTTGTGGTGATGAGTGCTCTGTGCGCTGCTCCACCGCAGCACCCCTGCTCTCTCACATCATTTCCCAACCTTCCCCCAATGCCCCACCCCCTCCTGCACAGATATATTACTCCCCCTATGTGTCCCAAGAGTGAAATAATCCATTCATACAGACTCCAGGTTCCCCATGACTCCGCCTCTGCCTGTCACATGATCGCACAACCAGCAAATGGGCAGAGCCCGGAGCCTCAATTACAGCACGGAGGGGACATGGGCGGAGAAAGGGAGAGAGAGAGAAAGAGAAGGCAAGAGAGGAATGGAAAGAGAAAGAGAGAGACCATGTGTGACCATGATGTACAATTTGCATAAATGGTCCATGCCATTCCAGTGCAAAGCAGAGCATATTAACTAAAGCACACTGAGGCCAGGAGGTACTGAACATGTTAACATCCATCCATCCTGAAAAAGGTACCGTTTGTGATAAACATATTGTTACCATGAAACAGCAGAGTATTAGAGTGCATTTTTCTAATATCCACATACTGTCAGCTTGAGGGCCACAGCGCATGACGTGTCTCGATTGTGTCTATAACTCTGCGTCACCGTGGAATCAAGCCATCATCGTCAGTCACCATCATCGTCTTCATTCCATTTTACCCCCAACGATTAGTTTCCCCCATCAGCACAGGAAGAGAAAGAAAAAGGCGCTCTACACCATCTCTCGCACACCAGAGTAGCATTTTCACATATATATATATATATATATTGTGATGGGCTCAGAGGTAAATCCTCCTTGATCTGATGAAAATGCTCCTGGTTTCGGCTGAGGATGCTGTTTAGATCCCAGCAGGGACCAGAGCTCAAGATAGCTGGTAATACCACGCTTAAACTGTATCCAGTAATGTCCTACTGGGCCCACCTTAAAGACCTGGTGCCGACAATGTAGCAACATCTGTCGCTCTCTCGCGCTCTCTCATTTTCCCTTTCACTCATTCCCACTCTCTCTTATATGTACTGTCACACAAATAATATACCGCATTGTTGTAAATGTACGAGTATGTTTGGAAAGCATTCCAGCAGGGGCCTCCGAGTCTCATCCGAGAAGAGCCAGTGTGGGTGCAGGCTTTTGTTCTAGCGCAACACTAAAACACCGGATTCAACAAATAAACGAATCACGGTCTTCAATCGAGTCCACGAATCAGGTGTTTTAGTGCTGTGCGAGAACTGCATCCACACTGGCCCCTTCTCAGATGAGACAGGAGACCTCAGGATTGTGGTATAGGTTGAAGGCTATTATACGTACATTACCTGATGCCAAAACATTTCCAAGAACAAAATAGTACACAAATCGGAGCGAGCGCTGCTTTTCCCCGGTGGATTTACATCCTGCCAGGAGTATGTTAAAACAGGAAACTAAAACAGAGGCAAAAAGAGTCCCAGTCAATAATTTGTTTTTAAACGAATGAATGAATGAACGAACGATCACGTCAATGCACCAATGGTTTATCTCCTCTTGTGGAGCCCTAAGGAGAGCCTGTTAAACCGCTTTAATTTCCAACTCCACTCATATCTGGTTAAAAAGTTTCACATATCATCAACAGGGAAGTAATCCTAATACTACAATTGCAACGCCAACACCACTGCCTACACCAACGAAACGGAGAGCCTAAGACAAGCTTTAGGGACTTTGGGGGGGGGATGTTGGAAATGTTTAATATCTTGCAAGTCATAAATAACATAAAAGCCAATTAATATTTCATGCTAATCTTGTGCCACAGAGCTGGAGAGCACACAAAGACAGATTGGAGCCTGAGGGAGGAGGACTCTTTCTGATATTAGGACAGGGTCTCTGTACATCTCTCTAAGAAGTCCTTCTTTCCCTCCCTCACCTGAGATTTTGTGTCCAACAGTCCTTAATTAACCTCACATAACCACACAATGGTCACTGATTATCATTTCCATTGCGTTGTAGCTCTGGCAGGGTAACGGAGCTGACGATTGCCTTTACAATAGTTCCTGCGCTCTGTGCATTAGGATCCATACATGCTTGCAACTAACAGTTCTTTAAGAAATACTTCACCAGCATTGAGATAATCTTTAACTCAAACAGAACATGAATTTCCAATAAGCTTTTTTTAAAAATGACAGTAGTATTAAATGGAACCTATCTTAATAGCACCATTTTCTGTTATCAAATATGGCATAACTCTTCCTACTACTCTTCCTTCACAATTTATTCCTTAGTAAGTGAACATTATCCACTGTCATAAATGATTACTTAAATAAAATCTGCGATACCATAAGTACCTGAATATCAGTTTGCAATACCCTTCTGGGAAAAGTATATCATGGAGATATCAGTACTGATCGCTGTCACGTGTGAGAGCTTCTCTCCCTCTGCTCATTCTGCTCCTTCTACAGTACCCCACGGCTCAGTGTGAGGTCTGCTTCTGTTATCCCCCACGTCAGTCTCTCAACATACTGCCTATTTTACACACTCCTTCACTCTTATTAAAGCAAAGCCTTTTGTACAATTTGTTCCTTTGTAATAACATTTTTTCATAGGTTATTGTCCAGGTTTTTGGTTTTTCCTCATCTGGGATTGCTCTAATTCTCTCTCTGGTGACCTTTCCATGTACACTCAGCCTCATCTTCAGTTTTAAATAACAGGGTTTATGTGACAGTTTGTCAAAATTGTAAAAACTAGCACAGATGCACAGGACATTGCTGCGGTATCATGGGACTATCTGCAGAAAGAGCCCTATAATTCTAAGCGTGTGTGAGAAACAGGTTTGTGTTTATTGGCCTGTTTTTTACCTTCCTTGCTTCCCAGATGCCCTTCTGCAGCTCGCTTCCCTCCATGATTCCCAGCTACAGCATCCGATTTGACGCAGAATTGCGTCGGTGCTTACCGCCCTGCTAACTGAGCGGCCTTTCCTTATACCACAACCTTGCCGCCCCCCCCCCGTGAACACAACCTGTACAACTCTTTAATCTCGTCTCATTCTTCCTCTGTTGCTGTATCACTTGTTTTATTATCTATCTCCCCACAGGTAGAATGAATGGCCTACCAATGACCAGCCTGTAGCCTGTAGCCTGCTATTGCCTTTTGTCTTCTCTATACACCTCTTTAAACACTGCCTCTTTTCTTTAGTTTTACTCCTTCACACCTGTACATTACATTTGGAACATGTTTTTTCTCTCTAATAAACTGTTTTGAACCCCTTGCCAGATGCGGTTAACTTTTAATATAGACTGTATTTGAAATTCCATGAATATTACTGATCTTCATTTAAACATGTTCAAGGTGTTCTAGATGTTTTACATGAAACATGTTCCAATATTTTCTTCACTACCTTATTCTAACTGTTTCAGGCATTGTGCGGTTGTCGTGGATACTACTACCTTTACTAAATAACAATAATAATTATAATAATATCCACAGAGGGGTATAAGTATGATTTAGAAATTGGGTTGAATTGGTGGGGTGAGGGGTGAGACTGAAGGAGCGGGTAAGAGAATGAATGCAGTACACAATCAGGGAGGAGTGAGAGGGTGAATGGGTGCTAGAGATTTAGGAAGGAAGTGAAAGGGTGAATGTGGTGCTGTGGTCCCAGTGGGTCATGGGAGGCGTGGAAGTGCTTTGAAAGATAATGTGGAAAAAACAGCTTAATGTAATATACGTTCCACTGACATTTTCACCAGTTAAAATAAAAACCGTACCTGTTGCTCCCACTCTGGCAGTTATTGTGCCCAGTTTATGTTAATTCCATATTTCAGCTTATTTGAACATATAAGAGGCTATATTTAAAAAATGGGTGGGGGGGTCATAGGAAATTAATTGATTCATCAAGTGGAGTGTGGGCTCACAGAGAAAGTGAGCGGGTGAGAGGCTCAGGGGTAAGAGGGTGAATGTGTCTGTGAATGCGCAGCAGAGAGGAGATGAGAGAGTGAACGCATCACTCTGGATACGGAGTGAGAGAGTGAACACATTGCTCTGGATACGGAGTAAGAGAGTGAACGCATCACTCTGGATACGGAGTGAGAGAGTGAACACATCGCTCTGGATACGGAGCGAGAAAGTGAACGCATCACTCTGGATACAGAGTGAGAGAGTGAACACATCGCTCTAGATACAGTGAGAGAGTGAACGCATCGCTCTGGATACAGAGTGAGAGAGTGAACGCATCGCTCTGGATACAGAGTGAGAGAGTGAACGCATCGCTCTGGATACAGAGTGAGAGAGTGAACGCATCGCTCTGGATACAGAGTGAGAGAGTGAATGTAGAGACTGGGGGACAGAGTGAGAGAGTGAACGCATCGCTCTGGATACAGAGTGAGAGAGTGAACGCATCGCTCTGGATACAGAGTGAGAGAGTGAACGCATCGCTCTGGATACAGAGTGAGAGAGTGAACGCATCGCTCTGGATACAGAGTGAGAGAGTGAATGTAGAGACTGGGGGACAGAGTGAGAGAGTGAACGCATCGCTCTGGATACAGAGTGAGAGAGTGAACGCATCGCTCTGGATACAGAGTGAGAGAGTGAACGCATCGCTCTGGATACAGAGTGAGAGAGTGAACGCATCGCTCTGGATACAGAGTGAGAGAGTGAATGTAGAGACTGGGGGACAGATGCTCGTCCACACAGCCATGACCGCTCTTCCCTCACAGCGCTACCAACTGCCTGCTCTTATGTAATACCCTCCCCCCCCCCCTCTCTCTCTCTCTATCTCTCCAGCCTTCATCAGCTTATTTCCCTCTTTCATACCTTTTATCCAACACCATTTTTTCCTATTTGTACAGTTTAATATTTTATTTGTGTCTGTTCAAATCCATTCATTTCAATACAGTTTCACCCATACCCAGTTATTGCAGCAGGATGGATTAGCATGGGCCCTGGGTTCCTTTAACCTCCATTTGCCTCTCTCAAAGCACCTCTCTCAAACCCCTCCGCAGATTTATTGGTGACAGAAGGTTACAACGAATCTTCAGCAGCGGTGGCAAGAAAAAAACCCAAAACCCCAAAGAAGCCCCTGCATTAGGACCACTGACCACACCTCTACTACACAACCAAACCAAATATGAAAAAACAAAGGTCTGGAAAAAACATACGCAATCTGACTAAATCAGAAATACAAAGCTTTATACAACACACTGAAATTTACATGGAATGCTCCACATAATAATAGGCAAATCTGTGCAAAATTACTGCATATTGGACATTATAAAACATGAGAAAAGGGAGGCCAAGATGTGATGTGGCAGACCTAATCAATGTACCAAAAGGATTTGAAAAATCTGCATGGTTAGTCTGCTTGTGCCGGCTGAATGTTAAATGCCGCTTGAAATGCAGTATATTTTCTCCCTGCTCCTGGCCTCGGACAACCAGCAAGAGAGCGGACGCTGTGCAGAATCCATCTACCCCGGCCGATCAAACATTTCCTGTGAATGACAGGGGTAACTGGGCTCTAACAGGGTTGATGGTTCATATGTGGTCTGTGTTCAGTGGGATTTCACTCATGCTGCCAGTGAAAATTTCAGCCTCCATTTTACACCCATGCTCTGCCTATATCTCCCTCTCTCACTCCCTATGTCTCTCTCTGTCTCTCTCTCTCTCTCACACACACACACACACACACGTACTGTAAAACATATGCAGAAACTCACACCATTGCATATATTAAGTGTGAACCCTGCCCCCACCCAAGCTCTCTCTCTCTGTCTGTCTCTCGCTCTCTCTCTCTCACACACACACACACACACACACATGCATGTACACACATACATACACACATTTGCATGTATAACACAGGCACACAATTATAATTCTGGCATTCCCTACATCGAGTATGCCCCTGATCCCCACCTCTCTATCTCATTCACACACACGTACACGTACACACACACACACACACACACACACACACACAAACACCCACCTTAATTACAGCTTCTGTTCCTAGCTTTTGTTGCACACTCTCTATCGAGGCAAAGGAGATATCGGAATCTCAAGAACAAAATGGGCATAATGAATATTAGGAAATTGAGATTCAATGAAAAATGTAAATGAAAGGGTTTTGTCGACTTAATTACATTATGCCTTGTGCATATGAAGCTTCGCCCTGCTATCAGGCATAACCTTCCTCACCATCCTCAATCCTTCCTCAGGAATAAAACAATTCACTAGAAATGAATTACTGAGTCACATGTAGGCAGCAATTATATAAAATATGCTCTTCCCTACCCCTCTCTCTCTCTCTATTTCTCTCTACAAGAAATATGCCTGATGACAGTCAGACCCTGTATAGTCTATGCAAATCGCATCAGAAATGGTGCTGAAAGCAGAATGGCTTCTTATGAAAATGCTTTAGGTAAAAATCTTAAATTAGCCAGTCATTGGTAATACAGTATCTAATCTCACCTTAATTCCACATGGATGTGCCAGTAAATACTAGATGTGTATGAATGTGCAGCGTTTCTACCGTATCTCTGGAATGTTAATGTCGCAGACCCCCATTATGAAAGATGTGCACGACGAATCAATGAGACAACTGGGGAATATCAATAACCACAAAATGCCTAACGAGACTATTTCCACTGGTTACATATGCGCGTACGATTTTATTCAGGAGTGCAGAAGGATAAAAAAAACTTCAGCTTAACACACCGTGCTGTAATCATAGAGGCGAAAAACTGCGATTTCTCACAGATATCCACGGCAACCGCCAATGTGGGAACATGGCTGAAACGCGGGCTTAGCAGGCACGGAGCCCGGGCTCCTATCTGTCACATGCCACAGTGAGACTCCATGCCTGAAGACGAGTTTTCCCTAAACATGCACACATCTGTGTGCCTGCCAGCCAAAGAATTCCCCCCCACCCCTCAACCTCACCGCCCGGATGGACAGAAGCATAAACCGCCTGTGTTAAAGAGGCTCAATCTTACATAAAGACAGCTACTGCCCCCCAGCTTCCTTGCAAATGCTCCCAGTGATGTGGTGGTCGCGGGCGGGGAGCTGAGGAGGGGGGAGGGGGGGTTATTACCTGGTCGTACCAGTCCCTGTTGGAACAGGTGCACTCTGGCCACCATCCGCCTTGTCCGCCACCGCTGTTGCCATTCACCTTGGGGCCGCCCTTGGACTGGCCCTTGGGGTTGGGGCCCCCAGGGCCGCCGGCGGACATCATCTTGCCCTTACTTCTCCCGAGGGTGCCGCCGCCTCCTCCCACGCCTCCTCCGCCTCCACCCCCTCCTCCTCCGCCTCCACCTCCCCCCCCTCCTCCCGGAGTCGGGGGAGGCATGGCCTGCCCGCCGCTGTACCCGGCCGGGTATCCATACGGATCCGGCTGCCAGTCTCCGTACGACTGGGTGTCCATCCGCCGCAAGGCGGCCATGCGGGTCACCTCGTAGCATTCCGGGCACTTGCAGCAGTGGTGGTGCTTGTGCATGCTGGCTGGCGGCTCGCTCGCTCGCGCGCTCACGGCTCTCTTCAAGCTCCTCTGGATCGCGACGCGGGCGACGCGCTATTTATTAGCCCTAATCACCCCACACCGCTGGATGGTGATAAAACTAACAAAAAAAAAAGAAACGGCAGGAAATGTATCCTGTTATACTATTTTTTTCCTCTTCTTAGAATCTTTCCCAAATGCAAGGAAAAAAGAGAGGAACCGCTGCAGAAAACAGGAGAAACACAAGAGGAAAAGGAGTCTTCCTCTTCTTGACGTAAAGATCAGGGGGGAAAAAAACTGTGAAAATATTGTACACAGATCACACAATCAGAGACCAGCCCTGATGGTACAAATCTTCCCTTGTCACGCCGTGTTCACAGTGATATGTATAAATTCATAAGATATATATTCATTTATATATATATTTACACACACAAATACATATAAAAATATCAATATAAACAGACAAGCACACATACACGTGTGTATATACAAGTATATATGTATAAGTATATATATAAATATCTATATGCGTGTGTACAAATATATATATAAACAATACATATATAAAACGGTCTTTATCCACCGATGAAATCTTCCACGGTCTTTCGCTTCTCTTGTCTCTCCTCTTTCATCAAGCTGTTTTTCCTCCTTTTTTCCTCTCCTGGGTTGAGCTGCGTTTTTTCCTTTCTCTCTCTCTCTCTCTATTCTCAGCCTGCAGAGAGGAGCTCAGCTCTGGATTGCTTCTCAGCCTGCGTGCCCTAGTTGCCGATTATACAGAAGGATGTGAGCAAGAGAGAGAGAGAGAGAGAGAGAGAGAGAGAGAGAGAGACGTAGCAGCATCCCTCCAGCACCTCAGCCTTGACATCCACAGCCAATCAGGGGCCAGCAATGCCACCATCATCAGCAGCAGGCCTGAGCGCTTCACTGGGTGCTCTTAAAGGGGCCACGTCACCCTGCCTGGCCACGTTAAATAGAGGCTGTGCAGCGCATTGTGAGAAAGATGGGGAAAGAAATGCAGAGAGCGTAAGCATCACTGCTATTTCATCGCTTCCTAAATTGGAAAGAACACTTTCATACCCGTCCTCCACGGGTGTGGCTGCCTGTCCCATCTTTTCTGCTACTCCACTGGGTACAGGCAGACTTAGTAGAGAGGCCCCACCATGCTAATAAATGGTTTAGGTCACTCAAGGGGGCATGGGATGGCCATTGTCTTTGAGTGCTTGGTCGAGAGCCTCATCTTGAGACTGATTGCTGCTTGGCACCAAATACAATAGGTCATAGGTATGCTTGTTTACTTGAGGCAAACAAATTAGATTTCATGGCAAACTGATGGTTCGTACATTTGGAAAGAAATTCAGTGAGTGGTGAATGTTTAACTGTAGAAGACAGTAAGCTTCTTCTGCATTTACATCCATATGAAATAGAAAACAAATGAAACCCCCTAAAAGCAGTGACTACAATTCAATGAACAAAAAGAGTTCTGACGTGAAAGTGGTCAAGTTTTAAATGAGAAAAAGATGAAAGCCAACAGTTTACAGTTATTTCAAACTGATTTCCACTACAAGAGAGATGCAAGTTTGAAATTCAAGTTTGACAGTTATGTTAAAAATTATGTTTTGTTTATTCTCATTCTGAACTTATAACTACCATGTTGTATTTCAGCTGTCTTTTAATCGTGGCAGAAACAATGATGGGTTTGATAACTTGGATGATAGCAATATCCCCTATCAGAAAATGATGGAAGCACTTGTCACATATTATAATCATGGTATATGGCTTTATGTGTATAACTGATCAACTCATTATTCATACAATTCCTTCTGAAGCTCATTAGTAAATAAATAACAACAGTCAGAAAGGGCTGTGCTAGCTCTGACAAGCTACTACACCTGGGCAGAAGGATGAAGGCAATTACAGCAACCAAAATGGTTAGACTAGTCTTTAGCTTGGTATTGTAATGGATTTATTGTGGCGGATGATGAAACGCGAAGGTAAGGGGGTCAGAACAAGTCACTCACGCAGTGAGGACCAATAAAGGGAGTAACACAATAATAAATGCAAAGAAAGAAAAGACAGGAAACCACAAACGAAAATCAACCCGCTATCATAGGGTTCGTGTGGGTTTACTCCGGGTACTCCGGTTTCCTCCCACACTCAAAGACATGCATGATAGGTGCACTCCTGCAGGTGCCCTTGACCAAGGCACTTGCCTCAGAACTGGAGTTGGTCCCTGGGCGCTGCACTGTGGCTGCCCACTGCTTCTAGGTAACTAAGGATGGGTCAAATGCAGAAGAAAAATTACCCCACGGGGTTCAATAAAAGTATATCTTATATCTTATAGGGCGAACTTGAATAACAAGTGAAAAACAAACTAAGTCTCCCGAGCTTAATACTGGAGCCAAAACAGGAAACTTAGCAAAGAAAAGAACACTTTCAGAACATAAGTTTGGGCGGCTGAAAAGATGTAAAACAAATACGAAACAAATAAAGAAAAACTGTCTCAGAGAGAA